>CAMAPE010000066.1:1287500-1487500 GCA_945859875.1 Cuscuta europaea
CATTACTTGCACTTCTCTCTCTAGCTCTCACTTCTCTCTAGATATATACTCTATCATTTGGTGCTTTCATTGAGAGCTGGAACAATCAAGTTAGCACCCTTCGTCGCTACCAAGCACAGCTAACCACTGATCATGGGAAGAACTAAGTCAAACCGCAACCTCATCAGCAAGGCCATCCCTGAGGATCAGGAGACCAGGGAGCATGAGGAGGACGTTACGGCCGACCAGGTCGGCGGAGGGGACGTCTTCCAGGAGGCCATCAACCTCGCGTCGGACCTCCGCAACCAGCTCAACGGCGGTGCCCCTGACGCCCGTATCGGCCTGGACAAGAAGCGCGCAGAGAAGACAGACCACGCCCCAGCCCAGCCTATGGCCGCGGCTTCTCCGTCTGTGGATCCACAGGTCCAGGCCGCGTTGTCGGTCATCACCGCCAGCTTGGCTCAGAACCCCACCGTCCTTAGCGCACTCTTGCCAAGGATGGGGGGAAACGTCACTCCACCTCCTCAGCCCCAACCGTTGGCCGTCAGATTAGGCAACGATGAGGGGGTGATGGCTCAGGACACGGCGTCGTCCCACTCCCACCCCGCTTCCCCTGGCCTGGGCAGACCCCAGCGCGTGGAAAAGCCTCTGCCTTCAATAGGCTAGGTGACACGCACCGTCGTCCGGTTTCGGAGAGGATGGCAGGGCGGATTGGTGAGCGTCGGCCTGGCTCGTCAAGGGAAAGCTTGGGGTCTGTGTCCCGGACAGCGGACCAGCCCCGCCTGGACAAGGGCAAGGGAAAGTTCCACGAGGACGACGTGCGCCACCAGATCAATGCGGTCCACGACGAGCGCATGAAGAACCAGCAGGACGCCGCTGCGGCCGCCACGGATCCTCGGGACGAGGTCATCACCCAGCTGGAAAGGAGGCTGGCCCAGATGGAGGCCAGACAATCGGCGAATGTCCCTACGGCCGGCGCCTCTAACGACCCTGGCCTCAACGCTCTCATGAACAAGGTTAGTGCCCTTGAGAGGGAGTTGGGCGAAGGGCGAAGTGACCCCGTCATCCAGGTCAGGACCAGGACCCCTTTCACTAGCAGGGTTCTCTCGGCCCCCATCCCGGAGAAATACAGGGGAAACGCCATCAAATCCTATGATGGCCGATCAGACCCCCAGGAGCACTTCAGCCGCTATCAGAACAACATGCTGATGGTGAACGCATCGGATGAATACCTCTGCCGTTGGTTCCTCTCTACACTTGAGGGGCCGGCGTACGATTGGTTCAACGCGCTTCCCAAAGGAAGTATTGACTCATGGCAAGACCTTGCCCAGCGCTTCCTCACCCACTTTGCCGGAAGGAAGCGTGCGAAGAAGTATTTCACCCATCTCCTCTCTGTCAAGCAGCAACATGACGAACCCCTCCGGTCATTCATTGATCGGTGGACGAGGGAGACCGAGGAGGTCGAGGGTGCCGACGAGCGCACCCTCCTCGTCCTATACCAGGGAGCCCTCCGCAGCTCCCCGTACGCCAGAAGCCTCATCACCGATCCTCCAAGGTCGTATGCGAAGGCGCTCCAGCGCGGGAGCTTGTACGCTGACGCCGACGAGCTCCACAACCACAAGAAAGAGGGAGGCCATCCCTCCAAGAAGACAAATCCTTCGCCGGCCCCGGGACCATCCCCGGCCGGCCAGGGTGCCCAGGGCCGTCACGACTCTGGTGGACAAAGCAAGAAAGACCGCCACTGGCGGCCGAGGTTGGAACGGCCGGGGGTCCCCCTCACCCACCCGGTCAGCACCATCCTCGACTACGCCGAGAAGCATGGCCTCATTGAGCAAGCCCCTCGGCCAACCGAAGAGGTCCTTGCCATCCAGCAAGGCGGCACATACTGCCGATTTCACAAGAACTCCTCGCACAACACCGACGACTGCATCACGCTGAAGACACCCATCGAACGCCTTATTCGTTAGGGGGAACTCTCCCAATTTGTTAAAGGTGGCCCGCACAAAAATACGTGGGTAAATACCGGGAAACCTGGGGGCGAACCCTCTACGAAGAAGCGGGAGATCGGCAGGCTCAGCGACGACAAGGACTTTGAAGAGCCTCCGCCAAAGAAGAACCATATTCACCTCATCGTAGGTGGGAATACCGGGGGGACTCCGTCACCCAGAGGAAGAAATGGGCCCAATCCCTTTACATTGGGGAGGTGTCCCACGTTCCCCCCAACCGAAGAAGCAGCGAACAGAGGCGATCACCTTCACCGACAAAGATCTGCCTCCGGGTATGGAATCACATAGGGACGCCCTCGTCATCCGGTGTGAGATCGGTGACTCCATCATCCACCGCACTTACATCGATACGGGGAGCTCCGTCAACGTGATGTACCTGGACACCTTCAGGCAGCTGAAGCTGGACAAAGCTCTGCTGAAGTCGATCAAGACACCGTTGTCCGGTTTCACCGGGGACTCTATCGACGCCGAGGGCACGATAGTCCTCCCCGTGGAGGTCGGCGACGGCCCCCACCGCGCCAAAATTGACATGGAGTTCATGGTGGTCAACCTCCAGTGCGCCCACAACCTGATCTTGGGGCGGCCAGCACTGGAGGACTTGGAGGCCATCATCTCCATGAAGCACTTGTGTCTGAAGATCCCCATCAATGGCGGCATCGGCTACGCTAGAGGAAACCAGAGGATAGCCAGAGCATGCTACCTCAAGATAACGAGGCCGACCGAGAGGGAAGGATAGAGGATAGACACCATCACGACAGCCGTTGCCAAGGCCGAGGAGAGGCCGCATGCCGAATCGGCCGAGGAGGTCGAGGAAGTCCCTCTGGATACCTCCCGGCCGGAGCGGGTCCTCAAAATCGGGAAGCAACTCCCACAGGACCAGAGGGACGCCATTCTCCTCGTCCTACGGTCATACGCCGTTATCTTCGCGTGGGGCCCGGACGACATGCCAGGCATCAGCCGGCAGGTGATCACCCACCGGCTGACCGTGGATCCAGCCTCCGCGCCTGTCAAGCAGAAGCGACGCTACTTATCCGCCGACAGGCGGGACTTCGTCAAAGGGGAGGTCGCCATGCTCCTCTCAATCAACCACATCAAGGAGGTGAAGTACCCGACGTGGCTAGCCAACGTCGTCCTCGCCCAAAAACCGCCGACATTCAGAATATGTGTTGATTACACTGACCTGAACAAGGCGTGCCCCACGGACCCGTTCCCTCTCCCCAACATTGATCAGTTGGTGGACGAGACGGCGGGATGCGAGTTGATGTCGTTCCTTGACGCTTTCAGAGGGTACCACCAAATCTTCATGCATGAAGATGACGCTGAGAAAACGACATTCATGACCCCGGAGGGAATTTTTTGCTACCTTGTCATGGCTTTCGGGCTCAAAAACTCCGGCGCCACCTATACCAGGATGGTGACCAAGATCTTTAGAGCAGTCCTCGGCCGGACGATGGAGGCATACGTCGACGACATGATTGTCAAGAGCAGGCAAGCCACCACACATGCTGACGACCTCCGGGAAATTTTTGAAATCATGAAGGAGTTCAAACTCCGCCTCAACCCCAAGAAGTGCGCTTTTGGCGTCCAAGGCGGCAAGTTCCTAGGCTACATAGTCAGCCGGAGAGGCATCGAAATAAATCCGGAGAAGATACAGGCTATCTTCGACATGGAGCCGCCCCGCAACGTCAAAGAGGTGGAACGGCTGACAGGGCGACTGGCGGACCTGAGCCGTTTCCTCTCCAAGTCAGCCGAGAGGTCACTCCCTTTCTTCCAGATCATGCGCAAAGCAAACAGCTTCAAATGGACGACGGAGTGCCAGGAAGCGTTCGAAGAGCTGAAGAGGTACCTTTCGTCCCAACCCGTGCTCTCCAAGCCCAAAACCGGCGAAACCCTCTTCTTGTACCTCGGGGTGAGCACGTCGGCCATCAGCTCAGTGCTCATCCGTGAGGACGAAGGGGTGCAGAAGGCCATTTTCTACATCAGCAAAAAACTTAGGGAGGCCGAGCTCAGGTACTCCCCCATTGAGAAGACGGTGCTAGCCATCATCCATACGGTGAAAAAGCTGGGGCACTACTTCCAGGCCCATGCCGTCCACGTACTGACCCAACAACCCCTTGGCGCACTCATGAGGAGCCCCACTAGCTCCTCAAGGATGGTGAAATGGGCGATCTTCCTCAGCCAATTTCAGATTGAGATCAAGCCAATGCCATCTGTCAAAGGGCAAGCCTTGGCCGACTTCGTCACCGAATGCACGGCAAGGGAAACAACCGTTACCACCCCCGACCCAGAGCCTGATGACACATGGATCCTCTTCACCGACAGCTCGTCGGCCGCGAAATCATGCAACGGCGTCGTCGTCCTCATATCCCCTGAAGGATTCAGAGCCTACTATGCCATCCGCTTCAACTTCAGGGTATCCAACAATGAAGCTGAGTATGAGGCCCTCCTCAGCGGCCTCAGACTCGCCGCTGGCCTCAAAGCCAGGCACGTCAGAATCAAGTGCGACTCCAAGCTTGTAGTGGGCCAGGTTGAGGGTACGTACGAAGCAAAGGAAGGCCGGATGAAGCAATACAAACAGGCGGCAGAGGAGTTGATGAAGGCGTTTGAAACCCACGAGATCACACAGATCCCAAGGGCCGAGAACGCCGAGGCTGACATCCTCTCCAAACTCAGCTCGGACACTCCGGAGCACATCTCCCAGTTAGCCAAGATCGAGGAGCTGAGTATGTCCAGCATCCATTCCAGCCCCATCTTGTGCATCCAACAGCGACCGGAGGACTGGATCTCCGACATCACCACTTTCATCACGACGGGGGAGCTACGCACGGACGAGGAGAGGGCCAAACTCACCAAACTCAGGGCCCCAAGCTACTCCATTGAAGATGGCAAACTCTAAAAACGATCCTATAATGGTACTCTCCTCCGATGCCTACATCAGGACGAGGCCGATGTGGCCATGGAAGAAGTTCACTGTGGTGTTTGCTCATCGCACCAGGGCCCTTTCAGTATGTCCCGGCGTCTCGTCGTCCAGGGCTTCTTCTGGCCGACGATGGCACGGGATTGTGCAGACCTGGCCAGGAAATGTACCACGTGCCAGGTGCTCCAGAAGGCCCCTGGTCGTCCAGCCGTCAACTACGCCCCCGTCAGCACCGCTATTCCATTCTCGAGATGGGGGATTGACCTGGTCGGCCCTCTACCCAGAGCTGCTGGCAACAACCGCTACATCATCGTCGCAGTCGACTACTTCACCAAGTGGGTCGAAGCGGAACCTTTGGCCAACATCACGGGGGCCAGGTGTCAGAAGTTCGTTCACAAGAACATTCTCACCCACTTTGGTGTCCCCCAAGAGATCATATCCGACAACGGCACCCAGTTCGAAGCGGCACCCTTTCAGGAGCTCCTTCGAGAGTGGGGAATAAAGCACCGTTTCTCCTCCGTTGCCTACCCTCAAGGAAACGGGCAGGTTGACAACGCCAACAGAACTATAATGGAGGGGCTGAAGAAGAACCTACAGGACGCAGGAGGGAGTTGGGTCGACGAGCTCCCCAACATCCTGTGGTGCTATCGTACTACGCCGAGGAGGGCAACGGGTGAAACACCTTTCGCCCTGTGCTATGGATTTGAAGCAAAGGCACCCACAGAGGTCGCCATTCCCAGCCGACGGGTGGAGCAGTACGACCCTCAGGTTAACGAGGAGAACATGAAGATCGACCTCCACCTGATCGAAGAAAGACACGAGCAAGCATTCATCCGAGCGGAGAACTACCAGCGTCAAGTAAAATCATACTATGACGCCAAGGTACGTTCCCGAGAATTCCAAGTGGGGGACTACGTCCTGCGCCGAAGGGAAGCAAGTACCCCGACGGAAGGAGGCAGGCTAACCTTGAAGTATGAAGGTCCCTACATCGTCAGTGCCGTGGTGAAACCCGGTACCTACAAGCTCAAACGCCCCAACGGGACCAATGTACCACGAACGTGGAATGTACACCATTTGGTGAAGTTTTATCAATAATTCGAAGGAGGTGCAGCCGGCGAAGCCCTCACCCTTTGACGGGTTATTGATTGAACACCACCCTCGGCCTTGAGGCACTCTTGAATAAAAATCATGTTTCCTTTGATTTCTTGGAATTTGAGTGGCACATTAACAGGCGCCCTCATCGGCCACCTTAGAGCGAGAGGCTCAGGCATGGCCGATGTGGCGCTTCGCATCTGCAGCCTTAGAGCAAAAAGCTCAGGTATGCTCCATTGAATTTTGTATCAGCAAAGGGCTCAGTCCTGGCTGAGAGAGCACGTCGTATCGGCCCTTAGAGCGAGACGCTCAGGCAGAGCCGACGGCGTCCCCAGGATGAGGGGCCCGCAAACGGCCCGCGTCTTGAAATGGGAAGTTCGCCGCGTCGTCCACGCGCCTGATCGCAGGACGACAGGCCTGAAATCATGGCTGAGGTGACAAAATCCCCAAACTCAGGGATGGGCAACGACAGCCGTTGGAAACCAACCAAAAGTCTAGACCGCGTCATAAATAGGCGACGGGACCCCCCCTGAGATCATGGACGTTATAAACGAAGTCTAAACCGGCCGGAGGACTATCGACCCCTTCGGCCAAAGCCTGAAAGAAGGACACTACCCGAAATAGGGAACAAAAAAAAAGAGGGAAGCCGACGGCTGTGCGCATTTGCCGGCCTCGAGCAGTAAAAATAAATCCCCACAAATCAGCCACACATTTGGCTAAGTACATATAAGTTGAATACCACCAACAGGAAACGAGGGTGGTAACCTTCATCGGCCATGACCACTTGAAGGGCCAACCGGAAAGGCTGCCCAGGACGAAGCCGGCAGCGAAACACCCGCGAGAGAGTTAAACACGCGAGTAGACAACCCCTACCGGCCACAACATTCTTGCTGGCCGTTACAGGCGCTAAAACCCTAGGCGGTTGTTTAAACTGAAAATTTGTCTAAGTGATTCCCGAATACTTAGAGAAAGTGATTCCCCCATCCGCCACACCGCCCAACTTGGCCGACGACAATACTAAGCAGACAAACTACATGGCCTAACACTTGGGCAATCTCCTCAACGAAGGGACAGCCCCAAGACGAAGCGGGCACTCAAATACCTGTAGGTGCCCGTCTCGGCCTCGCCAACGGCCGGTAAGGTCTTGCTAACCGTTACAGACACTACGACTAAGGCAGCTGCTCAAGTTGACACTCAGTGGACTTCAAACACTCAGAAAGTTTTCCGGAAAACACAAACATCAAAGGCGTGGCCGACAAGGATAACAGGAAGAGAAAACTACAACTCCCAAGCAATTAGACGAAGTGGGCACCCAGAACAGTTGAGGGCACCCTCCTCGGCACCAGGTGTCCGTATCGGCTGCCTACCGAGAAGATTTTCTAAAGCTATGACTGACATTTTATACTTAGGAAATTTTCCAAAAATTCACTAAATATTGTGGCAACAAGACGAAGCAAACACTCACACTGGGACGTCGTACAAACAGGAAAAGAAAAGACCCAAGGCAAATATATCGAAGTATGAAAGACGAGAAGAAGTATTTTCATTCATAAAACAGGAAAGTACAAAGTGGGCTTCTCGTCCGTTACATAACATTACAATAATAAAAAATAACATGGATCATGGCTCCGACAGGGCTTCAGCGTCCTTATCGGCACCGACTCCCTCTTCGGCTGGGGCAGCGTCCACACCGACAGCAGCACCGGACGTAGCGGTGTCTTCAAACATGCTCGGCTCGTAGGCCCAATCGTCGCTAGCTTGAGAGCTCTCAATTGGGAGCTGCCGATCAGCCGTCGGGAGCTCCAACTCAGCTTCAGGATGCCTCATTAATGAAGGCAGCTCAAGGCCGACGACCCACTCCTTGGCCACACCCAGATCTATGAAACGCCGTTGAAGCCTCCTGTAGAGCAGCCGTTGCATCCAGTACTGGCCAAGGTCGTAGAAGACATTCATCTCCTTCTCCCAGTACGCCTGGCCGTCAGGGGATTTGGTCACCCAGTCGACAAGCCTGGCCGCCACGACCTCGAAGCACCAGGAGAGCCGGTCCTCGTCCTTCCAGCCGACTTCGAGGAATTTCTGCACAGCACTAAGGGCCAGCTCTGCACTGGCCTTACCCTTCTCGGCCTCCTCCGCACGCCGAAGGGCCTCATCACGAACGCGTTCCATATCGGCCAAACGCTGGAGGGCCCCTTCCTTCTCAGCAGCCAACTGATCGGCCTCATCAGCCCTTTTCTTCAGGCCTTCAACTTCAAGCCGCAGCCTCTCCAAGCTGCCCAGCGCTTCGTCGGCCGAAGCAACCCTTTGCTCGAATTGCTTCAAACGAGCAATCTCCTTTTGCTGCCTCCTATTGCTTTCCATCAACATGAAGGCGCCCTGCGGTAAAAGATGGATTAGACGACCACATCGCATAACAAAAAAAAAGAAGAGAAGACGAAGCAGACATAAGAACTTACTTGGACGATGTGGTCCATTCCACCATCGTACATCTTAACATGGCCGAGCTTCTTCAAGTACGCCCGGTCCTCGTCGGGGATGGCCTGAGAGATCACCTCGTGGCCGTCAACGATCTCGTTGAACAGCCCCCCTTTGACAGGGTATTCCACCTCAAGCTTGTAGGTCCCTTTGACCAACTCTCGGCCGGACCCCTTTTTCCGGGTGGCCGTTACGGCAGCAGGAACGGTGGACAGGGTGGTGGACGAAGGGCCCGAAGGGAGGTCCACCAAAGCATCAACATTGGAACCCCCTCCGTCCCCAGAAGGAACAACCGACGTCCCGACATCACCAGAAGGGGAAGCTCTCTTCGACTTCTTAGTAGGCTTTAGGCCCGCTTCAGTCAACTTCTTTTGGCCCTCGTCGGCCTGCCGTTTCTTCTTCGGCTGCACTGGGGCTTGGCCGCAGGGGCAGCACCGGGCTGTTGGGCCTTTAGCTCCTCGGCCGCCTTAAGTTGTGCCCTCTTCATAAAGGACATACGATCCATGACAAAACCTGCACCACAAAAAATACTAAGGGTCAGCAAACAGAAAATGCAAAAGTACGACGAGGAGGAGTGCATCAGAAAGGTATTGCCATCGTCCTCAGCTGGCACCCCCAGATCGGGACCATCAGCCTCCTCGTAAGATGTGGTCATCTTCGGCCACAACTCCACATCGTCATCGTTGTCACCATACACAAAATACCGTACGAAGCCGAGGGTGGCCGTCTTGTACTCAGTAATGTACGTCTTCACACTCCTTGGCCCTCCCTTCAGGAAAGCCTCAACCTGAGCGTCCAGGATGGAGCTCCTCGGCGTGTCATGAAGATTAAACCGTCCACTGTGGCCGACGGAAGGAAACTCTACACCCCCTTCACCCAACGATACGAACACAAACTTCCCCTTCCAACCATGGATGGACGTCGGTAGGTCTGTGAAACTCCTTTTCTTGGGGAGTTGTTGGAGAGTGGCATACGAGGCATAGTTCTGATGACTTCCACGACCTATCTGATTGAGGTTCATGAACAACGCCGTCGTCGTCCTAAAATCCAACTCAGCACACCGCAAAAGGAAGCCGACGATAAGCGAATAGCTATTCGGCGTCAACAAGGCCGAAGGGAGCCCCACCATATCCAGGTACTCGGTGATAAAGGGATGAAGCGGGAACCTGAGTCCTTTGGCAAAACTCATCGGGTACACTCCAAAGTAGCCCGGGGGTGGATTAGGGACATGGTCCGTCGGCCTAGGGGCCCTAACCCTACCAAACGGCCCCACATACATTTGTGCCACCAAGTACTCACCCGCATTGCTCTGCGGCCTGATGATGAAGATGTTGGTAAGATCCAAATAAGAGAAGGCTGGTCCCCTCTTCGGCCTCCTCACCCTCTTCGGCGGTGCAACACCCTTGACGGCAGATACCGGCTTCGGGCATGGGATGGCAGCCGACGTGGACGCCCCATCAGCAGTTCGGGAGACCCCTACGTCCCCACCTCCAGACGATGACGCAGACTCCTCGTCCTCACCATCCTCATCATCCTGCTCCCCAGACTTGAACGAGCTCAGATTCTCAAGCTCTTCACAGAAATCCTCGACCACTTCATAGTCAAGGGACTTGGTGGAGGGCTCGTCGTCGTAGGGGTAGTACTCTTCGTTGAAGTCTTTCATCTTAAACACTATTTCGAGTACACGGCAACCTACTTCGAGATCTAAGGGTGCAAACGCCTAACACTAGATCACTAGCCTAGGAAGCAAAATATACAAAGTACAGAGAAATTTCGATGACACTAACCTTGAAGAACACGAAGAACACGAAGAACACTTGCTTTGAAGTTTATCTCTCTAGAAATTTGGCCAGCACTTCGATAGCTCAGATTGCAGATGAGAGCTCTCGTCGGACAGAGATGGGTATTTATAGAACCCCCTACCCAACGGTCACTACACGTGGCACCCTCCCAGTGGCCACACCAACGGCCACCAACGGGACGCCACCATGTCATTAATGGGCCAAGCCCAATCCACAGATCAAAAGCCCACTGGCAAAGCAGGCTCTACGGAACGGGGAAGGGGAGAATAACACTCACAACGGCCAGGGCACTCAACGGCCAACAACAGACAACAGTTACCCCACAGCACCCGTATCGGCCATCTAGACGGCCACAATACCCAAAAGGAAAGGAACATAACGGCCATGAGGCCCTCGCACTAAAACCCTTGATGATAACCCTTTGAAAGCGACCCGCGTCCAAGGGTTCTCCCACAGGGTTACCTTGGTCAGGAAATCGCCAAAGGGTTGGATTCAAGGGCAGTATGAGGATCCCACTTCGGCCTAAGTTTTGAACTACTCCTTCACCCCTCACTTACTCTTCGTCCTGAAGCAGTGGGGGACTGGGGGACTACACCGGCCTCAAGAATAACAGGCGAAATCAAAGAAATCCAAAAATACACCAAGTCCACAACTACAACATCAAGACATGCACCACAGCGTCCATAACATCATGGTGCACCTTCGGCCACAGCAAAGCTTGAGATCACATGACACTTATCGGCCTTGAAACCACAAGTCACTCTCAATCCAGGAATCAAGAGAAAGGTTAACATACCTAAATCACTGTCGTCCATGTACCGCAACGGCCCCAAGGTCCTCACAACTTCATCTTCGGCCAGGCAGTGTTATCATCCCCAAAACCTTGGGCAACATGACGCCTTGTCGTCCAAAAACACAGGGCATCATCAACAACGGCCAAAAGGAATGCACAGTGCCCTCATCGGCCACCTAAAACAAAGATGCAACCCCTACGGCCTCACCAGCCCAAAAGGGAAATTTACCCAATCAACAACCAAGGATGGACACTACTTTCATCGGCCACTCGTGCCAGAACACTTATCATCCACAAACAAAGCGCACCAAAGGAACAATAGCCTTCCCCGTCCGCATCAGGGGGAAAGCAACGGCCAAACTCAGAACAGGGCCACCAAACGCCGCGACAGAGAACGACCAACGTGGTCCCGCATCGGCCAGGAAGCATCAAGCACAGAAATCTACTCTCCCTCACTTCGTCTACATCTCAGCTTAGAGAGTGGGGGATTCCTGATGGAGTATATGGGTCTAGGCCCCAGGACCCACATACTCAGAAGAGTAGAAAGCACAGCCACTACGCGGTGCCCTCGTCGGCCATAGACCCTCGTCGGCCGAAGAGGGGCCGACTCAGAATATGACCCTGAAGCCAGGGAACCAGGGTGTCCTCATCGGCCGTGCCCTCATCGGCCGTGCCCTCGTCGGCCAAGACCCTCGTCGGCCACGGAAGTCTCACAGAACCGGATTTTACACTTATTCATTTATATAGCCCACCAGTGGCTCTGTATTCGGCCCAATAGCGGTCCAGTTGTAAATCGGCCTCCCAAGCCCAAGGCTTGGGAGCCCAGCCCGTATTTTTCCTATAAACACTTCCTCTGGAGGTAGTTATAGGGGTTACAAAATCATTCTATTGAAGCATTACCTGCACTTCTCTCTCTAGCTCTGGTTTGGTCTGGTTTGGTCTATTCTGGTCTGGTCTGATCTGGGACGAATTACAGTCCAAGTAAAAACAACCTAAAGCTATTGTTCCAACTTCATTTACAATGCATTAATTAAAATTTACAGATTAACGATATATTCACAAATGTTTGTGATTTCACTCCGAACTCGTGTAGAATTTGATGCGATCATATCTTACTCTATTTTTTGCCTTTAAAATCGTTTAATATCTCATTCGAAAGATCTTACCAATTTCTAAAACTTGTCATCAGGCCCTGGTTTCAATATTTTTGGATGAAAGGTAACTATATTAAACACCCAAAAAATAACATCAAACGATGTGTCACAATATACAGAAAGACACTACCTAAGCTAGGGTTAGCTAACCTAGATATAATCATCCCAACCAACTAGCTCAGTAAATACCAGGACAGTCCCCTGGATATAGAAAACAAACATCACAAGTCTAAGGGAAAAATAGAGTCCGTACAAATCACAACATCATCTCAAAACAAAAAGAAACTCCTCCTCTCATCAATATCCCATGCATAGGCACGCTCAAATTATTACGTCTGAGTGGCTTGGCAGTATCCGTAGCCAGCTAAGCGGGTCCTCTTCCTCAGAGGTTGGGTCAGGTTCCGCGGCATCCGTATCGTCCGTGTCGTCTGGTGTAGAGTGTAAGGAATAATTGTATTTAGATTTTGATGATGCTAGATTAATTAGGAATTTAGAGTACCCCTTTAGAAATTATGTATTAGAATTTTCCTTTGTAAAGTTCTTAGATGTATTCGACTTGACAGAAGACCTTCAAGAACAGAAGTGCTTCAAGGACAGAAGTGCTTCAAGAACAGAAGTGCCTCTTAAGGCCTTACTGAAACAGAGGACCTTTGGTTCTCTGCTTCAGAACAGAAGTCCTCAGGATCTCTGTTAGTCTTGACTCTGACAGAAACCCTTCTGGGTCTCTGTTGGATATTCCCAACAGAAGTGCTCCAGACCTCCTCTGTTCTACTCTCAGACAAAGACACCAGAAGGTCTGACACTTAGAAGATTTTCAAAGAACCGGGAAGTCAACTAAAAGATTCCTTCAACGGCTAGGAGTATGAAACGGAAAAGCTACAGTGCATGCATTAAATGCTCATTTAATGCACCCCATGCTACGTAGAGTAATTGCAGATGATTGGCCGGAATGTCAGGAATACTTTATCCCAAAATAGTAACCCGCCAACTTTACCGGGCTCTACTAGTCAAGTCAACTGATCGCTCATTTAATGCAGTTGTCCTCCTACTCCTCCAACGGGAAGACAACCTCAGTATAAAAGATACACTACGAAGAACAACCGGATAATTTTTTGCAACCTTGATTCAACTTTGCTATCACATTGCTACAAGCAAGATATTCAAACTCTGAAAAGCAAAAGCCTCCTTGAGATTCAAATTCACTATCCTCTACAAGAGAAGACAGAAGTTGGAAAAATACTCTTTCCAACTCAAGCAAAGTTCCAAGTGTTCTTCAACTCTTCAAGCTCATCACATACAAATATTTTGTAACGAAGCTAGTTGGAGGAACCCCAGTTTCAACAGAAACTCTTCTTGCTACAAGAAGGACGTCCAAATAACTTGAGTAGTGAAGTGGTGATACTTCAAGGAAACTCAGTGAAAGGACCAGTGTTAAAGGAAGCCAGGCAGTGCATCCCAGGACACATCTAGGCTTGAAGAAGACGTGGAGTGCTTCTTAAGTGCTAGGACTAAAGCTTTGTAAACGGCAGTTTTTACAGCTTAGTGGAACAGTGGATTAGAGGAACGAGTTGTTCCTTGAACCACTATAAAAATCCCTGGTGTCGTTTACTTACTGCTTTTAATACTTGCACTTAGATAGAACTGTATAACTCCTTGGACTTGGTATCTGTGTTCAGCAGAACTTGTTCTACGAGTTAACAGAAGGCCTTCTGCCTATTGCTTCTCTGAGGCTAACAGAACTCCCTACCAGAACCCCATCCGCTGCCAGTCTGTTCTTTCAACAGAACAGGCTATTCTGTAAATCTGGTACTTAGTTTAAAAAGCTAAAAACCAATACAGTCTATTCACCCCCCCTCTAGACTGTATCCAGTATAACCGGGACCAACAAGTGGTATCAGAGCCTCCTTGTTCTAACAATCTCTTAGGTTATTTGTTGAACAAAGATCCACTTGTTTTTCCGTTTTACCTCATTTCTATCTGATATAATGGATCACTCCTTGTCCAAGAATCTTATGTTTTCAGATCTTAAGTTTGATGACTGGAGGATCCGGATGAAAGCACATCTCTGTGCCCTGCATGATGAGATGTGGGAAGTTCTAGATATTGGCCCCTTCACAAGCTTCCAGAAGGTCAACCCTGAACATGCCATAGACAACACCAGACCCCAGATGATCAGCAAAGCCAAGTCAGAATGGACCACTGAAGAGAGGAGAAAGTACAACCTAGACAATATTTCCAAGGACATCCTCTACAAGTCCATTGATGATAGGTACTTCAACAGAATCAAGAAGTGCAAGACTGCTAAGGAAATCTGGGATACTCTTGAGCTCATTGGAGCTGGTGATGAGCAAGAGAAGGACAACAAACTAACCATAGCCAACAAGAAGTTTGATGACTTCAAACTTCTCCCTGGTGAAAGCATCTCCAAGATGTATGACAGGCTCCTCACTCTCACTGGAGAGATCTCTGAGCTTGGCAAGGATCTCACAACCAAGGAGATCAACCTGAAGGTGTTGAGGGGACTGCCCTCAGCATGGAAGATGAAGGTAGTTGCTGTCCAAGCCAGCAAGGATGTAAAGACTTATCCCACTGATAAGCTCATTTCAGATCTCAAAGCTCATGAGTTTGAAATGATTGAAGAAAAGGAAGATGTACCGGAAGAGAGGACCACTACAGCCCTCACTACCAGCACATCTAAGGTAAATGATTTTGACCCTTCAGTACTTTTATCTGATGAATATATGGCTGCCTTTGCCAGGAGATTCAAAAAGTTTATGAAGAATCCCAAAGATGGAAGGAGTCCATCTTTCAACAGAAAGCCATACCAGAAGGTCAAATCAACAGAAAGCAGTGGAGAGCTTCTCTGTTACAACTGCAGACAACCTGGTCACTTCAAGGCTGATTGTCCCCATCCTAGAGTGTCCAAGAAGCAAGGACAGGATGGAGAAAAGAAGAAATACGAGGACAATTCCAGAAGAAGAAAGGCACTTGTGACAGAACAACTGGAGAAAGACCCTCTGTCAGAAACAGAATCCAGTTCTGACTCAGATTCTGATGAGGCCTTCTGTTGCCTGGATACTGAGACAGAAGACCTTTGCCTGATGGCTCATTCTGATGATGAGGTAACCTCTACTTCTGAATTTAGTTTTTCTTCGGTAGGCTTAGCTTTTGATTCTGATTCAATGTCAGAATTTTGGGAAGAGTTTAAGGCCATACAAGCCACTTATTCTTCTGTAATAGAAGAAAACAGTAAGTTGAAAGCTGAAATTCTTGACTTAAAAAAGGAGGTTGAGATCAAAATCAATCTTCTAATTAAGGAAAGAGATCAACTGGAGACTGAAAATGTTTCTCTTCTTAAGAGAATAAGAGAAATAGAGCCTCTCGAGATTAAGTACAAAGCTTACCAGAAGGCCCAGTCTTCCATGGAAAAGATTGTGCTTGATCAACATATTGGCACTGGTTTTGGTCTTGGTTATGGCTCAACAGAATCAGGTGAGCCTTCTGTAATGCCTAGCACCAGAGTTGCTAAGGCAGATAAGGTCATAGAGCCACTGATCTCTAGCCCCATCTGTCAAGCTGGTGTATCTGGCACCAAGGTTGTTCATGAGGAAGTCAGACCAGAAAAGGGTAAGATAAAGGTTCAACAAAAACCCTTTTTGAAAAATAATGAACCTGGCAGAAAACCTAACAACAGAAGAGGTTTTCAAAATAACAAAAATAAAAGACCATTCATTGACAGACAACCTCATGTCAACCGTGCAAGAAATGATCACCAGAAAGGCAAATATCAAGAGAAAGTTAACTTCAGGCAGAAGAGGTTGGCTGGTCAACTTCAGAAGCCCAAGGTTAACCGTCCCTCTGCTCTTGATAGTATATGGGACTTCTTTCCAACAAAGAAAGCTATGCAAAAGTATGTAAACAGGAAGCATGACCCTCACAAGCATCTGCCCAAAGTGAATCACACTTCTGTCTACTATAACTACCAGGTGGACAATGGGTACCACCCACCAAGGTTTCACTTGATGAGACCAAAATGGTACCAACTACCCAGACTCCATGACCCCCCAGGACCCAGCATTGCTTGGGTACCTAAATCTTTCTTTTGATCTTGCAAGAACTGTGTGCTGGAGCCATCTCTGAACAAGAATGGTTTATTGATAGTGGATGCTCCAGGCACATGACAGGTGACAGAAGTTGCCTAACAGAGTTCCAGAAATGCAAAGGACCTAGAGTTACCTTTGGAGGTAATGACAAAGAAGGTCAAACAAAAGGAAGAGGAAAGCTGATCAAGAACCAGATAATCATTGATGATGTCTCATATGTCAAAGGACTGAAGTTCAACTTGCTGAGTGCTAGCCAATTTTGTGACAAAGGCTACACTGTTGAATTCACAAAGGACTTCTGCTATGTGAAGCATGAGACAACAAAGGAAGTGGTTCTTACAGCATCAAGGAAGAAGAACATCTATGTAATTGATTGGAACACTGCAAAAGATGGAATTTGCCTGATAGCCAAAGGAGATTCAAAACTGAGCTGGGACTGGCACAAAAAGCTCAACCATTTGAACTTCAAAACAATCAACAAACTGGCCAGAGAACACATTGTAGAAGGGCTACCAGACATTGTGTACAAGAAGGAGACCCTCTGCAGTGCATGTCAGAAAGGCAAACAAGTGAAGAATTCCTTCAAACCCATTGCTGAAGATCTTTCTACAAGTCCTCTAAATCTGATTCACATGGATTTATTTGGACCTGTTGAGACTCCAAGCGTTGGAGGCAAGAAATATACCTTAGTCATGGTTGATGACTACTCCAAATATACATGGACTGTTTTTCTGACAAAGAAAAATGAAACTCTTCAGAAGTTGCCATCTCTGTTAAAGCAACTTCAGACTGAGAAGAACTTGAAAGTGAAGACAATCAGATCAGACAGAGGAACTGAATTTGTCAACCAAGTCATAAAGGACTTCTGTGATCAGAATGGAACTTCTCATCAACTTTCTGCCGCCAGAACCCCTCAACAGAATGGCGTAGCAGAAAGAAGGAACAGAACTTTAAAAGAAGCTGCAAGAACAATGATTGCAGAATCTGGATTGCCTATGAGATATTGGGCTGAAGCAATCAACACTGCATGCTATACTCAGAACAGAAGCATGATCAACAAGAATCACCAGAAGACCCCTTATGAACTCTGGAAGGGAAGAAAGCCTAACATCAGCTACTTTCATGTATTTGGATGCAAGTGCTACATCCTCAACAATGGAAAGGAGCATCTGAAGGTATTTCAAGAAAAGGCTGATGAAGGAGTCTTTATAGGCTATTCAAACACAAGTAAAGCCTATAGAGTACTCAACAGAAGAACCCTACATGTTGAAGAATCCATACATGTGAAGTTTGATGAAAGCACCTCTATTGAAGAAGTAACAGAGATTCTCAAGGATGTCAGCATAGAAGACAGAACACCAGAACCAACAGAAGAGGTGGCAGACAACCCTGCATTTCCAACACCTGCACCAAACCCCCTTCTGTTGAATAAAGATGAAGACTCTGAAGATGAGGAACCAGAGAGACCAAGACAGCAGCTGACAGAACCAGACCTAACATGGTTAAGAGATCATCCTCCTAACCAAGTGATTGGTCAAATCAGAAGTGGAGTTCAAACCAGATCCACATCAAGGAGAGAAGTAATGCTTGCCTGCTATATATCTCAGATGGAACCTATGACAGTTGAAGAAGCTCTTGCAGACTCAGACTGGATCAATGCTATGCAAGAAGAGCTCACTCAGTTTGAAAGGAACAAAGTGTGGGAACTTGTTCCTAGGCCAAAGCACCAGAATGTCATTGGAACCAAATGGGTATTCAAGAACAAAGCAGATGAAGACGGCAACATTGTAAGGAATAAAGCAAGGCTAGTAGCTAAAGGATATTGTCAAGAAGAAGGAATATATTTTGATGAGACTTTTGCACCAGTTGCCAGACTTGAAGCCATCAGAATCTTTCTAGCCTATGCTGCCTACAACAACATCAAGGTCTACCAGATGGATGTCAAGAGTGCATTTCTGAATGGAGATCTTGAAGAAGAAGTTTATGTGGAACAACCACCAGGTTTTGTCATTCCTACTCAATCTTCTTGTGTCTACAAGCTTAAAAAGGCCCTCTATGGTCTTAAGCAAGCTCCCAGAGCCTGGTATGACACATTGTCCCTTTTCCTAGTGAACCATGGGTTTACTAAAGGAAAGGTTGACAAAACTCTATTTCAAATCTCTGTTGCTAATCATATTCTGTTAGTACAAATATATGTTGATGACATTATATTTGGTAGTACTAATCCAGAACTGTGCAAGAAATTTTCTCAAGTGATGCAGAGTCAATTTGAAATGAGTATGATGGGAGAACTCAGTTATTTCCTAGGACTTCAAGTCAAACAAGTTTCAGAAGGGATCTTTATCAATCAAGAGAAATACACCAGAGATCTAATCAAGAAGTTTGGAGTGGAAGGCAAATCATCAGTGAAGATTCCCATGAACACTTCACAAGGAATTGGCCCAGATGATGAAGGAAAGGATGTAGATGCAACAACATATAGAGGAATCATAGGATCTCTGTTGTATCTAACTGCAAGCAGACCAGACATCTCATTCTCTGTTGGAATCTGTGCCAGATACCAATCAAAGCCCAAGGAAAGCCATCTAAGTGCTGCAAAGAGAATCATCAGATACATCAAAGGAAATCCCAATGCAGGCCTATGGTATCCCAAGGGAGGTAACTTTGAACTAATTGGTTATTCTGACTCAGATTTTGCAGGTTGCAGACTAGACAAAAAGAGCACCTCTGGTCACTGCCAATTGCTAGGAGGAAGGCTTGTTTCCTGGTTTAGCAAGAAGCAGAACTCCATCTCAACAAGTACAGCTGAGGCAGAGTACATTGCAGCTGGGAGTTGCTGTGCTCAGCTACTCTGGATGAAGCAACAACTGAAGGACTATGGAATTCAAGCCAAGGAGATCAAGCTGTTGTGTGACAACACCAGTGCTATTGCTATTACTCAGAATCCAGTTCTTCATTCCAGAACAAAGCATATTGAGATCAGACATCACTTCATCAGAGATCATGTGGAGAAGAAGCACATCTGCATGGAACATGTGCCAACAGAAGACCAGCTTGCAGATATCCTGACAAAGCCTCTTCCTGAGGCTAGGTTCAACAAACTGAGAGAGGAATTGGGAATGATGGATGAGATTCCAAGGGAAAGATGAAAAGGAAGGCCCTCTGTTGCTCATTTACTGTTAACAGAATTCCTGTAGCGGAACCCCTTCTGTTAACCCCTTCTGTCAACCCCTTCTGTTCTCTACCCTGGCAGAACACCTATACAACAGAAACCCTTTCTACAGAGAACCCTCTCTTGTCAAACAGAAGGTGGTGGACTTAGAAAAGAAATTCTTATAAACCGGGTGACCTAGTAAATTATTAAAGGTCTTTTACCCTTCAAGGATGAAGTCATCTCCTCCGTCGTCCAAGGAGAAAAGGTGGTGGTTGATGCTGACGTCATCAACAACATCTTCCACATTCAGCACAAGGAAGAAAGGGACTCTCTACTTGATTTGGAGGATATTGACATCCCTCTGCCAGAATTCAAGAAGAAGTTCTGCAGGAAAGGTGAAGAGGTAGAAAAGGTCAACATCAAGAAGCACCTGCTCAAGAGGGAATTTGAGCTACTCATAAACATTTTCCACAAATGTTTATGGTGCAAATACACCTCCACAGATGATGTTACAACGGCCAATGCAAAGGCCCTGTATGCAGTGCATCATGGGGTGAACATCAATTGGGGACAAATCATGGTGAAGTCCCTGATTGAAGTGATCAAGAAGAAGAATCCAAAGACTAGCCTCTATTCTGGGAAGCTAGGGCATGGACTGCTCATCTCTGAAGTTCTCCTCAAACAAGGGGTAAGCTTGAGGAAGGCTTCAGCTTTGGATCACACCAAGGTAATTTTCCTGACTGCCTCTCCCAATAGGGAAAAAGCCATAAAGGCAGAACTGAGGAGACAGCTTCAACTTGAGGCTAAGAGACAACAGGGAGAGAAGGTACAGAAACCTCTCTCTGTAGCCCCTTCTGCTGAGAAGAAGAAGAAGAAGAAGACCGAAGAGGAAGCACCTGTTGCCCCTCCTAAGGCAGAAAAGAAGAAGAAGAAGACTGAAGGGGAAGCACATGTTGCCCCCCCTAAGGCCGGACAGAAGAGGAAGAGGACCACCAAACCCAAGAAGAAGGTGGCTAAACCTGTGGTTTCTGTGTCTGAGGGAGTGTCTGACACTCAGGGGGAACCAGAGATCCCCACCTCTGCTGCATCTCCTGAACAGAACAGGGTGCCAACTCCACCAGAGCACCCCAGTCCTGTCAAAGATGGGTATCTGTCCTTGCTTGACAGACAGTTTACCCGGGTTCTTGAATGGAGAAGGTGGAGAATGGGACCCCTCTCCAAAATAATTCAGTTTTTTGATCACTATGAGGAAGAAGAAGCCATCCTGAACTGGGTTGGGACTGATGATGTCTCAAAGTGCTTTGCCCTCAACTTTCTTCACTCTGTCCTTGAGAAGAAGAAGGCAAGCTACAAGGGAAAGGCCATTCTCATTTCTTCACCCTCGGAGGAAGCTGTCAAACCCCTAGAAGATGGGGAAATTGAAGCCTTTGAAGAATGGTTGTTCACCAAGATGGCAACTGACTCTGTGCAACCCAACTTCAACCCAGGAGAGTCCTCTGTACTCAAATCAGAAGGACAAGCTATGATGGAGCATATCAAGGAGTGGAGGACTTCCTTGCTCGTGGATAACATCATTGAGGTAAACTCTCCAACCCCTTCTGTTATTATCCCAACAGAACCACTTTTTCCCTCACCTTCCACCAGCACAGAAACCCCTCCACCAGAACACCCTCAACCTAAATCTCCTGAACAGAACACCCCCACCCCTCCTCAATCACCCAACCAGAAAATTGCATCTCCCTGCAGAGCAATTGTTCGCTACAGAAACCGCTCACCTTCACCTCCCCCATCTCCTCCTCAACAGAATGCCTCACCTATTCAATCCTCACCCCAGCACTAGAACTCCTCACCCCAACAGATATCCTCCTCATCCTCTGAAACTGATCATCAATCTCCTCCTCCAGAATCCTCACCTCCACAACAACCTGCAGGAAACCTAAAACCTGTATGGTTTCTCAGAGATTCTGACCCTACAACTGTCTCCCCCATCTCTGCACCCAAAGGGTATTCTAGGGACTCTGTTGCCCCCAATCCCTCTCTGAGAAAGAAAAAGAAGATAGTACGCAACAGAAAACCTATCTACTCTCCTTATGAGATTTCATCTGACATGGATGGATTCATGATCAGCAAATCCTACAAGGCCACATCAAAGAGACAGAAGACCCCTCCTCTGACTCAACTGGAACATGAACAGCTTGTTCACTCTCTGTCATCTGTCCAAGAACATCACCCACTACCTAGGGGAAGAGGTCTAGAGATGCCTCAAGCAGATGGACAACAAAATAACATTCCCTTCAACAAATTTGTTGAATCTGCAGAAGACTTTGGTGGACAGATCCTCCAAGGCATGAACAAGCTGATAGAGATAAATGATAAACACTCTGGGCACCTTGCTCATGTGAATGACAATCTGAATTCAGGTATGCAGTTCATCTCTGACCGTTTTGAGAACCTCTCAGGAACTCTCAACAACTTCATAGCCTCATCCTCTGCCAGAACAGATGCGCTGACAACAGAAGTGGAAAGCATTCATAAGACCCTCTTTACATTTCATCAGACTCTGATAGCTCAGGGAAAAGCTATTGAAACAATCTCCTCCAATATTGATGAACTTCAATGGGCTGATACAAAGACAAAGGAACAACTACTGGACATAGAGGAACTGTGCAAAGTCCATCGTGATCAAGCCAGGACTCTATTTGCCCAAGACAAAGAGAGATACCAGAAGATGGTTCTCTTAGAATCCAGTAATAAAGACATCTTCTCTGCCATACAGAAGCAGCAAGGTCTCATTGAAGGCCTTACCTCTGTCACCCAGACACTACCAGAGGCCCTGGAGCAGATAGCCTCAACCCAAGCCTCAGAATTCCAGAAGATCAGTCTTATGTTAGAAGACTTGAATGATGCCAAAAAGGGGGAAGAGGACCCTCAACAGACCAGGCCTAGGTCTCACAGAACTCCTACCAGAGCACCCTCCTCTGGTGAGCCTGCAGTAGATCCGGCTCCCTATTTTGAAGCTGCCCTGCAAAAGAAGAGAGCAGCTGGCATACCTAGACCCCCATCTCCAGTAAAGAAGAGCTCCAAGAAAAAGAAAGTTTTCAACTTCACAGAATGGAGATTGGGTGGCTCTCAGCAAATTGACAGAACTCAATTTGAGGAGATGAAGGCTAAAATGACTCCTACCCAACAACATCACCTCTATCTGGACAAAGATGGTGTTGTCAGAGTTAGGTATGGAGGATCTCTTGAAGAAGCAGAAGAATGGTACAAGAAGAACATTGTCCCAGGAAAGACCATACATGAAGGTGTCCTCAACTACTTGGACTGCAAGCTTTCTCCAATATGGGCATCTTATCAAAGGTCTGGCAATCTGTTCAAAATCCGAGCTGAAATAAATGAAGAACTGCTCAGGCTTCAAAGACTAGAGGAAGAAGCTCTACAGGCAGCTAATCTGGAGAATGTGTAAGGTTTAATCTCTGTAAAACCTATCTAATAAAATCACATCTCTGCCTTCTTACTTTGAAGTGCTTTTCCTCACATACTTGTCTTTTTGCCTTCTGTTTGTGTTTGTTTATTTCTGTTATATTCTGCTATCTGAATGTATCGTACTCTTACTATTTTCCTATGCCAAGTTGCCCACCAAGATTTTAATGAAAAGTTTTAAACTTTATATTTTTATGGTGAAGGCACTTCTCTGGAAATAGTTAAAGGGTTTTGGCATCATCAAAAAGGGGGAAATTGTAAGGAATAATTGTATTTAGATTTTGATGATGCTAGATTAATTAGGAATTTAGAGTACCCCTTTAGAAATTATGTATTAGAATTTTCCTTTGTAAAGTTCTTAGATGTATTCGACTTGACAGAAGACCTTCAAGAACAGAAGTGCTTCAAGGACAGAAGTGCTTCAAGAACAGAAGTGCCTCTTAAGGCCTTACTGAAACAGAGGACCTTTGGTTCTCTGCTTCAGAACAGAAGTCCTCAGGATCTCTGTTAGTCTTGACTCTGACAGAAACCCTTCTGGGTCTCTGTTGGATATTCCCAACAGAAGTGCTCCAGACCTCCTCTGTTCTACTCTCAGACAAAGACACCAGAAGGTCTGACACTTAGAAGATTTTCAAAGAACCGGGAAGTCAACTAAAAGATTCCTTCAACGGCTAGGAGTATGAAACGGAAAAGCTACAGTGCATGCATTAAATGCTCATTTAATGCACCCCATGCTACGTAGAGTAATTGCAGATGATTGGCCGGAATGTCAGGAATACTTTATCCCAAAATAGTAACCCGCCAACTTTACCGGGCTCTACTAGTCATGTCAACTGATCGCTCATTTAATGCAGTTGTCCTCCTACTCCTCCAACGGGAAGACAACCTCAGTATAAAAGATACACTACGAAGAACAAACGGATAATTTTTTGCAACCTTGATTCAACTTTGCTATCACATTGCTACAAGCAAGATATTCAAACTCTGAAAAGCAAAAGCCTCCTTGAGATTCAAATTCACTATCCTCTACAAGAGAAGGCAGAAGTTGGAAAAATACTCTTTCCAACTCAAGCAAAGTTCCAAGTGTTCTTCAACTCTTCAAGCTCATCACATACAAATATTTTGTAACGAAGCTAGTTGGAGGAACCCCAGTTTCAACAGAAACTCTTCTTGCTACAAGAAGGACGTCCAAATAACTTGAGTAGTGAAGTGGTGATACTTCAAGGAAACTCAGTGAAAGGACCAGTGTTAAAGGAAGCCAGGCAGTGCATCCCAGGACACATCTAGGCTTGAAGAAGACGTGGAGTGCTTCTTAAGTGCTAGGACTAAAGCTTGGTAAACGGCAGTTTTTACAGCTTAGTGGAACAGTGGATTAGAGGAACGAGTTGTTCCTTGAACCACTATAAAAATCCCTGGTGTCGTTTACTTACTGCTTTTAATACTTGCACTTAGATAGAACTGTATAACTCCTTGGACTTGGTATCTGTGTTCAGCAGAACTTGTTCTACGAGTTAACAGAAGGCCTTCTGCCTATTGCTTCTCTGAGGCTAACAGAACTCCCTACCAGAACCCCATCCGCTGCCAGTCTGTTCTTTCAACAGAACAGGCTATTCTGTAAATCTGGTACTTAGTTTAAAAAGCTAAAAACCAATACAGTCTATTCACCCCCCCTCTAGACTGTATCCAGTATAACCGGGACCAACATAGAGTTCTCCTGTCCTGGTGTGAAGGTCGGCCCCATTGCCACCACTTCTAGCTTAGTGGCACCCACAATATCATCCCGTGGTGGCTCCCCATCCTCGACTCTTACCTCTTTCTCTACTATTCTCGTAACAGTCTGATTTGTCTCTACCTGTACCTTTGTCGCTTCCTTGTCAATTAGTCCTGTCTCCATGCCCTCAATCACAGTCTTCTCCTTCTGTTCTGTAGCCATTTCCCGTTCTTTGGTTGCCAATTTCTTGCAAATAAATGGGTGGTGCCCATATTCTTTGCAATGGAAACAGTAGTTAGGAAAGGTCTCATAAACCACAAATTGATTGACTACTTTGCGGGAAGGTAGTCGAATAGGAAATGATAGCAGCGGTGGTTTGGAAACATCAACCTCAATCAACACCCTAGCATAGAAATGATTGCTCCTATCCTGGGTTACTTTATCCGTAGATAAGGGGACCCCAACCATTGAAGCAACCTCACTCATCGCATCCTCATTCCAAAGTTTCATATGTAGATTAGGAAATTTAACCCAAATCGGAACCTTAAGAAATTCATCATCATCAAACGAAAAGTCTTCAGAGAGTGATTTTAGCATGAGTTGTATGCCAAAAATGGTATAAGGCCCCCCTTTCAGCACTTTTTGTCTATCTTCTTCGTTATGAAATTTGAAGATAACCCATCCCCTTTGATGGGGTTTAACAATGCAACTCACCCCCCATGTGTTTTTCAAGTCATATACAGCCTTTAGTCCAGGGGGTTTTCCGGTAAACAGTCCAACTAGGCAAAAACCCCACATCTCAATCATGGAAGGAAATTTCCTATCAGCAAAATCTAGAGAGTTACCTTTTGGCGGGATGTACCTCAATTTGAGGCCATTTGAGGGGTCCCGGTTGTCTTTGAATAGTGCATTCCAAGGCTTGGCAGTGGGCATCACATAGTTTGCAGCAGGAATTAGGATTTGTGCAGCATCAGTAGTAGTTCCCTGCGCAGGAAAACACTCTGTCTGCGCTGGAACTTTCAAGGCACCAACCCCTGCAATCATGTGCGCAGACATACACTCTGTCTGTGTTGGAACACCTGCAATCTGCGCTGGGACATAGCTTTCCAAGGCAGCATCCCTTGCAGTCAAGGCATCCTTCTGCATATCAGTAGAAGTTCCCTGGCCAGCTTTCTTCAAATTTCCCAGACCCAAGCCCCCCAGCGGTACACTGTTCTGCCCCAGCGAGGAGGACTCCGTAGTGTCCGCAGCGCCTCCAGCAGTACCAATAGCGTGCGCAACAGCTCCAGTGGCACCTGCAACCACACTCCCTGTAGCAGCATCTAGTTTCTTCCCGGACACCAGGGGAGGAAAATCCTCATCCACGTTCTCAAGGGCAGCAAATCGGGACCTGGTGCGAATCGTCGGGGTTTCCGCAAACCTCTGCTTCTTCTTCGCCATACCTGGTACCTGTATTTCGCTCGCCTCACTCAGACTATCGCTAGGGAAGGCAACCCAGACGAGCCCAGAAATTAGGGGTGCAAATCGATTCCCCTGCGAACGGAAACCCAACCTCCTGCCCCGAATCGCGAAATACTGCTCGGTAAATGACGGACGAGCAGGTTTCGAATCCTCAGCGACCAGTAGAGAAAAACCCTACTGCAGTTCGGCTCGTCGATTTTAGGACCAGAATACTCCCTCGAATCGCGAATCTGAGCTCGGAAACGGAATCACGAGCAGATTTTGACCGGGGAAGACACGAAGATCGAACCCAAACGCCACCCTGCGATGGAAATCATTCGTCTCAGTACGTTCTCAAGCTCCCGCCTCTCTCTTCCCTCTTAAAGGATGATTACCTAATTACTAAAATACACTGTATTTACGCATAAAGTGCTATATTTTTGCTGAAAACGCAATAATAATAACAATGATAATAATAATGATAATAATAATAATGATAATAATAATAATAATAATAATAATAATAAGGCAATTATGCCTTGATATTTTGAAACCAGCGCCTGACGAAAAGTTTTAGAACTCGGTAAAATCTTTCCAACGAGATACAAAACGCTTTCAACGGCACAAAATAGAGCAAGATATGACCGCGTCAAATTCTACACAAGTTCAGAGTGAAATTAGAAACATTTGTGAATATATGGTTAATCTATAACTTTTAATTCATGCAATGTAAAAGAAGTTGGAACAATAGTTTTAGAGCTCCGATCTATCTTTCCAACGAGATATATTACGCTCCAAACGGATAAACACATAACAAGATATGAGTGTCACAAATACTTAGTCTTATCTCTATGATTTAGCGTTTTCAGCGAAAATAGAACACTTTTAGCTTAATTAAAGTGTATTTTAGTAATTAGGCAATCATCCCTTGATATTTTGAAACCGGCGCCTGAAGACAAGTTTTAAAACTCGGTAAGATCTTTCCAACGAGATATTAAACGCTTTCAACGGCACAAAATAGAGCAAGATATGATCGCATCAAAATTTGCACGAGTTCGGAATGAAATCAGAATTATTTGTGAATATATGGTTAATCTGTAACTTTTAATTAATGCATTGTAAATGAAGTTGGAACAATAGCTTTAGAGCGTCCGATCTATCTTTCCAACTATATATAATAAGATCCAAACGGATAAACACATAGCAAGATATGTGTCACAAATACTTAGCCTTATCTCTATGATTTAGCATTTTCAGCGAAAATAGAGCACTTTTAGCGTAAATACAGTGTATTTTAGTAATTTGGCAATCATCCCTTGATATTTTGAAACCAGCGCCTGAAGACAAGTTTTAGAACTCTCTAAGATCTTTCTAACCAGATATTAAACGCTTTCAACAGCACAAAATAGAGCAAGATATGATCACATCAAATTCTACACGAGTTCAGAGTGAAATCAGAAGCATTTGTGAATATATAGTTAATCTGTAACTTTTAATTAATGCATTGTAAATGAAGTTGGAACAATAGCTTTAGAGCTCCGATCTATATTTCTTATCTGATATAATACGCTCCAAATGGATAAACACACAACAAGATATGAGTGTCACAAATACATAGCCTTATCTCTATGATTTAGCGTTTTCAGCGAAAATAGAGCACTTTTAGCGTATATACAGTGTATTTTAGTAATTAGGCAATCATCCATTGATATTTTGAAACCAGCGCCTGAAGACAAGTTTTAGAACTCGGTATGATATTTCCAACGTGATATTAAACGCTTTCAACGGCACAAAATAGAGCAAGATATGATCGCATCAAATTCTACACGAGTTCGGAGTGAAATCAGAAACATTTGTGAATATATCGTTAATCTGTAACTTTTAATTAATGCATTGTAAATGAAGTTGGAACAATAGCTTTAGAGCTCTGATCTATCTTTCCAACGAGATATAATACGCTCCAAACGGATAAACACACAGCAAGATATGAGTGTCACAAATACTAGCCTTATCTCTATGATTTAGCGTTTTCAGCGAAAATAGAGCCCTTTTAGCGTAAATACAGTGTATTTTAGTAATTAGGCAATCATCCCTTGATATTTTGAAACCAGCGCCTGAAAACAAGATTTAGAACTCGGTAAGATCTTTCCAACAAGATATTAAACACTTTCAACGACACAAAATAGAGCAAGATATGATCGCATCAAATTCCACACGAGTTAAGTGTGAAATCAGAAACATTTGTAATAATAATAATAATAATAATAAAATAATAATAACAACAACAACAATAATAATAATAATAATAATACTAATAATAATAATAATATTAATAGTAATAATAATAATAATAGTAATAATAATAATAATAATAATAATAATAATAATAATAATAATAATAATAATAATAATAAAATAACAATAATAATACCCCTAATAATAATAATAATAATTATGATGATGATGATGATGATGATGATGATGATGATGATGATGATGATGATGATAATAATAATAGTAATAATAATAATAGTAGTAATAATAATAGTAATAATAATAGTAATAATAATAATAATAGTAATAATAATAGTAATAATAATAATAATAATAATAATAATAATAATAATAATATTAATAATAATAATAATAATAAGAATAAGAATAAGAAGAAGAATAATAATGATGATGATGATGATGATAATGATAATAATAATGATAATAATAATGATAATAATAATAATGATAATATTAATGATGATAATAAAAATAATGGTAATAATAATAATAATGATAATAATAATGATAATAATAACAATGATAATAATAATAATGATAATAATAACAATGATAATAATAATAATGATAATAATAATAATAATGATAATAATAATAATGATGATAATAATAATAATAATAATATTAATTAGGTAGAATTTGATGCGATCATATCTTGCTTTATTTTGTGCCATTGAAAGCGTTTAATATCTCGTTGGAAAGATCTTACGAAGTTCTATTTTTTTTGGATGAAATGTAAGTATATATTAACACCCAAAGAAATAACAAGTCAATGTTACAAAAAAATGCATATCCCGAAAAAAGGAATACCACAACATCAAGATGGAGATCATCAAAATTCAACAAACATAACCTAAAACCGATTAGGAACTAATAAAATCAACAAACTAGTTCACCAAAAAAATAGGAGTCCTTAGTTTAACATCCAAAGAAGACATGGAAAGGATTAGTAAACTTTGCGGCAAAATCAACCTCCCCTTTCTTCATAGTAAACCCCGACAACTTCTCAAGACAATGATAAGAGAAAGTTAGGCCCCTCTTATCCAAATCATCCGTAAGCCGAAGAAATCTATCCACTCTAGTGACACTAGCTTGGACGTGTCTAAACGGCTTGATAAACAACTTAAACGTCTTACCATCTATGATCTCACACTTAATGACAACATCATCTTTTTTCAACTCACTTTCCTTGCTCACAAACCTCCCTAAAGCTTCGACACCATTTGTTTTAGCCGTGGCAGCATCATTATTAGCAGCAGGAGGCTGCAATGTTGCGGTTGATCCGGTCGGGTTGGCCTGGACAGCAACAGACTCAATAGGCCCGATCGGGTTAGCCTGTATAGCAGCAGATTTCTCAATAGGCCCGGTCGGGTTTGCCCGGACAACAGTAGAAATCTCAATAGGCCCGGTCGGGCCAGTAGCAAACCCGGTCGGGTTTCCCTGGGCAGCAGCTACTGGCCGAGATACCCCCTCCCCAATTTCCTCACATGTTTCAATACTTGGTTCTTTCTCACTATCTCCATCAACCCGTTTAGCTAGCTTTTTACAAATAAAAGGGTGGTGCCCAAATTCTTTGCAAGAAAAGCAATAATTAGGAAAAGTTTCATATAGGACTCTTTGTGTGAATACCTTTTTAGAAGATAGTCGTATAGGGAACGAAAGTGGCGGTGCCTTTGAAACATCCACTTCAATTAGCACTCTAGCATATTCATTATTAGCCCTCTCTTGAGTGATCTTGTCCGTAGTAATTGGCACCCCAACCATAGACGCTACCTCACTCATAGCTTCATCATTCCATAGCTTCAATGGAAGTTTGGGAAACTTGACCCAAATCGGCACTTTAAGAAACTCCTCATCATCAAACGAGAAATCTTCCGAAAGTTCTTTGAGCATTAAAAGTTTCCCAAATACAATGTAAGGACCGTCATGAAGCACCTTCAATCTATCCTCCTCATTAGCAAATTTAAAAATTACCCATCCCTTATTGTGGGACTTCACAAAACATCTCACACCCCACTTAGCTTTAAGATCATGAACCGCTTTGAGTCCGGGGAATTTTCCGGTAAAGTGTCCAACTAGGCAGTAGCCCCACATTTCAACCATGGAAGGTAGCACCCGGTCACTGAAATCCAAAGTTGCTCCTTTAGGAGGGACATGTCTTAATTTGATGCCATGTTTGGGATCCCGATTGTCCTTGAAAAGAGCATTCCAAGGACCGGGAGTTGCTGTCATTACACCATTCCCATTAGGCGTAGCTGCTGCATCAAAAGTTACTGCCTTAGGTGCAGCAGCAGTGACGATAACAGCAGATGGTTTCCCAGTGACAGGCCCAATTGCAGCAGGTTTCCCAGGCAAAAAATCAGCAGTAGGTTTCCCAGAAATAGCACCATTTGCAGCAGGTTTCCCAGGCAAAACATCAGTAGATTTATGTCCTGCAGTTGGTGGCAATTCATCCGCATCAAAGGCTTCAGTAGCAGTTGGTTTCCCGGTGGTTTTAACAGTGTTTCCAGCCGGTGCAGTAGTCTCCCCAATTGCAGTAGGTACAGTAGATTTCCCAGCAGCAACAATAGCACCAGTTTGTTTAGTTGGCACATATTTTGGCTTGTTCAGCGGAATTCCTGCCATAAGAGCCGGGAATTCCTCTTCATTATCCTCAAGTGCAGCAAAACGTGACCGGGTCATCTTCCCCACGGAAGAATTCACAGTCCCCTGCTTTTTGTTTTTTGACATTCAATATACCCACAGCAAAGTTCCCCAAAAACCGGGCAGCCCAAGACAGTTAGTTGCAGGTTTCAGTCATCATCTATTGCAAACATGACAGAAGAAATTCGCAGAAACAAGAAAGCCCCAAATATGCAGCTAGGTTACAAAGCTAAGTTCAGTTACCAGAGAATAGTTCTGCAGTTGAAATCAAGCACGGAATCACTTCCAAAGGTTGAAACCCAGCTAAGAACCAGTTCAGAACCTGTTTACAGCTAAAACGAAGCAGGAGATAAAAAAAACGAAGCAGATGAACAATAGTTGCGCAAAATCGCGTAGCTAATGTTATGCCATCGTTCTTTCTACCAAATCTAAATCCAGGCCAGACGTAGTATCTTCTAGCTTAGAACATCACAAACTAACTGATTTAAGTTCGGAAATTCTCCATAACCTTTGTTTGTGTACAGTAAACTTCGAACGGTCCTTGAGTTTTGGTCTTCAGTCAGTCTCCGAATTGGAAATCCAAGGATGGGGTTGAACAGGGGAATGAATTCCGACCTAGAAACAAAACACCAGTGGCTTCAATCCATGAAAATCATGGAGTCGTACACCCTCTGCCGCAAGAAATCGAGCTGGGTGCCAAAAGTCCCAGGAGAGAACAGCTCTCAAAGATTCCTTTTAGCTCTTACCGACTTTCTTATGAAGTTCTAAAACTTGTCTTCAGGCGCTGGTTTCAATTTTGGATGAAAGGTAATTATATTAACACCCAAAAATAACATTTTACAATGTGTCAAGACCATGTCAAGTCTATCTAACTTAAATAAAACAACTCCCAAAAACGGTCAAATAATCATCCCCCTAATTTTAGTAATAAGGCAATCATCCCTTGATTACCTTATCTCAATCCCCTAATTTTCCTGATCATCCCCCTTCTATCCACCTTAGCATTCTTTCTTATCTTAAAAAACTTCCCATTTTGAAAAACTTCCTCTACCTCATTACCATCTAGCTGATCCATGTCCTCTTCCTCTAATTCACCGGGAGCCTCATCTGAGAATTCGTCAAGGCTCTCCCTCTCTGGTGTGGCACCTGGTGGGGTAGCTGCTGCATCTTGGGAAGCATGGGCATCCTCGGTCAAAACCTCTTGATCAGGCTCAATTACACTCTCAATCTCAACAGAAGGAATATGATCCCTAAGAGCCTCCTGATCAGAATGTTCGGCTCCACCTTCAGTAGCACCGTCTTTCTTCTTATGGACATCCTCCTCCTCCCTAAGTATAGCTTCAGTTCTATAGTTTTTTTCCAGCTAATTCCCCCACCTTCAGGCGTTCGTTTCAAAATAACAAGGGATGATTGCCTAATTACTAAAATACACTGTATTTACGCTAAAAGTGCTCTATTTTCGCTGAAAACGCTAAATCATAGAGATAAGGCTAACTATTTGTGACACTCATGTCTTGCTGTGTGTTTATCCGTTTGGAGCGTATTATATCTCGTTAGAAAGATAGATCGGAGATCTAAAGATATTGTTCCAACTTCATTTACAATGCATTATTTAAAAGTTACAGATTAACCATATATTCACAAATGTTTCTGATTTCACTCCGAACTCGTGTAGAATGGTCTTCAGGCTCTGGTTTCAGAATATCAAGGGATGATTGCCTAATTACTAAAATACACTGTATTTACGCTAAAAGTGCTCTATTATCGCTGAAAACGCTATATCGTAGAGATAACGCTAAGTATTTGTGACACTCATATCTTGCTGTGTGTTTATCCGTTTGGAGCGTATTATATCTCGTTGGAAAGATAGATCGGAGCTCAAAAACTATTGTTCCAACTTCATTTACAATGCATTAGTTAAAAGTTACATATTAACCATATATTCACAAATGTTTCTGATTTCACTCCGAACTCGTGTAGAATTTGATGCGATCATATCTTGCTCTTAGTTGTGCCGTTGAAAGCGTTTAATATCTCGTTTGAGAGATCTTACCGAGTTCTAAAACTTGTCTTCAGGCGCTGGTTTCAAAAAATCAAGGGATTATTGCCTAATTACTAAAATACACTGTATTTACGCTAAGAGTGCTCTATTTTCGCTTAAAACGCTAAATCATAGAGATAAGGCTAAGTATTTGTGACACTCATATCTTGCTATGTGTTTATCCGGTTGGAGTGTATTATATCTCGTTGGAAAGATAGATCGGAACTCTAAAGCTATTGTTCCAACTTCATTTACAATGCATTACTTAAAAGTTACAGATTAACCATATATTCACAAATGTTTCTGATTTCACTCCGAACTCGTGTAGAATTTGAGGCGATCACATCTTGCTCTATTTTGTGCCGTTGAAAGCGTTTAATATGTCGTTGGAAAGCTCATACCGAGTTCTAAAACTTGTCTTCAGGCGCGGGTTTCAAAGTATCAAGGAATGAATGCCTAATTACTGAAATACACTGTATTTACGCTAAAAGTGCTCTATTTTCGCTGAAAACGCTAAATCATAGAGATAAGACTATGTATTTGTGACACTCATATCTTGCTGTGTGTTTATCCATTTGGAGCATATTATATCTCGTTGTAAAGATAGATCGAAGATCTAAAGCTAGTGTTCCAACTTCATTTACAATGCATTAATTAAAAGTTACAGATTAACCATATATTCACAAATGTTTCTGATTTCACTCCGAACTCGTATAGAATGTGATGCGATCATATCATGCTCTATTTTGTGCTGTTGAAAGCGTTTAATATCTCTTTGGAAAGATCTTACCGAGTTCTAAATCTTGTCTTGAGGCTCTGGTTTCAGAATATCAAGGAATGATTGCCTAATTACTAAAATACACTGTATTTACGCTAAAAGTGCTCTATTTTCGCTGAAATCGCTAAATCATAGAGATAAGGCTAAGTATTTGTGACACTCATATCCTGCTGTGTGTTTATCCGTTTTGGGCGTATTATATCTCGTTGGAAAGATAGATCGGAGTTCTAAAAATATTGTTCCAACTTCATTTACAATACATTAATTAAAAGAACTCAGTAAGATCTTTCCAACGAGATATTAAACACTTTCAACGGCACAAAATAGAGCAAGATATGATCGCATCAAATTCTACACGAGTTCGGAGTGAAATCAGAAACATTTGTGAATATATGGTTAATCTGTAACTTTTAATTAATGTAATGTAAATGAAGTTGGAACAATAGCTTTAGAGCTCCGATCTATCTTTCCAACGAAATATAATACGACCCAAACGGATAAACACACAGCAGGATATGAGTGTCACAAATACTTAGCCTTATCTCTATGATTTAGCGTTTTCAGCGAAAATAGATCATTTTTAGCGTAAATACAGTGTATTTTAGTAATTAGGCAATAATCCCTTGATATTTTGAAACCAGCGCCTGAAGACTAGTTTTAGAACTCGGTAAGATATTTCCAACGAGATATTAAACACTTTCAACGGCACAAATTAGAGCAAGATATGATCGCATCAAATTCTACACGAGTTCGGAGCGAAATCAGAAACATTTGTGAATATATGGTTAATATGTAACTTTTAATTAATGCATTGTAAATGAAGTTGGAACAATAGCTTTAGAGCTCCGATCTATCTTTCCAACAAGATATAATACGCTCCAAACGGATAAACACACAGCATAATATGAGTGTCACAAGTACTTAGCCTTATCTCTATGATTTAGCGTTTTCAGCGAAAATAGAGCAATTTTAGCGTAAATACAGTGTATTTTAGTAATTAGGCAATAATCCCTTGATATTCTGAAACCAGATCCTGAAGACAAGTTTTAGAACTCGCTAAGATCTTTCCAACGAAATATTAAACGCTTTCAACAGCACAAAATAGAGCAAGATATGATCACATCACATTCTACACGAGTTCGGAGTGAAATCAGAAATATTTGGGAATATATGGTTAATCTGTAACTTGTAATTAATGCATTCTAAATGAAGTTGAAACAATAGCTTTAGAGCTCCGATCTATGTTTCCAACGAGATATAATACGCTCCAAACGGATAAACACACAGCAAGATATCAGTGTCACAAATACATAGCCTTATCTCTATGATTTAACTTTTTCAGCGAAAATAGAGCACTTTTAGCGTAAATACAGTGTGTTTTAGTAATTAGGAAATCATCCCTTGATATTCTGAAACCGGAGCCTGAAGACAAGTTTTAGAACTCGGTAATATCTTTCCAACGAGATATTAAACGCTTTCAATGGCACAAAATAAAGCAAGATATGATCGCATCAAATTCTACACGAGTTCGGAGTGAAATCAGAAACATTTGTTTATATATGGTTAATCTGTAACTTTTAATTAATGCATTGTAAATGAAGTTGGAACAATAGCTTTAGAGCTCCGATCTATCTTTCCAACGAGATATAATACGCTCCAAACGGATAAACACACAGCAAGATATGAGTGTCACAAATGCTTAGCCTTATCTCTATGATTTAGCGTTTTCAGCGAAAATAGAGCACTTTTAGCGTAAATACAGTGTATTTTAGTAATTAGGCAATCATCCCTTCATATTTTGAAACCAGCGAATGAAGACAAGTTTTAGAACTCCGTAAGAGCTTTCATAGGAGATATTAAACGCTTTCAACGGCACAAAATAGAGCAAAATATGATCGCATCGAATTCTACACGAGTTCAGAGTTATATCAGAAACATTTGTGAATTTATAATTTATCTGTAACTTTTAATTAATGCATTGTAAATGAAGTTGGAACAATAGCTTTGGAGCTCAGATCTATCTTTCCAACGAGATATAATACGCTCCAAACGGATAAACACACAACAAGATATGAGTGTCACAATTACTTAGCCTTATCTCTATGATTTAGCATTTTCAGCGAAAATAGAGCACTTTTTAGCGTAAATACAGTGTATTTTATTAATTAGGTAATCATGCCTTGATGTTTTGAAACCAGCGCCTGAAGACAAGTTTTAGAACTCGGTATGATATTTCCAACGTGATATTAAACGCTTTCAACGGCACAAAATAGAGCAAGATATGATCGTATCAAATTCTACACGAGTTCGGAGTGAAATCAGAAACATTTGTGAATATATGGTTAATCTGTAACTTTGAATTAATGCATTGTAAATGCCGATGGAACAATAGCTTTAGAGCTCCGATCTATCTTTCCAACGAGGTATAATACGCTCCAAACGGATAAACACACAGCAAGATATGAGTGTCAGAAATACTTAGCCTTATCTCTATGATTTAGCGTTTTCAGCGAAAATAGAGCACTTTTAGCGTAAATACAGTGTATTTTAGTAATTAGGCAATAATCCCTTGATATTTTGAAACCAGCGCCTGAAGACTAGTTTTAGAACTCGGTAAGATATTTCCAACGAGATATTAAACGCTTTCAACGGCACAAATTAGAGCAAGATATGATCGCATCAAATTCTACACGAGTTCGGAGCGAAATCAGAAACATTTGTGAATATATGGTTAATATGTAACTTTTAATTAATGCATTGTAAATGAAGTTGGAACAATAGCTTTAGAGCTCCGATCTATCTTTCCAACAAGATATAATACGCTCCAAACGGATAAACACACAGCATGATATGAGTGTCACAAGTACTTAGCCTTATCTCTATGATTTAGCGTTTTCAGCGAAAATAGAGCAATTTTAGCGTAAATACAGTGTATTTTAGTAATTAGGCAATAATCCTATGATATTCTGAAACCAGATCCTGAAGACAAGTTTTAGAACTCGCTAAGATCTTTCCAACGAGATATTAAACGCTTTCAACAGCACAAAATAGAGCAAGATATGATCACATCACATTCTACACGAGTTCGGAGTGAAATCAGATATATTTGGGAATATATGGTTAATCTGTAACTTGTAATTAATGCATTCTAAATGAAGTTGCAACAATAGCTTTAGAGCTCCGATCTATGTTTCCAACGAGATATAATACGCTCCAAACGGATAAACACACAGCAAGATATCAGTGTCACAAATACATAGCCTTATCTCTATGATTTAGCTTTTTCAGCGAAAATAGAGCACTTTTAGCGTAAATACAGTGTGTTTTAGTAATTAGGAAATCATCCCTTGATATTCTGAAACCGGAGCCTGAAGACAAGTTTTAGAACTCGGTAATATCTTTCCAACGAGATATTAAACGCTTTCAATGGCACAAAATAAAGCAAGATATGATCGCATCAAATTCTACACGAGTTCAGAGTGAAATCAGAAACATTTGTTTATATATGGTTAATCTGTAACTTTTAATTAATGCATTGTAAATGAAGTTGGAACAATAGCTTTAGAGCTCCGATCTATCTTTCCAACGAGATATAATACGCTCCAAACGGATAAACACACAGCAAGATATGAGTGTCACAAATGCTTAGCCTTATCTCTATGATTTAGCGTTTTCAGCGAAAATAGAGCACTTTTAGCGTAAATACAGTGTATTTTAGTAATTAGGCAATCATCCCTTCATATTTTGAAACCAGCGAATGAAGACAAGTTTTAGAACTCCGTAAGAGCTTTCATAGGAGATATTAAACGCTTTCAACGGCACAAAATAGAGCAAAATATGATCGCATCGAATTCTACACGAGTTCAGAGTTATATCAGAAACATTTGTGAATTTATAATTTATCTGTAACTTTTAATTAATGCATTGTAAATGAAGTTGGAACAATAGCTTTGGAGCTCAGATCTATCTTTCCAACGAGATATAATACGCTCCAAACGGATAAACACACAACAAGATATGAGTGTCACAATTACTTAGCCTTATCTCTATGATTTAGCATTTTCAGCGAAAATAGAGCACTTTTTAGCGTAAATACAGTGTATTTTATTAATTAGGTAATCATGCCTTGATGTTTTGAAACCAGCGCCTGAAGACAAGTTTTAGAACTCGGTATGATATTTCCAACGTGATATTAAACGCTTTCAACGGCACAAAATAGAGCAAGATATGATCGTATCAAATTCTACACGAGTTCGGAGTGAAATCAGAACCATTTGTGAATATATGGTTAATCTGTAACTTTGAATTAATGCATTGTAAATGACGATGGAACAATAGCTTTAGAGCTCCGATCTATCTTTCCAACGAGGTATAATACGCTCCAAACGGATAAACACACAGCAAGATATGAGTGTCAGAAATACTTAGCCTTATCTCTATGATTTAGCGTTTTCAGCGAAAATAGAGCACTTTTAGCGTAAATACAGTGTATTTTAGTAATTAGGCAATAATCCCTTGATATTTTGAAACCAGCGCCTGAAGACTAGTTTTAGAACTCGGTAAGATATTTCCAACGAGATATTAAACGCTTTCAACGGCACAAATTAGAGCAAGATATGATCGCATCAAATTCTACACGAGTTCGGAGCGAAATCAGAAACATTTGTGAATATATGGTTAATATGTAACTTTTAATTAATGCATTGTAAATGAAGTTGGAACAATAGCTTTAGAGCTCCGATCTATCTTTCCAACAAGATATAATACGCTCCAAACGGATAAACACACAGCATGATATGAGTGTCACAAGTACTTAGCCTTATCTCTATGATTTAGCGTTTTCAGCGAAAATAGAGCAATTTTAGCGTAAATACAGTGTATTTTAGTAATTAGGCAATAATCCCTTGATATTCTGAAACCAGATCCTGAAGACAAGTTTTAGAACTCGCTAAGATCTTTCCAACGAGATATTAAACGCTTTCAACAGCACAAAATAGAGCAAGATATGATCACATCACATTCTACACGAGTTCGGAGTGAAATCAGAAATATTTGGGAATATATGGTTAATCTGTAACTTGTAATTAATGCATTCTAAATGAAGTTGAAACAATAGCTTTAGAGCTCCGATCTATGTTTCCAACGAGATATAATACGCTCCAAACGGATAAACACACAGCAAGATATCAGTGTCACAAATACATAGCCTTATCTCTATGATTTAGCTTTTTCAGCGAAAATAGAGCACTTTTAGCGTAAATACAGTGTGTTTTAGTAATTAGGAAATCATCCCTTGATATTCTGAAACCGGAGCCTGAAGACAAGTTTTAGAACTCGGTAATATCTTTCCAACGAGATATTAAACGCTTTCAATGGCACAAAATAAAGCAAGATATGATCGCATCAAATTCTACACGAGTTCGGAGTGAAATCAGAAACATTTGTTTATATATGGTTAATCTGTAACTTTTAATTAATGCATTGTAAATGAAGTTGGAACAATAGCTTTAGAGCTCCGATCTATCTTTCCAACGAGATATAATACGCTCCAAACGGATAAACACACAGCAAGATATGAGTGTCACAAATGCTTAGCCTTATCTCTATGATTTAGCGTTTTCAGCGAAAATAGAGCACTTTTAGCGTAAATACAGTGTATTTTAGTAATTAGGCAATCATCCCTTCATATTTTGAAACCAGCGAATGAAGACAAGTTTTAGAACTCCGTAAGATCTTTCATAGGAGATATTAAACGCTTTCAACGGCACAAAATAGAGCAAAATATGATCGCATCGAATTCTACACGAGTTCAGAGTTATATCAGAAACATTTGTGAATTTATAATTTATCTGTAACTTTTAATTAATGCATTGTAAATGAAGTTGGAACAATAGCTTTGGAGCTCAGATCTATCTTTCCAACGAGATATAATACGCTCCAAACGGATAAACACACAACAAGATATGAGTGTCACAATTACTTAGCCTTATCTCTATGATTTAGCATTTTCAGCGAAAATAGAGCACTTTTTAGCGTAAATACAGTGTATTTTATTAATTAGGTAATCATGCCTTGATGTTTTGAAAACAGCGCCTGAAGACAAGTTTTAGAACTCGGTATGATATTTCCAACGTGATATTAAACGCTTTCAACGGCACAAAATAGAGCAAGATATGATCGTATCAAATTCTACACGAGTTCGGAGTGAAATCAGAAACATTTGTGAATATATGGTTAATCTGTAACTTTGAATTAATGCATTGTAAATGACGATGGAACAATAGCTTTAGAGCTCCGATCTATCTTTCCAACGAGGTATAATACGCTCCAAACGGATAAACACACAGCAAGATATGAGTGTCAGAAATACTTAGCCTTATCTCTATGATTTAGCGTTTTCAGCGAAAATAGAGCACTTTTAGCGTAAATACAGTGTATTTTAGTAATTAGGCAATAATCCCTTGATATTTTGAAACCAGCGCCTGAAGACTAGTTTTAGAACTCGGTAAGATATTTCCAACGAGATATTAAACGCTTTCAACGGCACAAATTAGAGCAAGATATGATCGCATAAAATTCTACACGAGTTCGGAGCGAAATCAGAAACATTTGTGAATATATGGTTAATATGTAACTTTTAATTAATGCATTGTAAATGAAGTTGGAACAATAGCTTTAGAGATCCGATCTATCTTTCCAACAAGATATAATACGCTCCAAACGGATAAACACACAGCATGATATGAGTGTCACAAGTACTTAGCCTTATCTCTATGATTTAGCGTTTTCAGCGAAAATAGAGCAATTTTAGCGTAAATACAGTGTATTTTAGTAATTAGGCAATAATCCCTTGATATTCTGAAACCAGATCCTGAAGACAAGTTTTAGAACTCGCTAAGATCTTTCCAACGAGATATTAAACGCTTTCAACAGCACAAAATAGAGCAAGATATGATCACATCACATTCTACACGAGTTCGGAGTGAAATCAGAAATATTTGGGAATATATGGTTAATCTGTAACTTGTAATTAATGCATTCTAAATGAAGTTGAAACAATAGCTTTAGAGCTCCGATCTATGTTTCCAAAGAGATATAATACGCTCCAAACGGATAAACACACAGCAAGATATCAGTGTCACAAATACATAGCCTTATCTCTATGATTTAGCGTTTTCAGCGAAAATAGAGCACTTTTAGCGTAAATACAGTGTATTTTAGTAATTAGGCAATCATCCCTTGATATTTTGAAACCAGCGCCTGAAGACAAGTTTTAGAACTCGGTAAGATGTTTCCAACGAGATAAAAAAAACGCTTTGAACGGCACAAAATAGAGCAACATATGATCGCATCAAATTCTACACGAGTTCGGAGTGAAATCAGAAACATTTGTGAATATATGGTTAATCTGTAACTTTTAATTAATGCATTGTAAATGAAGTTGGAACAATAGATTTAGAGCTCCGATCTATCTTTCCAACGAGATATGATACGCTCCAAACGGATAAACACACAGCAAGATATGAGTGTCACAAATACTTAGCCTTATCTCTATGATTTAGTGTTTTCAGCGAAAATAGAGCACTTTTAGCGTAAATTCAGTGTAGTTTAGTAATTAAGAAAACATCCCTTGATATTTTGAAACCAGTGCCAGAAGACAAGTTTTAGAACTAGGTAAGATCGTTCCAACGAGATATTAAACGCTTTCAACGGCACAAAATAGAGCAAGATATGATCGCATCAAATTCTACACGAGTTCGGAGTGAAATCAGAAACATTTGTGAATATATGGTTAATCTGTAACTTTTAACTAATGCATTGTAAATGAAGTTGAAACAATAGCTTTAGAGCTTTGATCTATCTTTCCAACGAGATATAATACGCTCCAAACGGATAAACACACAGCAAGATATGAGTGTCACAAATACTTAGCCTTATCTCTATGATTTAGCGTTTTCAGCGAAAATAGAGCACGTTTAGCGTAAATACAGTGTATTTTAGTAATTAGGTAATCATCCTTTGATAATTTGAAACCAGCGCCTGAAGACAAGTTTTAGAACTCGGTAAGATGTTTCTAACGAGATATAAAACGCTTTGAACGGCAGAAAATAGAGCAACATATAATCGCATCAATTTCTACACGAGTTCGGAGTGAAATCAGAAACATTTGTGAATATATGGTTAATCTGTAACTTTTAATTAATGCATTGTAAATGAAGTTGGAACAATAGCTTTAGAGCTCCGATCTATCTTTCCAAGGAGATATAATACGCTCCAAACGGATAAACACACAGCAAGATATGAGTGTCACAAATACTTATCCTTATCTCTATGATTTAGTGTTTTCAGCGAAAATAGAGTACTTTTAGCGTAAATTCAGTGTATTTTAGTAATTAAGAAAACATCCCTTGATATTTTGAAACCAGTGCTAGAAGACAAGTTTTAGAACTAGGTATGATCGTTCCAACGAGATATTAAACGCTTTCAATGGCACAAAATAGAGCAAGATATGATCGCATCAAATTCTACACGAGTTCGGAGTGAAATCAGAAACATTTGTGAATATATGGTTAATCTGTAACTTTTAATTAATGCATTGTAAATGAAGTTGGAACAACAGCTTTAGAGCTCCGATCTATCTTTCCCACGAGATATATTACGCTCCAAACGGATAAACACACAGCAAGATATGAGTGTCACAAATGATTAGCCTTATCTCTATGATTTAGCGTTTTCAGCGAAAATAGAGCACTTTTAGCGTAAATACAGCGTATTTTAGTAATTTGGCAATCATCCCTTGATATTTTGAAACCAGCGCCTGAAGACAAGTTTTAGAACTCGGTAAGATGTTTCCAACTAGATATTAAACGCTTTCAAAGGCACAAAATAGAGCATGATATGATCGCATTACATTCTACACGAGTTCGGAGTGAAATCAGAAACATTTGTGAATATATGGTTAATCTGTAACTTTTAATTAATGCATTGTAAATGAAGATGGAACAATAGCTTTAGATCTCCGATCTATCTTTCCAACGAGATATAATACGCTCCAAACGGATAAACACACAGCAATATATGAGTGTCACAAATACTTAGCCTTATCTCTATGATTTAGTGTTTTCAGCGAAAATAGAACACTTTTAGCGTAAATACAGTGTATTTTAGTACTTCGGCAATCATCCCTTGATAATTTGAAACTCGCGCTTGAATACAAGTTTTAGAACTCGGTAGGATCGTTTCAATGAGATATTAAACGCTCTCAACGGCAAAAAATAGATTAAGATATGATCGCATCAAATTTACACGAGTTCGGAGTGAAATCAGAAACATTTGTGAATATATGGTTAATTTGTAACTTTTAATTATGCATTGTAAATGAAGTTGGAACAATAGCTTTAGAGCTTCGATCTATATTTCCAACGAGATATAATACGCTCCAAACGGATAAACACACAGCAAGATATGAGTGTCACAAATACTTAGCCTTATCTCTATGATTTAGCGTTTTCAGCGAAAATAGAGCACTTTTAGCGTAAATACAGTGTATTTCAGTAATTAGGCAATCATCCCTTGATACTTTGAAACCCGCTCCTGAAGACAAGTTTTAGAACTCGGTAAGATCTTTCCAACGAGATATTAAACACTTTCAACGGCACAAAATAGAGCAAGATGTGATCGCCTCAAATTCTACACGAGTTCGGAGTGAAATCAGAAACATGTGTGAGTATATGGTTAATCTGTAACTTTTAACTAATGCATTTTAAATGAAGTTGGAACAATAGTTTTAGAGATCCGATCTATCTTTCCAACGAGATATAATACGCTCCAAACGGATAAACACACAGCAAGATATGAGTGTCACAAATACTTAGCCTTATCTCTATGATTTAGCATTTTCAGCGAGAATAGAGCACTTTTAGCGTAAATACAGTGTATTTTTGTAATTAGACAATCCTCCCTTGATATTCTAAAACTAGAGCCTGAAGACAAGTTTTAGAACTCGGTAAGATCTTTCCAACGAGATATTAAACGCTTTCAACGGCACAAAATAGAGCAAGATATGATCGCATCAAATTCTGCACGAGTTCGGAGTGAAATCAGAAACATTTGTGAATATATGGTTAATCTGTAACTTTTAATTAATGCATTGTAAATGAAGATGGAACAATAGCTTTAGAGCTCCGATCTATCTTTCCAACGAGATATAATACGCCCCAAACGGATAAACACACAGCAGGATATGAGTGTCACAAATACTTAGCCTTATCTCTATGATTTAGCGTTTTCAGCTAAAATAGAGCACTTTTAGCGTAAATACAGTGTATTTTAATAATTAGGAAATAGTCCCTTAATATTTTGAAACCCGCGCCTGAAGACAAGTTTTAGAAATTGGTAAGATCTTTCAAACGAGATATTAAACGCTTTCAACGGCACAAAAGAGAGCACGATATGATCGCATCAAATTCTACACGTGTTCGGAGTGAAATCAGAAACATTTGTGAATATATGGTTATTATGTAACTTTTAATTAATGCATTTCAAATGAAGTTGGAACAATAGCTTTAGAGCTCCGATCTATCTTTCCAACGAGATATAATCCGCTCCAAACGGATAAACACACAGCAAGATATGAGTGTCACAATTACTTAGCCTTATCTCTATGATTTAGCGTTTTCAGCGAAAATAGAGCACTTTTTGAGTAAATACAGTGTATTTTATTAATTAGGTAATCATGCCTTGATGTTTTGAAACCAGCGCCTGAAGACAAGTTATGGAACTCGGTATGATATTTCCAACGTGATATTAAACGCTTTCAACGGCACAAAATAGAGCAAGATATGATCGCATCAAATTCTACACGAGTTCGGAGTGAAATCAGAAACATTTGTGAACATATGGTTAATCTGTAACTTTTAATTAATGCATTGTGATGATCCCGGATAGGGTAAAAGTCTAGAGGGGGGTGAATAGACTTTTAAATCTTTTTGACTTTTACAGAGATTTCCCTCTAGAGGAGTTGATCTATAATCTTTTGAGAGATTAATAGATGCACAGCGGAAGTCTTTACCCTTTATATAATGAATGTTTTAATCACTTTCTGATCTGGAGAAGATTGGACTTAGATGGCTAGCAGTTGGCTTGGCAGTTGGCTTGGCAGTTAGCTAGGAAGCAGGGAACTGCTGAGGCAACTGCTCAGATTTTGATCTGGCTTTCAGGAATTGAACGTACTTTTTGACAATGATATTTATGGCAGGCTGATGAAACTGAGATGGTCACAGGAAGTGACTTGTATGTGAGCAGAGGGCTCAGCAGTTGGGTGGTCTCAGGGAACTGCTGAGGCACCTGCTATACTTAGAAAGTGAATTACTGGGAGATGATAGAGCAGACCTTTTAGAGATGGTGAGGTGCGTCTCGGGTGTGAAAATGGTCTCAAAGAAAGCAAGTGATTAAGCAGTAGGATAAGCAGTTGGGTCAGCTAAGACAACTGCTTAAGATTCTGCTGGCAAACTTCAATCTTTTTGTGAGAAGTGCTAAGTGTATGCATTGTTTACTGAATGTAAATCAACACACAATATATCCTGGTTCAGAGGTGGTGTAATCCTCCTACGTCCAGTCCCACCCTCTTTCAGATGGATTTCACTAAAGTATTAAGCCCAATACACTTAGTGCCAATCTAGCCTTTACAACACTTAGGCCTAGATTGAAGGTTTTTCACAGTGAGTAAAGCACCACTCAAAGTTACTCAGTCCTTAGACTTTTCTCTAATGACCCAGTGGGGATCAAAAGGTACTCTATCTATCTACTTACACTGTAGGATCCGAACAACTGTTCTCCTAAGTGTTTACAACAATATGTGATTTGTTTCAAGAAAGTTCTAACCTCCAACTAGGAACTAAACTTCTATAGTATGCCAATGAAGATTTGATAAACTGGAAGTTTAGTGAAGCATAAGTCCAAGCAGAGAGTACAATTTTAGAATAGCACTTTCTCTTTTGCTAGATCTTTCGTAAATGCTCTTGATGGAAATTCTCTCTTTGGATGCTTAAATGCTTGGTTAGAAACTTTCGTTTCTGCCTATATTTATAGGCTCTCCGGTCAATTGATCTTATCCGTTGGTTAGGATAGATCAATCTTGTGCGTTCAATTTTATTCGCAGAAGATAAACAACTTGTTGTTTATTTTCTTCTTCGGAGCGTATGGGTTCTGCTTGTTTTGCCCGCCTAGCCACTGTTGATGCCTTTTTAGACTTCAGACTTGTGCGCCCATGCTGTAGGTCCATGTACCTGTTGTAGCATTAACTTCCGTCTGTTTTTGTCTTCAATTGATTGCTGAAGTATTTCTTTTATTTGCGTCTTCAGTGTTCCGGGGCTTGTACGTATCTGGCATTAAATCCCGGTCAATCATCTATTTGATTTTTCGAGCTTCGTGACATACGAATAATATTTTTGAGTCTTAAATAGCATTTGCCGGTAGGATTTTAGCATCCTATTAAGGCAAAGAAATTTTGCCTTATTCCATTTTTATTTTTCCGGTAATGTTTCATAGACCCAAAAATTGTACATTTGATTTGTCACGTTAATACTAGAATAAAATGAGACACAATGTACACGTGCTCAGTATAGTGGCATCATCAAAATCTTATCAGACTTGGGTACTAACAATTTCCCCCTTTTTGATGATGCCAAAACTATACAACACAAGTAACAAACATTTTTATTGATTTTCTTTGGAGTTTTGTACATTGTTCTGATTTCTAGAGTACAATAGTTTATAGTCTCTTTCGGACTTTTATGTCTAGCTTACTCTTGCTTGTCTTCTTCCTGTTTCTTCTTGGCTTCTTCCTTAGCTTTGGCCTCTTCTGCTTTTCGTCTTCTGATTTCAGCTTCTTCCTTGAGACTTTGGTTTTTCTTTCTGGTTTCTGCTCCTTTCTTTGCTGCTTTCGATCTTTTTAACGACGAGGGACCTGCTTGTGTTGAAGGAGTATTTCCCCCCTTTTTGGCAGCATCAGGGATGTAGCTCTCATCAAAGAGATCCTCAATGTCATCAGCTTTTCTCCTTATCGGATTGAGTCCATAGACTTGAATGGATAGAGTCTTGATGTGATTGTTGATGTCCAGAATGTCAGTTTTGACTTCATCCCTGACTTCATTTTCCAGGTTTTGAAGCCGTTGGTGAGTGATTTCTAAATTGTGTCCCAGCCTCTGAAGGTCACTTCCATGCTGTTGGAATTCCTTTTGAGTTGCTTGGTGAAGGGAGCTGAGATTGGATGCCAAGTCTTCTCTAGTTTGCCCAATGGCATTTGAGTGCTCGATTTGCTTTGTTACAACTGTGTGAGAGAGCTTGAGCATTGCTGGAAGCTCGTTTGTTCTTAAGTTTTGGATGAATTCCTCATGTTCTTGAATGGTTTTAAAGGCCTGCTCAAGGTTAGGAGGTAGAGAAATGGTAGGAGGTACATGGGCAGAGGGCTCTGCTGCTTGGGAGGCCAATGCGAGTTCGTTTTCCCTTAGCTCCTTCAATGAGTGAACAATCTGATTTTCCAGCTCTTCATCACGGGCTTTCAAGGCTTCAAGTTCGTTGCGAAGAGCCTCCATCTGTGCGGGTAGGTTTGAGAGTTGAATGTTGAGCTGAGCTTTCTGCTCTGAGTTGAATACTTGTTGTATCATCAAATTGCTTTTAAGATGGCAGTGTACTTCAGCGAACCTCATCTCTAGCAGCTCATCAAAATGCTTTTTCATTTTGATCAGTCTTTTGTGGAGGCGTACCTCAGCTCTGCTAATGAACTTTGTAGTTGCTCGTCTTTCATTGATGAAGACCTCTGCTAGTGTCGGAGTGTCTTCTTCTTCATCCTCATGCTGAATTTGGTTCCTGATTTCATTTGACGTTGCCGGCTGCTCAGGAGCTATTTCTTGGTGGGGTTCCAAGTTGAGATCTATCATAGCAGTCCCCTGCTGGATAGTAGCAACCAACAGTTTCTGGGGTGCCTTAGAGGATTCCCCACCTCCTTTACTCTCCAACCTTGACTTCTGAAGAGTCTGTCTGAGTTGTTTATCACTAGAGGAGGAGTGAACGATTTGCTTACCTCTTGATCTTGGCAGTCCCTTGGATGCGTTGTCAGCATGATCATCATCATCATCATCATCATCACTGCCATCTTCTATGTGGGTTTTGGCAGTGAGATTCTTCTTCTTTAGTGTGTATACTTGATTGATCTTCAGCATCTTGGTTGCATCTGCCATGTCTTCAGTGCCTAGCCAATCGACCACAAAGTCTTCTTCTTCTACAAAGTGTGCGAAGTTTTCAACTTGAATGCGGCTCCTGGATAGTTTCCATGATCTCCAGGCCTTTACTCTTGTAAATTCAGCGTCCAATCGCTCTAGAGGTGTGATTTTGGGTGACTCTACTGCTTGTGATGGAGGGACCTGCTCGTTGAGAGGAGCCACCTGCGCAGCTTCTTGGAGGGGCAGCTTGGATGAGTCCCCTGCTGGAAATGAAGCACCCAACTGCTCTAGCAAGAGAGCCACCTCCTCTTCTTGCTGTATTGTCTGCTCTGTATCTTGGGGAGTCACCTGCTCTCTTTGTTGATTCATTCGTGGAATGAGTACATATAAGGGTAGTTTAGAGCTATTACTTGCATTTGATGAGCTTTGTGAGTTCTCTGCTGTATCCTTGATGGCTAGGGGAGAGGAGGCAACTGCTTCTTCTTCTTGAATGATGGCAAGAGGAGAATCCATTCCAGGGGAGGCCACTGCGTCTTCTTCTTGAATGGGTGCCAGATAAGAAGCCGCTTCTTCCATTTCGGCCTGTAGATTTCTTGTTGTTGTTCTTTGTTTCTTTGATTTGTTTTCTTGGCATCCTGATCTGATTCTCTTGGCAGTTTTTGTTTTGATCCTGTCAAGGGTGATTTGAAGGGGCTCGTTGGAGATGAAGGAGTCCTCTATTTTCTGAATTTGTGGAGCCCCTGCCTTCGAAGTTTGATAGAGAAATTTTCTCCATGTTGTTTCTTCCTTGACGGATTCGACAATTCCTTTCCTCTTGAGTAGTTCCCCTATCATAAACCTATATCCCAGCAGTGGTAGGGTACCATCTTCTCCCTTTCCTGTGTGTGCTTTCTTTATGTATTTTAGGAGCTCATTGTGGACATACAGTGACCAGTTGAATGGTACTCCTAAGATGATTGCCGTCAATGGTTTCGCTCTTTGTGCATTGACTTCGTCCAGGGCTGTAGTCCTTGTGTCGACACACTTGTAGATAATGTCAAGGAGAATAGAGTATTCTGGAACCATCATCTTCTTTTTGACTTTGAGTGTGTTTAGGTGTTGAGCCCTTGGGATGAAGACTGTTTCTTTAAAGTTGTCTTCATTTAGGTTGAGATCCTCTATAGTTGGAGCCTCACCTCCTGGTAGAGAGAGCAGATTTCTGATGTCTTCTTCTGTTATCTCGACCTCGAATCCCATTACAACGGATTTCAGTGTCCCAGGAGTGGAGTTGGTGTAATACTCTGCCACTACCTCGGGGTAGAAGCAGGGATATGCGTAGGTGGCCATCCTTAGCAGTCTGGTAGTCTCTAGTTTTCTTAGCAGTTCCCTCATTAGGTCTTTGTTGTCTGCTCTTTCAATAACTTTTGGAATGTTCAGGATGGATCCAGTGAAGATGGACTTGGCTATTTGGATGAGTGATGCCATTATTGTTTATGTGGAAAAAGAAGGATTTGCGTTGGTGATGTACGAGAGAGAGCTTTTTAAGAGTGTTAATAGAGAGTTTGAGAGCGTTAGAATGGATAGAAAGAGATTACGGAATGAAAAGTGTGAAGGGTTTGTACGGAGGGAGTATTTATAGGATATCAGGAACTAGCCGTTGGAATATAGCCGTTGGAGAATACGGCGGAATTTTTCAGCATTTACTGCGTTCACACTGGTAGCAGAGGGCTAATGTTTGAGTAGGTTTCTGATGAATTTTTGAGAGTAACTAGTACCTTCTTGGAATCCTCAATATGAGGTGATCAAGATGATATGAGTCATGAACTGAACCTCCAGGTATATTCGTCAGAAATTGAGCCAACTGCTGGCTTCACGTAGTTCCCTTTGTAGCAGTAGCAGTGGACTGGTCCCAGTCGCCTGCTGAGCCCACTGCTTGATATGGTGTAGTTAACTGCTGGGCCAGTTTTGGGAGTTTTTGACTCCTTTTGATCTTGATATCCTTTTAGTGACTTATTTGGACCTTGATGCTTCATTCCTTTGAGGTTTTTGAGTAGCCTACCCTTAGTGGGTGCCTACTCCAGAGTACTTTACAAAAGTTCCCCCTCAGCAGGTGGCTAGGAATTCCCCCTTGAATGTGGAATTATGTTCCCCCTGAGTGGGTGTATGGTTATTCCTTTACTTGATCTAGATCATCAAGCATCCCAAGCTCCTGTCTTAGTTCATTGAATCTTGCTTCATTCAGTGGCTTGGTGAAGATGTCAGCCAACTGCTTTTCAGTGGGAATGTACTCTAGCTTAATGGTCTTCTTTTCAACATGCTCTCGAATAAAGTGATGCCTGATCTCAATGTGCTTGGTTCTTGAGTGAAACACTGGATTATGAGTGATAGCTATAGCACTTGTATTATCACACAGAATGCTGATTTCCTTTGTTTCTTCTCCATAATCCTTCAATTGCTGTTTCATCCATAGGATTTGAGCACAGCAGCTGCCTGCAGCTATGTATTCAGCTTCAGCTGTGCTAGTAGCAATTGAATTTTGTTTCTTGCTGAACCAAGAGACAAGTCTTCCACCAATTAATTGACAGGTACCTGATGTACTTTTCCTATCAATTTTGCATCCAGCAAAGTCAGAGTCTGAATATCCATAGAGATCAAAGCCTCCATTTGTTGGGTACCATAATCCAGAGTTAGGATTACCTTTTAGATACCTTAAAATTTTCTTTGCAGCCAGAAGATGGCTTTCCTTGGGCTTTGATTGAAACCTTGCACATACACCAACTGAGTAGGATATATCTGGCCTACTAGTGGTGAGATATAACAAGGAACCAATTAGGCCTCTATAAAGTGTTGGATCAATATCTTTGCCATCTTCATCTTGACTTAGACCTTGGGAGGTGTTCATGGGAATTTTCACTGTGGACTTGTTCTCAACTTTGAACTTTTTCATGAGATCTCTTGTATACTTGGCTTGGTTGATAAAGATACCATCCGGAGTCTGCTTCACTTGTAACCCCAGAAAATAATTCAACTCTCCCATCATGCTCATTTCAAACTTGTTTTGCATCAGAGTTGAAAATTTCTTACATAGTGCTTGATTTGAACTTCCAAAAATTATGTCATCAACATAGATTTGAACAAGCAGTATGTGGGAGTCTTCTTCAATTTTGAATAGAGTCTTGTCTACTTTGCCTTTTGAGAATCCATTTTTCACTAAATATTCAGAGAGAGTGTCATACCATGCTCTTGGGGCTTGCTTGAGTCCATAAAGAGCTTTGTGCAATTTGTAGACTTGATCTTTCTCTCTATTGATTTCAAAGCCTGGGGGTTGCTCTACGTAGACCTCCTCTTCTAGTAGACCATTTAGGAAGGCACTTTTCACATCCATCTGATAGACTGTGAATTGCTTATGAGCAGCATAGGCCAAGAAGATTCTTATTGCCTCTAGTCTGGCAACAGGTGCAAATGTCTCATCAAAATCTATACCTTCTTCTTGGCAGTAGCCTTTGGCTACTAGCCTTGCCTTGTTTTTGATAATGGTGCCTTCCTCATCCATTTTGTTTCTGAATACCCATTTAGTTCCTATCACATGTTGATGATAGGGTCTGGATACAAGCTCCCATACATTATTCCTTTCAAATTGGTTGAGTTCTTCTTGCATGGCTTGTATCCAGTCAGAGTCAAGCAGGGCTTCATCAACTTTCTTGGGTTCAATTTGAGAGATGAAGCATGTGAATAGAGCTTCTCTCTGAATTGCTGATCTGGTGCGAACCCCTGTATTGATATTTCCAATGATTTGATGAGGAGGATGTTTGCTCAACCATCTAACATCGGATGTTGTTGTTTTAGATTTAACTTGTTGTTCATCATCCTACTCTTCTTCCTTTTCACTATCATCTGGTAGAGTAGGAAGATTAGGAATGTCATGAGCACTTGGAAGGTTGTCTGTTGGTGAGTCATCTGCTGGCAGTGGGGTGTTAGTTAAGTCAACTGCTGGCAGTTGGCTGTCTTTTGAATTAGTTGCATTTTCATCCCTTTTAACATTTTTGTTTGGAAGGCAGCTTGGAGCCTTTTCAGTGTCCCTTGATTTTGATGACTCACCTTTTTCTTTCTCTTGAGCAGAGGGGTTGTTTTCAAATACCACATGGATTGATTATCTACCACCAGAGTCCTTTTGTTGAGAATTCGGAATGCCTTGCTAGTTATTGAGTAGCCCAGGAAGATCCCTTCATCAGATTTGGGATCAAATGGCTTGAGATAGTCTTTTCCATTGTTTAGGATAAAGCATTTGGATCCAAACACATGGAAATGACTGATATTCGGCTTCCTTTCTCTCCATAGCTCATATGGTGTTTTCTTGTGAGTCTTATGAATAAGACTTCTATTTTGAGTGTAGCAAACGGTGTTGATTGCTTCAGCCCAAAATCTTTTGGGTAATCCAGCTGCTTCTAAGATTGTCCTTCCTGCTTCCTTGCGTGTACGGTTTCTTCTTTTAGCAACACCATTTTGTTGAGGTGTTCTTGCTGCTGAGGTTTGATGATGGATTCCATTTACTTCACAGTACTGAATTATGATTGAGTTGAGAAATTCAGTACCTCTATCTGACCTGATCTTCTTGATTGAGAGACTTTTCTCATTTTGAATTAGTCTCATCAGTTCAGGCAGTTTCTTCTCTGTTTCATTCTTTTTCTTTAGAAATATGGTCCAAGTGTATCTGGAATAATCATCAACCACAACCAGGGTGTACCTTCTACCACTTAAGCTTGTTGGTTCAACTAGTCCAAACAAGTCAAGGTGCAGAAGACTTAAGGGCCTTGTTGATGATTCAACTTCTTTTGATTTGAATGATACCTTGGTTTGTTTCCCTTTTTGACAAGCATCACAGAGGTGGTCCTTTTTGAAGTTGATTTCAGGCAGTCCTTTCACCAAACCGTTTCTGGACAGTTTGTTGATTGTTTTGAAGTTCAGATGGCTTAATTTGTTGTGCCATTCCCAACTTAATTTTGAATCTGCCTTTGTTATTAGGCAGATTCCTTCCTTTGCTGAATTCCAATCAACAATATACATGTCCTTCTTCCTTCTACCAGTGAGCACAAGTTTTTCATTTTTGACATCTCTGATCAAGCAGATGTCTTTGGAGAATGTAACATTGTAGCCATTGTCACAGAGCTGGCTTGTGCTTAAGAGATTGAACTTTAAACCCTTAACATATGATATGTTTTGGATTGTAAGTCCATTAATTGATAGATCTCCTGCTCCTTTGGTTTCTCCTTGTTTTTCCACATTCCCAAATGTCACTTTGGGTCCTTCTCTAGCTGTATAGTTTGACAGGAGCCGCCTGCTCCCTGTCATGTGCCTGGAGCAGCCTGAATCTATGTACCATGGTTGTGTTTTAGCTGCTCCGACACCTTCCTGTATAAATTAATGTTGAACAGTAGCCCACATGTTAGTGGGCGACTTCCCTTGTACAAGTTTAGGCATCCATGCCCATCTAGAACCATTGAGTTCTAAGTAGATTAGTCTGTAGCCATTTGAGGTGTTATAATCAAAAGGGATGGCTATATACTTGTTAATTCATTTCCTCCTTGAAGTGGGAAATGGATTATTTATTTGAGGAGTCTGCTTGGAATTTTTGTTGTGGTTGGTCTTATTGGTTGGTTGCCAACAGGTTCTTGGGTTTAGATGGTGAGGAGATGTTGATTTATACATGTGTTTGGATTTTGGTTTGGGAGCAGGTTGGTTCCTTCTTCTGGGAACATTTTGGGGATGAGGTTGTTGGTAGGTGAGCTTTCTTGTGTATGAGGTATTACTTGTAGATGCACTGTTTTGAGTGAGTCTGGTGGGGGATGAGTAACCAAGACCTCTTTTCTTCTTATTTGGAGTAACTCCAGCAGTAGGGTGAAGGTTTTTAGTATTTGTGCTGGAGTTTCTCAGCTCTTTGTTCTCCTTTTCCAAGACATCATTTTTCCTTAAGGCATCTAGTAATTTAGAGTGAATTGCCTTAATGTCTTGTTTCAGTCTATCATTTTCAGCATTTAAGAGAACATGATGATTCTGGACTTTCTGGAAATCTTGTAATAAAGATTCCAGTGTTATGTTGTTTGGTCCAGAATCATTAGAGCTATAGGAGGAGCAGGATGTTACCTCGACATCGTTGTAGTCGTCCTTGGCTATTAAGCATTTATGGGAGCTGCTTGCATTACTTAAACTGGCGGAAGATTCACTGAGCCACCTGCTGCTCTTTGTAGTGAGACAACTGCTGTCGTTTTCACCCACCTGCCAGGATCACAGGCATAGAATTGCTTCCTCTGAGCTCTCAGATGAAGAGCTTTCATCACTTGAGCTGCTTTCATCTTCAGATTGGGTTTCCTCCTTTTTCTTTTCGCTAACAAAGGCTTGTCGTTTGCCTTTGAAGTCCTTCTTGTATCCAGCTTTGTAACTAGTCCCCTGCTGCCCTTGAAATTTCTGGGCTAAGGGCAGAGGACACTCATTCTTGTAATGTCCTGGTTGTCTACAGTTGTAGCACCGAACAGTTTCCTCGCTGGTTTGAGGTCTCCCTTGTTTCCTGGGTGGCAGATTGTATGGTCTTTTTGGAGCAGTTCCCTCCCTTTTCATGAACCTTTTAAACTTCCTTACAAACATGGCAAACTGATCGTCGGTAAGGAGGTTGTTGAGGGATTTCTCACTGGATCTTGAAGGGCCAGGCTCAGACACTAGAGCTAGTGTTTTGGATTCATCTTCCTTTTCTTCTTTAATTTCCTTCATCTCAAATTCATAGGCTTTGAGATCACTGAAGAGCTTATCAGTTGATAGGATTCTTAGATCTCTGCTATCTCTCATAGCAGTCACCTTCATGTCCCATTTAGAGGGCAGGCCTCTCAAGACTTTAAGGGAAATCTCCTTTTGAGGTAGATATTTCCCTAGGTCTGAGACCTCTGCTGTGATCTTTAGGAACCTAGTTTCCATCTCTTGGATGGACTCATTTTGCAGCATATTGAAGTCCTCAAATTTCTTGAGGGCCATAGTAAGTTTGTTGTCCTTCTCCTGTTCATCACCAGCTCCAATTTTTTTGAGTTCATCCCAAACGTCCTTAGCTGTTTCACATTTCCTGATTCTGGGAAATATGGATTCATCAACAGATTTAAAAAGAATGTCCTTGGCAATGTTATCAAGGTTGTTTCTCTTCCTATCCTCAGTTGTCCATTCCAGTTTGGGCTTGAGAATGTACACATCCTCCTGGTCATCAGCTCTGGATGTGCTGACCTTCATTATCCTGATAGGTCCGGTAGTGATTACTTCCAGCATTTCATCATGTAAGGCACTGAGATGTGCATTCAGCCTGATTCTCCAATCATCAAACTTGTTTAGGTTGAATAGGAGGTTTTTGGCTAGTTGACTGTCCATCGTTTAGAAAGTGTTTGGGAGAGGGAAGTGACTTTGGGTCTTTTGTTCAAACTAGTCAGAAACTGACTCTAGGAACACCTGCTCTGATACCACTTGATGGTCCCGGATAGGGTAAAAGTCTAGAGGGGGGGGGGGGGGGTGAATAGACTTTTAAATCTTTTTGACTTTTACAGAGATTTCCCTCTAGAGGAGTTGATCTATAATCTTTTGAGAGATTAATAGATGCACAGCGGAAGTCTTTACCCTTTATATAATGAATGTTTTAATCACTTTCTGATCTGGAGAAGATTGGACTTAGATGGCTAGCAGTTGGCTTGGCAGTTGGCTTGGCAGTTAGCTAGGAAGCAGGGAATTGCTGAGGCAACTGCTCAGATTTTGATCTGGCTTTCAGGAATTGAACGTACTTTTTGACAATGATATTTATGGCAGGCTGATGAAACTGAGATGGTCACAGGAAGTGACTTGTATGTGAGAAGAGGGCTCAACAGTTGGGTGGTCTCAGGGAACTGCTGAGGCACCTGCTATACTTAGAAAGTGAATTACTGGGAGATGATAGAGCAGACCTTTTAGAGATGGTGAGGTGCGTCTCGGGTGTGAAAATGGTCTCAAAGAAATCAAGTGATTAAGCAGTAGGATAAGCAGTTGGGTCAGCTAAGACAACTGCTTAAGATTCTGCTGGCAAACTTCAATCTTTTTGTGAGAAGTGCTAAGTGTATGCTTTGTTTACTGAATGTAAATCAACACACAGTATATCCTGGTTCAGAGGTGGTGTAATCCTCCTACGTCCAGTCCCACCCTCTTTCAAATGGATTTCACTAAAGTATTAAGCCCAATACACTTAGTGCCAATCTGGCCTTTACAACACTTAGGCCTAGATTGAAGGTTTTTCACAGTGAGTATAGCACCACTCAAAGTTACTCAGTCCTTGGACTTTTCTCTAATGACCCAGTGGGGATCAAAAGGTACTCTATCTATCTACTTACACTGTAGGATCCGAACAACTGTTCTCATAAGTGTTTACAACAATATGTGATTTGTTTCAAGAAAGTTCTAACCTCCAACTAGGAACTAAACTTCTATAGTATGACAATGAAGATTTGATAAACTGGAAGTTTAGTGAAGCATAAGTCCAAGCAGAGAGTAATGTTTTAGAATAGCACTTTCTCTTTTGCTAGATCTTTCGTAAATGCTCTTGATGGAAATTCTCTCTTTGGATGCTTAAATGCTTGGTTAGAAACTTTCGTCTCTGCCTATATTTATAGGCTCTCCGGTCAATTGATCTTATCCATTGGTTAGGATAGATTAATCTTGTGCGTTGAATTTTATTCGCAGAAGATAAACAACTTGTTGTTTATTTTCTTCTTCGGAGCGTATGGGTTCTGCTTGTTTTGCCCGCCTAGCCACTGTTGATGCCTTTTTAGACTTCAGACTTGTGCGCCCATGCTGTAGGTCCATGTACCTGTTGTAGCATTAACTTCCGTCTGTTTTTGTCTTCAATTGATTGCTGAAGTATTTCTTTTATTTAAGTCTTCAGTGTTCCGGGGCCTGTACGTATCTGGCATTAAATCCCGGTCAATCATCTATTTGATTTTTCGAGCTTCGTGACATACGAATAATATTTTTGAGTCTTAAATAGCATTTTCCGGTAGGATTTTGGCATCCTATTAAGGCAAAGAAATTTTTCCTTATTCCATTTTTATTTTTCCGGTAATGTTTCATAGACCCAAAAATTGTACATTTGATTTGTCATGTTAATACTAGAATAAAAAGAGACACAATGTACACGTGCTCAGTATAGTGGCGTCATCAAAATCTTATCAGACTTGGGTACTAACACATTGTAAATGAAGATGGAACAATAGCTTTAGAGCTCCGATCTATCTTTCCAACGAGATATAATACGCTCCAAACGGATAAACACACAGCAAGATATGAGTGTCACAAATACTTAGCCTTATCTCTATGATTTAGTGTTTTCAGCGAAAATAGAGCACTTTTAGCGTAAATACAGTGTATTTTAGTACTTAGGAAATCATTCCTTGATACTTTGAAACGCGCGCTTGAATACAAGTTTTAGAACTCGGTAAGATCTTTCCAATCAGATATTAAACGCTCTCAACGGCACAAAATAGATTAAGATATGATCGCATCAAATTTTACACGAGTTCGGAGTGAAATCAGAAACATTTGTGAATATATGGTTAATCTGTAACTTTTAATTAATGCATTGTAAATGAAGTTGGAACAATAGCTTTAGAGCTTCTATCTATCTTTCCAACGAGATATAATACGCTCCAAACGGATAAACACACAGCATGATATGAGTGTCACAAATACTTAGCCTTATCTCTATGATTTAGCGTTTTCAGAGAAAATAGAGCACTTTTAGCGTAAATACAGTGTATTTTAGTAATTAGGCAATCATCCCTTGATATTTTGAAACCAGCGCCTGAAGACAAGTTTTAGAACTCGGTAAGATGTTTCCAACGAGATATAAAACGCTCTGAACGGCACAAAATAGAGCAACATATGATCGCATCAAATTCTACACGAGTTCGGAGTGAAATCAGAAACATTTGTGAATATATGGTTAATCTGTAACTTTTAATTAATGAATTGTAAATGAAGTTGGAACAATAGCTTTAGATCTCCGATCTATATTTCCAACGAGATATAATACGCTCCAAACTGATAAACACACAGCAAGATATGAGTGTCACAAATACTTAGCCTTATCTCTATGATTTAGTGTTTTCAGCGAAAATAGAGCACTTTTAGCGTAAATTCAGTGTAATTTAGTAATTAAGCAATCATCCCTTGATATTTTGAAGCCAGCGCCAGAAGACAAGTTTTAGAACTAGGTAACATCGTTCCAACGAGATAATAAACGCTTTCAACGGCACAAAATAGAGCAAGATATGATCGCATCAAATTCTACACGAGTTCGGAGTGAAATCAGAAACATTTGTGAATATATGGTTAATCTGTAACTTTTAATTAATGCATTGTAAATCAAGTTGGAACAATAGCTTTAGAGCTCAGATCTATCTTTCCAACGAGATATAATACGCTCCCAACGGATAAACACACAGCAAGATATGAGTGTCACAATTACTTAGCCTTACCTCTATGATTTAGCGTTTTCAGCGAAAATAGAGCACTTTTTAGCGTAAATACAGTGTATTTTATTAATTAGGTAATCATGCCTTGATGTTTTGAAACCAGCGCCTGAAGACAAGTTTTAGAACTCGGTATGATATTTCCAACGTGATATTAAACGCTTTCAACGGCACAAAATTGAGCAAGATATGATCGTATCAAATTCTACACGAGTTCGGAGTGAAATCAGAAACATTTGTGAATATATGGTTAATCTGTAACTTTGAATTAATGCATTGTAAATGACGATGGAAAAATATCTTTAGAGCTCCGATCTATCTTTCCAACGAGATATAATACGCTCCAAACGGATAAACACACAGCAAGATATGAGTGTCACAAATACTTAGCCTTATCACTATGATTTAGCGTTTTCAGCGAAAATAGAGCACTTTTAGCGTAAATACAGTGTATTTTAGTAATTAGGCAATCATCCCTTGATATATTGAAACCAGCGCCTGAAGACAAGTTTTAGAACTCGGTAAGATGTTTCCAACTAGATATAAAACGCTTTGAACGGCACAAAATAGAGCAAGATATGATCGCATCAAATTCTACACGAGTTCGGGGTGAAATCAGAAACATTTGTGAATATATGGTTAATCTGTAACTTTTAATTAATGCATTGTAAATGAAGTTGGAACAATAGATTTATGTCTCCGATCTATCTTTCCCACGAGATATATTACGCTCCAAACGGATAAACACACAGCAAGATATGAGTGTCACAAATAATTAGGGTTATCTCTATGATTTAGCGTTTTCAGAGAAAATAGAGCACATTTAGCGTAAATACAGTGTATTTTAGTAATTTGGCAATCATCCCTTGATATTTTGAAACCAGCGCCTGAAGACAAGTTTTAGAACTCGGTAAGATGTTTTTAACGAGATATTAAACGCTTTCAACGGCACAAAATAGAGCATGATATGACCGCATCACATTCTACACGAGTTCGGAGTGAAATCAGAAACATTTGTGAATATATGGTTAATCTGTAACTTTTAATTAATGCATTGTAAATGAAGTTGGAACAATAGCTTTAGATCTCCGATCTATCTTTCCAACGAGATATAATACGCTCCAAATGGATAAACACACACAAAGATATGAGTGTCACAAATACTTAGCCTTATCTCAATGATTTAGCATTTTCAGCGAAAATAGAGCACTTTTAGCGTAAATTCAGTGTCTTTTAGTAATTAAGCAATCATCCCTTGATATTTTGAAACCAGCGCCAGAAGACAAGTTTTAGAACTAGGTAAGATCTTTCCAACGAGATATTAAACGCTTTCAACGGCACAAAAAAGAGCAATATATGATTGCCTCAAATTCTACACGAGTTCGGAGTGAAATCAGAAACATTTGTGAATATATGGTTAATCTGTAACTTTTAATTAATGCATTATAAATGAAGTTGGAACAATAGCTTTAGAGCGCCGATATATCTTTCCAACGAGATATAATACGATCCAAACGGATAAACACACAGCACGATATGAGTGACACAAATATTTAGCCTTATCTCTATGATTTAGCGTTTTCAGCGAAAATAGAGCACTTTTAGGGTAAATACAGTGCATTTTAGTAATTAGGCAATCATCCCTCGATATTTTGAAACCAGCGCCTGAAGACAAGTTTTAGAACTCGGTATGATATTTACAACGAGATATTAAACGCTTTCAGCGGCACAAAATAGAGCAAGATATGATCGCATCAAATTCTGCACGAGTTCGGAGTGAAATCAGAAACATTTGTGAATATATGGTTAATCTGTAACTTTTAATTAATGCATTGTAAATGAAGTTGGAACAATAGCTTTAGAGCTCCGATCTATCTTTCCAACGAGATATAATACGCCCCAAACGGATAAACACACAGCAGGATATGAGTGTCACAAATACTTAGCCTTATCTCTATGATTTAGCGTTTTCAGCTAAAATAGAGACTTTTTAGCGTAAATACAGTGTATTTTAATAATTAGGAAATAGTCCCTTGATATTTTGAAACCAGCGCCTGAAGACAAGTTTTAGAAATTGGTAAGATCTTTCAAACGAGATATTAAACGCTTTCAACGACACAAAATAAAGCACGATATGATCGCATCAAATTCTACACGAGTTCGGAGTGAAATCAGAAACATTTGTGAATATATGGTTAATATGTAACTTTTAATTAATGCATTGCAAATGAAGTTGGAACAATAGCTTTAGAGCTCTGATCTATCTTTCCAACGAGATATAATACGCCCCAAACGGATAAACACACAGCAGGATATGAGTGTCACAAATACTTAGCCTTATCTCTATGATTTAGCGTTTTCAGCTAAAATAAAGCACTTTTAGCGTAAATACAGTGTATTTTAATAATTAGGAAATAGTCCCTTGATATTTTGAAACCAGCGCCTGAAGACAAGTTTTAGAAATTGGTAAGATCTTTCAAACGAGATATTAAACGCTTTCAACGGCACAAAATAGAGCACGATATGATCGCATCAAATTCTACACGAGTTCGGAGTGAAATCAGAAACATTTGTGAATATATGGTTAATATGTAACTTTTAATTAATGCATTGCAAATGAAGTTGGAACAATAGCTTTAGAGCTCCGATCTATCTTTCCAACGAGATATAATACGCCCCAAACGGAAAAACACACAGCAGGATATGAGTGTCACAAATACTTAGCCTTATCTCTATGATTTAGCGTTTTCAGCTAAAATAGAGCACTTTTAGCGTAAATACAGTGTATTTTAATAATTAGGAAATAGTCTCTTGATATTTTGAAACCAGCGCCTGAAGACAAGTTTTAGAAATTGGTAAGATCTTTCAAACGAGATATTAAACGCTTTCAACAGCACAAAATAGAGCACGATATGATCGCATCAAATTCTACACGAGTTCGGAGTGAAATCAGAAACATTTGTGAATATATGGTTAATATGTAACTTTTAATTAATGCATTGCAAGTGAAGTTGGAACAATAGCTTTAGAGCTCCGATCTATCTTTCCAACGAGATATAATACGATCCAACCGGATAAACACACAGCAAGATATGAGTGTCACAATTACTTAGCCTTATCTCTATGATTTAGCGTTTTCAGCGAAAATAGAGCACTTTTAGAGTAAATACAGTGTATTTTATTAATTAGGTAATCATGCCTTGATGTTTTGAAAGCAGCGCCTGAATACAAGTTTTAGAACTCTGTATGATATTTCCAACGTGATATTAAACGCTTTCAATGGCACAAAATAGAGCAAGATATGATCGCATCAAGTTCTACACGAGTTCGGAGTGAAATCAGAAACATTTGTGAATATATGGTTAATCTGTAACTTTTAATTAATGCATTGTAAATGAAGATGGAAAAATAGCTTTAGATCTCCGATCTATCTTTCCAACGAGATATAATACGCTCCAAACGGATAAACACACAGCAAGATATGAGTGTCACAAATACTTAGCCTTATCTCTATGATTTAGTGTTTTCAGCGAAAATAGAGCACTTTTAGCGTAAATACAGTGTATTTTAGTACATAGGCAATCATCCCTTGATACTTTGAAACGCGCGCTTGAATAAAAGTTTTAGAACTCGGTAAGATCTTTCCAATGAGATATTAAACGCTCTCAACGGCAAAAAATAGATTAAGATATGATCGCATCAAATTTTACACGAGTTCAGAGTGAAATCAGAAACATTTGTGAATATATGGTTAATCTGTAACTTTTAATTAATGCATTGTAAATGAAGTTGGAACAATAGCTTTAGAGCTTCGATCTATCTTTCTAACGAGATATAATACGCTCCAAACGGATAAACACACAGCAAGATATGAGTGTCACAAATACTTAGCCTTATCTCTATGCTTTAGCGTTTTCAACGAAAATAGAGCACTTTTAGCGTAAATACAGTTATTTCAGTAATTAGGCAATCATCCCTTGATATTTTGAAACCAGCGCCTGAAGACAAGTTTTAGAACTCGGTAAGATGTTTCCAACGAGATATAAAACGCTTTGAACGGCACAAAATAGAGCAACATATGATCGCATCAAATTCTACACGAGTTCGGAGTGAAATCAGAAACATTTGTGAATATATGGTTAATCTGTAACTTTTAATTAATGCATTGTAAATGAAGTTGGAACAATACCTTTAGAGCTCCGATCTATCTTTCCAACGAGATATAATACGCTCCAAACGGATAAACACACAGCAAGATATGAGTGTCACAAATACTTAGCCTTATCTCTATGATTTAGTGTTTTCAGCGAAAATAGAGCACTTTTAGCGTAAATACAGTGTATTTTAGTACTTAGGCAAGCATCCCTTGATACTTTGAAATGCGCGCTTGAATTCAAGTTTTAGAACTCGGTAAGATCTTTCCAATCAGATATTAAACGCTCTCAACGGCACAAAATAGATTAAGATATGATCGCATCAAATTTTACACGAGTTCGAAGTGAAATCAGAAACATTTGTGAATATATGGTTAATCTGTAACTTTTAATTAATGCATTGTAAATGAATTTGGAACAATAGGTTTAGAGCTTCTATCTATCTTTCCAACGAGATAAAATACGCTCCAAACGGATAAACACACAGCAAGATATGAGTGTCACAAATACTTAGCCTTATCTCTATGATTTAGCGTTTTTAGAGAAAATAGTGCACTTTTAGCGTAAATACAGTGTATTTTAGTAATTAGGCAATCATCCCTTGATATTTTGAAACCAGAGCCTGAAGACAAGTTTTAGAACTCGGTAAGATGTTTCCAACGAGATATAAAACGCTTTGAACGGCACAAAATAGAGCAACATATGATCGCATCAAATTCTACACGAGTTCGGAGTGAAATCAGAAACATTTGTGAATATATGGTTAATCTGTAACTTTTAATTAATGCATTGTAAATGAAGTTGGAACAATAGCTTTAGAGCTCCGATCTATATTTCCAACAAGATATAATACGCTCCAAACTGATAAACACACAGAAAGATATGAGTGTCACAAATACTTAGCCTTATCTCTATGATTTAGTGTTTTCAGCGAAAATAGAGCACTTTTAGCGTAAATTCAATGTATTTTAGTAATTAAGCAATCATCCCTTGATATTTTGAAGCCAGCGACAGAAGACAAGTTTTAGAACTAGGTAAGATCGTTCCAGAGATATATTAAACGCTTTCAACGGCACAAAATAGAGCAAGATATGATCGCATCAAATTCTACACGAGTTCGGAGTGAAATCAGAAACATTTGTGAATATATGGTTAATCTGTAACATTTAATTAATGCATTGTAAATGAAGTTGGAAAAATAGCTTTATAGCTCAGATCTATCTTTCCAACGAGATATAATACGCTCCAAACGGATAAACACACAGCAAGATATGAGTGTCACAAGTACTTAGCCTTATCTCTATGATTTAGCGTTTTCAGCGAAAATAGAGCACTGTTTAGCGTAAATACAGTGTATTTTATTAATTTTGTAATCATGCGCTGATGTTTTGAAACCAGCGCCTGAAGACAAGTTTTAGAACTCGGTATGATATTTCCAACGTGATATTAAACGCTTTCAACGGCACAAAATAGAGCAAGATATGATCGTATCAAATTCTACACGAGTTCGGAGTGAAATCAGAAACATTTGTGAATATATGGTTAATCTGTAACTTTTAATTAATGCATTGTAAATGAAGTTGGAACAATAGCTTTAGATCTCCGATCTATCTTTCCAACGAGATAAAATACGCTCCAAATGGATATACACACACAAAGATATGAGTGTCACAAATACTTAGCCTTATCTCTATGATTTAGCATTTTCAGCGAAAACAGAGCACTTTTAGCGTAAATTCAGTGTATTTTAGTAATTAAGCAATCATCACTTGATATTTTGAAACCAGCGCCAGAAGACAAGTTTTAGAACTAGGTAAGATCTTTCCAACGAGATATTAAACGCTTTCAACGGCACAAAATAGAGCAAGATATGATTGCCTCAAATTCTACACGAGTTCGGAGTGAAATCAGAAACATTTGTGAATATATGGTTAATCTGTAACTTTTAATTAATGCATTGTAAATGAAGTTGGAACAATAGCTTTAGAGCGCCGATATATCTTTCCAACGAGATATAATACGATCCAAACGGATAAACACACAGCAAGATATGAGTGACACAAATATTTAGCCTTATCTCTATGATTTAGCGTTTTCAGCGAAAATAGAGCACTTTTAGCGTAAATACAGTGCATTTTAGTAATTAGGCAATCATCCCTCGATATTTTGAAACCAGCGCCTGAAGACAAGTTTTAGAACTCGGTAAGATATTTACAACGAGATATTAAACGCTTTCAGCGGCACAAAATAGAGCAAGATATGATCGCATCAAATTCTGCACGAGTTCGGAGTGAAATCAGAAACATTTGTGAATATATGGTTAATATGTAACTTTTAATTAATGCATTGTAAATGAAGTTGGAACAATAGCTTTAGAGCTCCGATCTATCTTTCCAACGAGATATAATACGCCCCAAACGGATAAACACACAGCAGGATATGAGTGTCACAAATACTTAGCCTTATCTCTATGATTTAGCGTTTTCAGCTAAAATAGAGCACTTTTAGCGTAAATACAGTGTATTTTAATAATTAGGAAATAGTCCCTTGATATTTTGAAACCAGCGCCTGAAGACAAGTTTTAGAAATTGGTAAGATCTTTCAAACGAGATATTAAACGCTTTCAACGGCACAAAATAGAGCACGATATGATCGCATCAAATTCTACACGAGTTCGGAGTGAAATCAGAAACATTTGTGAATATATGGTTAATATGTAACTTTTAATTAATGCATTGCAAATGAAGTTGGAACAATAGCTTTAGAGCTCCGATCTATCTTTCCAACGAGATATAATACGCCCCAAACGGATAAACACACAGCAGGATATGAGTGTCACAAATACTTAGCCTTATCTCTATGATTTAGCGTTTTCAGCTAAAATAGAGCACTTTTAGCGTAAATACAGTGTATTTTAATAATTAGGAAATAGTCCCTTGATATTTTGAAACCAGCGCCTGAAGACAAGTTTTAGAAATTGGTAAGATCTTTCAAACGAGATATTAAACGCTTTCAACGGCACAAAATAGAGCACGATATGATCGCATCAAATTCTACACGAGTTCGGAGTGAAATCAGAAACATTTGTGAATATATGGTTAATATGTAACTTTTAATTAATGCATTGCAAATGAAGTTGGAACAATAGCTTTAGAGCTCCGATCTATCTTTCCAACGAGATATAATACGCTCCAAACGGATAAACACACAGCAAGATATGAGTGTCACAATTACTTAGCCTTATCTCTATGATTTAGCGTTTTCAGCGAAAATAGAGCACTTTTAGAGTAAATACAGTGTATTTTATTAATTAGGTAATCATGCCTTGATGTTTTGAAAGCAGCGCCTGAAGACAAGTTTTAGAACTCTGTATGATATTTCCAACGTGATATTAAACGCTTTCAATGGCACAAAATAGAGCAAGATATGATCGCATCAAGTTCTACACGAGTTCGGAGTGAAATCAGAAACATTTGTGAATATATGGTTAATCTGTAACTTTTAATTAATGCATTGTAAATGAAGATGGAACAATAGCTTTAGATCTCCGATCTATCTTTCCAACGAGATATAATACGCTCCAAACGGATAAACACACAGCAAGATATGAGTGTCACAAATACTTAGCCTTATCTCTATGCTTTAGCGTTTTCAGCGAAAATAGAGCACTTTTAGCGTAAATACAGCGTATTTCAGTAATTAGGCAATCATCCCTTGATATTTTGAAACCAGCGCCTGAAGACAAGTTTTATAACTCGGTAAGATGTTTCCAACGAGATATAAAACGCTTTGAACGGCACAAAATAGAGCAACATATGATCGCATCAAATTCTACACGAGTTCGGAGTGAAATCAGAAACATTTGTGAATATATGGTTAATCTGTAACTTTTAATTAATGCATTGTAAATGAAGTTGGAACAATAGCTTTAGAGCTCCGATCTATCTTTCCAACGAGATATAATACGCTCCAAACGGATAAACACACAGCAAGATATGAGTGTCACAAATACTTAGCCTTATCTCTATGATTTAGTGTTTTCAGCGAAAATAGAGCACTTTTAGCGTAAATACAGTGTATTTTAGTACTTAGGCAAGCATCCCTTGATACTTTGAAATGCGCGCTTGAATTCAAGTTTTAGAACTCGGTAAGATCTTTCCAATCAGATATTAAACGCTCTCAACGGCACAAAATAGATTAAGATATGATCGCATCAAATTTTACACGAGTTCGAAGTGAAATCAGAAACATTTGTGAATATATGGTTAATCTGTAACTTTTAATTAATGCATTGTAAATGAAGTTGGAACGATAGCTTTAGAGCTTCTATCTATCTTTCCAACGAGATAAAATACGCTCCAAACGGATAAACACACAGCAAGATATGAGTGTCACAAATACTTAGCCTTATCTCTATGGTTTAGCGTTTTCACAGAAAATAGAGCACTTTTAGCGTAAATACAGTGTATTTTAGTAATTAGGCAATCATCCCTTGATATTTTGAAACCAGAGCCTGAAGACAAGTTTTAGAACTCGGTAAGATGTTTCCAACGAGATATAAAACGCTTTGAACGGCACAAAATAGAGCAACATATGATCGCATCAAATTCTACACGAGTTCGGAGTGAAATCAGAAACATTTGTGAATATATGGTTAATCTGTAACTTTTAATTAATGCATTGTAAATGAAGTTGGAACAATAGCTTTAGAGCTCCGATCTATATTTCCAACGAGAGATAATACGCTCCAAACTGATAAACACACAGCAAGATATGAGTGTCACAAATACTTAGCCTTATCTCTATGATTTAGTGTTTTCAGCGAAAATAGTGCACTTTTAGCGTAAATTCAATGTATTTTAGTAATTAAGCAATCATCCCTTGATATTTTGAAGCCAGCGACAGAAGACAAGTTTTAGAACTAGGTAAGATCGGTCCAACGATATATTAAACGCTTTCAACGGCACAAAATAGAGCAAGATATGATCGCATCAAATTCTACACGAGTTCTGAGTGAAATCAGAAACATTTGTGAATATATGGTTAATCTGTAACTTTTAATTAATGCATTGTAAATGAAGTTGGAAAAATAGCTTTATAGCTCAGATCTATCTTTCCAACGAGATATAATACGCTCCAAACGGATAAACACACAGCAAGATATGAGTGTCACAAGTACTTAGCCTTATCTCTATGATTTAGCGTTTTCAGCGAAAATAGAGCACTGTTTAGCGTAAATACAGTGTATTTTATTAATTAGGTAATCATGCCCTGATGTTTTGAAACCAGCGCCTGAAGACAAGTTTTAGAACTCGGTATGATATTTCCAACGTGATATTAAACGCTTTCAACGGCACAAAATAGAGCAAGATATGATCGTATCAAATTCGACACGAGTTCGGAGTGAAATCAGAAACATTTGTGAATATATGGTTAATCTGTAACTTTGAATTAATGCATTGTAAATGACGATCGAACAATATCTTTATACCTCCGATCTATCTTTCCAACGAGATATAATATGCTCCAAACGGATAAACACACAGCAAGATATGAGTGTCACAAGTACTTAGCCTTATCTCTATGATTTAGCGTTTTCAGCGAAAAATAGAGCACTTTTAGCGTAAATACAGTGTATTTTAGTAATTAGGCAATCATCCCTTGATATTTTGAAACCAGCGCCTGAAGAGAATTTTTCCGTTGGGACGTTGAGAGAGAAGCTCTCGCGAACTTCCGTTCGTTTCTTCCCTACGAAAAATTTTCATCATTCTTACTCAATCCCTCCATTGATTCTCTTGATTTGAGCTTGGATATTAGTCATATTACCTTCATATCTCCCTTGGGGTGTAATATTTCTAATTTTTGAGCTCTTTCCGGAGAGTTCTTGGTCACTCCATAAAACTGGTTCTCGCACATTTACTATTCATCGATGGAGGTCAACGCCTATATCTCGAGTTTCACTTCCTCAATCTGAAATCTAAGCTCATATCCAGGTTCTCCTAGCTGTGGGGATTAACTTTCTCAAATTTGTTTCATCATCAAGCTAGTCCGTACAACAAGCTACTATTCATCATCTTCCCCAAAGGCTCGGTTCTTAGCTCAAAGTAAAGGTACGACCTCAATGCCCTTTTCCGAGGGGGTTGCTACCACTTAGGTTCCCCTTCCTATCTTCTTCATGGGGGGTAAGAAGAAGAAAACCCCCACCCGGGCTTCCAAGTCCTCAACTCGGCTTAGAGCCAAAAAAACAAACGATATTGATGACATGGTTCAAGAGGAAAGTCATGACAAACCAAGTGTTGAAGTTCCTACTCTTGGAAAAGAAATTGCATCAAAGGCCGCCACTTTTGATACTCCTACTCTTATTGAAGAGGCATGCCGTGAAGACAACAATGGTGAGGTAAGGCCCTATGATGAACATATTGTTAACCATGTGATCCCCATTACCGACAGTGTTGAGAATATCCCCTCCCTTGTTGATGTTCCTCCTATTGATGATAATATTGCTCCTCAAATTGATGCTACCACAATTGATGATGATATTGCTCCTCAAACTGAGAATGAATACCCTATTGACCCCTCGGTCTTGGATATCATCAACAAAGAGCCTCCTATTGACAAAGTCATTGAGAACTCTAGTGAAGAACCGAAAACTACCCAACCCGGAAATGATGAAAATGGGGTTATTTTCCCGGTTGTGGACAATGCCGCGGCATTACCTCCACCTAAAGGCCAACAAGCTGATGTTCCTAACAAGTGGACCTCTAAACCATTTGTTTCTCTCTTCAAAGACAACCGTGAACCGGAGATATTATTGACCTAACAAACTGCAAAGTCTCTACTATGGTGGAACTATGGGGACATTGCCTTGTTTCATATTTTGATGGAAGATTCCCCGGACTAAATAACATACACAACATGATCCAAAAGTGGGGTGTCCCTTGCCGAGTGAGGTCTCATGATAGAGGGTGGGTGATATACAAATTCCAAAATGAGAATGATAGGGCTAAAGTCCTAATGGATGGACCTTACACCCTCTTTGGTAAGCTTGTACACCTCAAGATACTCTCGGACGACTTCTCAATGGAGGATGAGGAGTTCCTTAAGGTCCCTATTTGGGTCCAATTTCCACATTTGCCCATGAGAATTTGGGAGGAGGACATAATAAGTGAAATAGCATCTAAAGTGGGTGTTCCTTTGACCACGGATAGGGTCACACTTGAGAAGGCTAGATCAAATTTTGCAAGGGTTCTTATTGAAGTTGATGCTTCCAAACCCCCCCACTGAGTTTCAAAATCAGATTGCCCAATGGTAGAATGCACACGCAATATGTAAGGTATGAAACTTTTCCGAACTATTGCTTCCATTGCAAAAGATTTGGACATCATGCCTTTACTTGCAATGTTATTGCCGAGATTGAAAGAGGGGAAAAAGAAAAGAATACTAACCTATCAAAGGACCATGAAGAGGGGAGGATAAATCATGAGACTAGCCCCCCAACCACCAACAACACCAAAGGGAAAGAGGTTATGGAGGAAGCCAATGATCAAATCTATAACTCTAAAAAAGATCACCCCTTTTTTAAGAGATTCCGGTTCTTCAAGATTAGCAAAAAGAAGCCAAAAAGAGGAGAGGGAGGTACATCCGAATATAAGAACATTTCATGACTCATACCAAGATGAAGTGATTGTGGATATGGAAGCCGAGGAATCACACATGCCTATCATTCAAGTCAAGCAAATTGAAGAGGTTGACAAGAGTGCTACTATTATCAAACTTGACTATAACCTCAAAATAGTCAAAGAAGATGATCCCGGAGTCTTCTTCACTAAGGAATGCCTAAAAAATCTCCCCGTGATTACTCACTTCAAAACAAGCTACACCTTTGGGCCGGACTTTATGAGAGGGGTATATAGGCATTATCTTGGAAGATTCTATGAAGAGGGGCTGCCTAGAGGTAACTCATGCAAGGTCAAAAACCCAAAAATGAAAGATTTCCACTCTATCCGTGTGGTGAGGGACATTAGGGACGCTTACCGAGATGATGTCATTGTTAAGTTGGATCTGGACAAAGATAACATTCCTCTTATCCATTTGCAACACCAAGATGGTGTTAAAGAACAGGCTGTACGGCTAGACAACTACTTGCTGGTCACCCAAGATGAAAACACTATGGGCCTCACCTTTACTCTTGATTGTTTTGAAGCCATTCCCGGTGTCATCCGTATGACAGATGAGTTTGTCTTTACCTCTTGGTTCATTGAATTTCCTTATTCCTTTCTTTATTATGATAGGTACAAGCCAAGAGATCCTAGCATGGTACAACGAGGGAGATACAAAGGGAAAGGGAGGTACACTAATCGATCTTTTTAATGTTTGTAAGCTCATGGAATGTCCGAGGCCTTAATAAGGTCTCTAAACAAAACTCTATTGTTAATTTTATGCATACTAACCGTGTACATATATGCTGCCTACTTGAAACCAAAGTGAATGTTACTACCTTTGAGAAATTTAAAAAAAGTAGGCTGCCTTCTTGGACATTTACTACAAACTTTGATTGCATTGATGGTGGACGTATGGCCATACTTTGGGATCCTAATTTTGTGCATGTCAATATCCTTGAAGTTGACAAACAACATATACATTGTAAGTTGAAATGTAGAACTACTCAAATGCAATTTTATGTCACATTTATATATGCTCTTTATACGGTTTTGGAAAGGAGGGTACTTTGGAATCATATTGCTAACTTAGAACCCAATATTACTTGTCCTTGGCTTGTAATGGGTGATTTCAATTGTGTTGGTAGTCCAAATGAGAGAGTGGGTCCCACCCCTCCCTCGGCTTACCTAATCCAAGACCTAAATGATTTCAAAATCCAAGCAAATCTTGTTGATACCCCTTCCACGGGTGAATTCCTTACTTGGAATAGAGGATCCCTTTGGGCTAAACTTGATAGGGTACTCATGAACCCTCTTTGGAATACTAATGGTATCCATTGCAAAACCCACTTTTGTGATATGGAAGTTGATTTTGATCACGTAGCCTCTCTTGTTACAATTGGTCAAAACAACATTATTTGTTCTAAACCGTTTAAATTCTATAATATGTGGCTAAGACATGAGGCTTTCAATTCCATACTTACTACTCATTGGAGTGCAACAGTTTATGGGAGCCCTCAATACATTCTTGCTCAAAAGTTGAAAAGCCTTAAAAGACCTCTCAAATTGCTTAACACTCAATCTTTTGATCACATTTCCGAAAAGGTTAAGGATTCTAAGAGGGAATATAAAAGATTACTTGGTTTGTACGTGTTAAGCCCTCTTGATGAAACCATTAGGAATGACATCACTTTGGAAAAAAAGAAACTCCTTAACCTCAAATTGGCCGAGGAAGATTTTTATAGACAAAAGGCCAAAGCTACCCATCTTGTTCAAAGTGATAAATGTACCAAATATTTCCATTCTATTGTGAAGAAGAACCTCGCTAGAAACACCATTACTGCCCTTAAGCTGTCTAATGGTGATTCTACCACTTCTATTGATCAAGTAGCTATGTAATTTATTAACTTTTACACTAATCTTTTTGGCACCTTTTATCCCACTACTTGTTTAGATCCTAATATTGTGGCATCCGGTAAGATTCTGCCCACTGAATTTGTTGATGGACTTATTGCACCTATAACTGATTTAGAGATTAAAGAAGCTCTCTTTGATATTGGGGACAATAAAGCCCCGGGTCCTGATGGATTTACTTTTGCCTTTTTCAAACATATCTGGGACATAATTCGCCATGATTTCATTCTTGCCATTAAGGGCTTCTTCGGTTCAGGTAAACTTCTTAAACAGCTCAATCACACGTTGATTGCACTAATTCCTAAGACCACCCACTCTCCTTCTGCTGCTGACTTTAGACCCATTGCTTGTACCAATGTGGTCTACAAAGTCATCACTAAGATCATTTCTAAGAGATTGATCCCATGCTTACCTGACCTCATCGACCCTGCCCAAGGGGCATTTGCTGATGGTAGACTTATGACTGATAACATTTTTATTGCCCAAGAGTTGGTCAGGGGTTATTCTAGGAAACATGTCTCTCCTAGATGTATGATCAAAGTTGATCTCCGAAAAGCATATGACACTATATCATGGGACTTTCTTTATACTATGCTTGTACACATGGGTTTTCCTTGCAGATTTATTCACTGGATTATGGAGTGTGTCACCACTTCTTCGTACTCTATCTCCATCAATGGGGTTCTTCATGGGCACTTTGTTGGTAAGAGGGGTATTAGGCAAGGTGACCCAATGTCCCCTCTCTTATTTGCCTTATGTTTGGAATACTTATCTAGGCTTTTGAATGTGAGGACAAGTGATGCCTCTTTTAAACATCACCCTAAATGTGGCAGCTTAAAAATCTCTCATATTGCATATGCTGATGACTTAATGTTGTTCTCAAGAGGTGACTTTGTTTCAATCAAAATACTTGTTGACTCCTTATAAGAATTTGGTAACATCTCTGGCCTTAGGGTCAATTATGATAAATCAAATATCTTCATAGGAGGTATGGCTATATACGAGCTTGACAACATCTTTAGCTTGGTGGACTTTAAGGCTGGTTCTTTTCCGGTCAAGTATCTTGGTGTTCCACTAGCTCCTCTTAAGATACCGGTTAACCACTTTGCTCCATTGCTAGAATCAATTACTAATTACATTAGTGCTTGGAATCTCAAAACTCTTTCTTATGCAGGAAGAGTTGAACTGATTAAATCTGTTATTCAGGGTGTGCACTCCTTTTGGCTACAATTGTTTCCTATCCCTAAGGTAATACTTGATAGAATTACATCTATTTGCCGTATTTTCCTTTGGGGTTGCAAATTCTCTAGGGTGTCTTGGGCTGATATTTGCCTCCCCAAAGATGAGGGGGGACTTGGAATCCATGACACCAAAATTTGGAACTCGGCCTTACTTGCTAAAACATTTTGGGACATTCACTTGAAAAAAGATACGCTTTGGGTTAAATGGGTTCATAGTGTTTATCTCCATGGCCGAAATGTGTGGGACTTTGTTCCACACCATAAGGATTCCCAATTGATTAGAAAACTTGCCATGGTACGTGATGAAATTGTTCCAACTTCATTTACAATGAATTAATTAAAAGTTACAGATTAACCATATATTGACAAATGATTCTGACTTCACTCCGAACTGGTGTAGAATTTGATGCGATCATATCTTGCTCTATTTTGTGCCGTTAAAAACGTTTAATATCTCGTTGGAAAGATATTATCGAGTACTAAAACATGTCTTCAGGCGCTGGTTTCAAAATATCGAGGGATGATTGCCTAATTACTAAACTACACAGTATTTACGCTAAAAGTGCTCTATTTTCGCTGAAAACGCTAAATCATAGAGATAAGGCTAAGTATTTGTGACACTCATATCTTGCTGTGTGTTTATCCGTTTGGAGCGTATTATAACTCGTTGGAAAGATAGATCGGAGCTCTAAAGCTATTGTTCCAACTTCATTTACAATGAATTAATTAAAAGTTACAGATTAACCATATATTCACCAATGTTTCTGATTTCACTCCGAACTCGTGTAGAATTTGATGCGATCATATCTTGCTCTATTTTGTGCCGTTCAAAGCGTTTTATATCTCGTTGGAAACATCATACCGATTTCTAAAACTTGTCTTCAGGCGCTGGTTTCAAAATATCAAGGGATGATTTCCAAATTACTAAAATACACTGTATTTACGCTAAACGTGCTCTATTTTCGCTGAAAACGCTAAATCATAGAGATAAGGCTAATTATTTCTGACACTCATATCTTGCTGTGTGTTTATCCGTTTGGAGCGTATTATATCTCGTAGGAAAGATAGATCGGAGCTCTAAAGCTATTTTTCCAACTTCATTTACAATGCTTTAATTAAAAGTTACAGATTAACCATATATTCACAAATGTTTCTGATTTCACACCGAACTCGTGTAGAATTTGATGCAATCATCTCTTGCTCTACTTTGTGCCGTTGAAAGCGTTTAATATCTCGTTGAAAAGATCTTACCATGTTCTAAGGCTTGTCTTCAGGCGCTGGTTTCAAAATATCAAGGGATGATTGCCTAATTACTAAAATACACAGTAGTTACGCTAAAAGAGCTCTATTTTCGCTGAAAACGCTAAATCATAGAGATAAGCCTAAGTATTTGTGACACTCATATCTTGCTGTGTGTTTATCCATTTGGAGCGTATTATGTCTCATTGGAAAGATAGATCGGAGCTCTAAAGCTATTGTTCCAACTTCATTTACAATGAATTAATTAAAAGTTACAGATTAACCATATATTCACAAATGTTTCTGATTTCACTCCGAACTGGTGTTGAATTTGATGCGATCATATCTTTCTCTATTTTGTGCCGTTGAAAGCGTTTAATATCTCGTTAGAAAGATATTTTTGAGTTCTAAAACATGTCTTCAGACGCTGGTTTCAAAATATCAAGGGATGATTTCCTAATTACTAAAATACACAGTAGTTACGCTATAAGTGCTCTATTTTCGCTGAAAACGCTAAATCATAGAGATAAGGCTAAGTATTTGTGACACTCATATCTTGCTGTGTGTTTATCCGTTTGGAGCGTATTATATCTCGTTGGAAAGATAGATCGGAGCTCTAAAGCCATTGTTCCAACTTCATTTACAATGCATTAATTAAAAGTTACAGATTAACCATATATTCACAAATGTTTCTGATTTCACTCCGAACTCGTGTAGAATTTGATGCGATCATATCTTGCTCTATTTTGTGCCGTTCAAAGCGGTTTATATCTCGTTGGAAACATCATACCGATTTCTAAAACTTGTCTTCAGGCGCTGGTTTCAAAATATCAAGGGATGATTTCCAAATTACTAAAATACACTGTATTTACGCTAAATGTGCTCTATTTTCGCTGAAAACGCTAAATCATAGAGATAAGGCTAATTATTTGTGACACTCATATCTTGCTGTGTGTTTATCCGTTTGGAGCGTATTATATCTCGTAGGAAAGATAGATCGGAGCTCTAAAGCTATTGTTCCAACTTCATTTACAATGCATTAATTAAAAATTACAGATTAACCATATATTCACAAATGTTTCTGATTTCACACCGAACTCGTGTAGAATTTGATGCGATCATATCTTGCTCTACTTTGTGCCATTGAAAGCATTTAATATCTCGTTGGAAAGATCTTACCATGTTCTATTTTTTTTTGGATGAAAGGTAAGTATATATAAAAATCACCCAAAAGTAACAAATACATATATTTTTTTGTGCCGTTGAAAGCGTTTAATATCTCGTTGGAAAGATCTTACCATGTAACAAATACATCTTACCATGTTCTAAGGCTTGTCTTCATGCGCTGGTTTCAATTTGTTTTTTGGGAACATGTAAATATATAGATCGTAACCAAGTTTATGTACATCGTATGAGCAAAATTTGAGGCATATCCAAACATGGATAGCCTATAACTTCAAAAGATGTAGAGCTTATCCTCTAACTACTATCCTCTAGCAAAATAATAGCCATCACCTCATGACAAAAAATAGGCTAGTTTATAGTTCAAAACGGTATCATATGATACGGATATAGCGAATATAACACTTTGTACACCATATACTTGATGTGCGCAATTGTATCATCCATCTTTGGCGATGCTCCATCAAATCGAATCGCATTTCTAGTCCTCCATATCCAATAGATTGTATAGCTGAACGCTATCCTTTTAGCCTTTGCTCTAATGTGTGCTCCGTTGCAATCTCTTGAAATCCATTTCACCGCACTCCTCAACTGTAACACCCCGGGGCTCTGATACCATTTGTAACTACCTCGGGTCCGTGTGGGGCCCCGAGGTGTTACATCAACGAAGACATTTGCCTAGAGATTCCAAGCCATCCTTTTATACTCTCCCAAATCTGCCCTGTACAAACACATTCAAAAAATAGGTGTGGTACCGTCTCCGGACCACCCTTACAAAATGGACAGACATTAACAATATCAAGATAAACCATATTATCATATGTAGGTAGCCTATTACGATAGGCTAGCCACATAATGAAAGAAAACTTGGGTGGGATATAGGCTTTCCAAATGAAAGCCATCCATGCATGGGTAGTCCCTTTCATCCTAAGAAGGTCATATACCTTTGAAGAAGAAAGCTTACCATTGTGAGCCATCTTTCCAAGGTTGATAATGGTCTCGGGTATAGAAGGGTATTTAGATACCATGGAGTCTAGGATCAAAGCAATCCTCTTCATCAATTGAGAGTCCCTATTGTGTGGAACAAAAGTCCACACATCTCTCCCATGAAGATAAACTCCATTTACCCATCTTACCCAAAGTGTGTCATGTTTTTGATGTATATTCCAAAGTGTACGAGACAGTAATGCATTATTCCAAACCTTTGTATCTCTAATTCCTAACCCCCCTTCCTCTTTTGGTAAGCATACATCTTCCCATGCCACTTTAGCATGTTTACCCCCCCACAAGAATATTCTACATAAACTCACAATTCTGTCCAAAATGGTTTTGGGAACAGGAAATATGCCTAGCCAAAATGACTGCACCCCTTGGACAACCGACTTTATCAACTCAACTTTCCCAGCATAAGATAAGGACTTTGTATTCCATGCATTAAAATAGTCTGTGACCGTATCAATCAAAGGAGAGAATTGGGCAACAGAGATCTTTAGAGGGGCCAATGGAATACCAAGATACCTTACCGGAAAGGATCCTTGTTGAAAGTCCACCAACTGTAATATAGATGGCAGTTTTTGTGCAATGTTTCCTCCCACAAAAATATTAGATTTGTCTTGATTTACTAGTAAACCCGAGACCCTTACAAAGTCATTTAAAGCATCAACTAGAATCTTAATGGACTTGAGCTCCCCTTTTGAAAATAGCATTAAGTCATCCGCATAGGCTAAGTGTGAGATCTTTAGTTTGGAGCATAAGGGATGATAGTTAAAATTAGGATTAGAAGTCCTAATAGCTAACATCCTAGACAAGTATTCCAAACATAACACAAATAGCATGGGAGACATTGGGTCTCCTTGTCTCAAACCTCTTTTTCCCTCAAACCAACCATGTAAGTTTCCATTTATGGATATCGAAAAAGAAGAGGTAGTCACACACTCCATGATCCAATTTATAAAAATGTTGGGCAGCCCAATTCCCTTTAAAACCTTTTCCAGGAAAGTCCAAGAAATAGTATCATATGCTTTCCTAATATCAACCTTAATCATGCATCTCGGAGAGACCCTCTTTCTAGTGTATCCCCTCACCAGTTCTTGGGCAAGGAAAATGTTATCAGTCATTTGTCTACCATCCACAAAAGCACCCTGTGATGGATCAACTACACTAGAAAGACAAGGGCCAAGTCTTGATGCTAAAATCTTGGTAATAATCTTATAAGTCATATTTGTACATGAAATGGGTCTAAAATCAGAAACCGAAGGAGAATGAGAGGTTTTGGGAATAAGAGCTACAATGGTGTGGTTAACCTGTTTGAGCATATTCCCGGACTCAAAAAACTCCTTAACGGCAGCACACACATCCCCACCAACCTTTCCCCAATTGGATTTGAAAAAAGCTGATGAGTATCCATCCGGTCCCGGGGCTTTTTCATTTCCAATATCAAATAGAGCTTCTTTGATTTCCAAATCAGACACAGCTCTAATCAGGTTGTCAAAAGCAGATTGGTCAATGGTTTTACCCGAAGCCATAATGTTTGTATCAAAGTCAAAAGAAGGTACCTCCGTACCAAACAGATTTTTGAAAAATACAATAAACTCCTTTGCAACCTGGTCCATGGACTGGGTGAGAGACCCATCTTGTAACCGAATAGATGCAATTGCATTTTTGGCTTGCCTCTTTTTAACAATTGAGTGGAAATACTTTGTACATCTATCCGATTGCAAAATGTGAATAGCCTTGGCCTTTTGTTTGAGATAGGCTTCCTCGGCCTCTTTGAGAAATAAAGCTCTTTTCTTAGCCACATTTAAATTCTCCTTTAGAGCATCATCAAGGGGATCTAAAAGAGCTAATTGATAAACTCTTTGATACTCCTTTTTAGATTCCTTTGCTCTTTCCGAGATGTGGCTGAATTCATTTGTATTTAGTTGTTTTAGGGGCTGTTTTAGGAGTTTGAGTTTACGTGCTAATCGAAATTGAGCCGTACCCCCAACATTCCTATTCCAAACATCCTCTAAAATTCCACCAAAACTATCATGTTTCAGCCACATATTGAAGAACTTAAACGGTTTAGAACCATTTTTTGTTGTGTTTCCAATACATAGTAGGGCAGCCACATGGTCAAAATCACATTCCATTTCAAAAAAATGGGCTCCACAAGTAATCCCATGAGCACTCCACAAAGGGTTAATAAGAATCCTATCCAACTTAGCCCAAATGGCACCTCTACTGCAAGTGAAAAATTCACCCGTAGAAGGGGCATCATCTAGATTAGTTTGGAGTTTCATCTCATTTAAATCCTTCATTAAGTAACCCGTGGGAGGAGCAGATCCTCTTCTTTCATGAGGGGCACCTACACAATTAAAATCCCCTAAAACAGCCCAAGGTCCAAGAATATTTGTGTTAAGTCTAATCAAATGATCCCAAAGAACCCTTCTCTCCATAACCGTATACAAAGCATACACAAAAGAGGCATAGAAATTAACTTGCGTAATTTTACACCTAAATCTAGCATGCACATGTTGGGTATCAATTTCCAAAATATCCTCTTCCACATAACAAGGATCCCACAAGATAGCAATTCCCCCCCCCCCAATCTTATCAAAGTTTGTAACATACATCCAATTTGACAATCTAAATTTCATAAAATTAGCAAAACTAGTTAAAGACATTTTAGTTTCAAGAAGACAAATAATACGTACCTTATTAACCCTTATGAAATTTATTATATTGATTTGTTTTGAGGCTTGATTCAGCCCCCTTACATTCCATGATGTAATAATCATAAAAACAATCTAGTTTTTCCTTCCTTTCCTCTTGTTCGGCCTAGCCACCTCCCATTGCCTTCTCTTCCACTCACGGTATTCTTCACAATCCCTATACCTTGCAAGGAAAAGATCATAAACATTAGTAATAAAAGTAGAGGAGAATTCATACCCTTGGTCCGTTTGAGTAACTCCGGGAAGGGACTTTAGGCAATCCATGGTGAAAGTTATCCCTTTGCGTGCTAAGCTCTCCTCTTCATCCAAATAGTTATCCAGCCTAGTCATCATCACCTCCACATCATCACAATGCATCAAATGGATCTTCGGCTTTGCCCCCTCTTGGAATTCAATTTTTGTGATGACATCATCCAAGTATGCCTCCTTGATGTCTCTTACTACCCGGATTGATTTTCTTTTGAACTTCCTCAAATCTTTTACTTTACTTCCATTTCCCATGATATGCCCATCTTCAAAATATCTATAAAGATAGTGTCTATACACACATCTCATGAACATAGATGTGTAGACATAATCTTTCTTCCTCTTTTTCACTCCCGGGAGTTGTTCTAGGCACTTTTTGGTGAAGTACACCCCTGGTTCAGTAGCTTCCACCACTTGTAGTAGGTGGTTCAATCTGGTTATGGGCTCGGTAACATCATCTAGGTGTGCCACTTTAATGGTAGGTTCACCAAATTCATCAACCTCCATTTCTATGATGACTTCATCATCAAAGAAATCTTTAAAACTATTAATCTTTCTTGGTTCCTCCTCCTCATCCTCTTGCTCTTTCAATGTTTCATACCCCGAGGATACTTCTCCATCCTCCTTTGTATTTAGTTTCTTTTTTGGTTTCCTCTTCTTCTTCTTCAAACGGGCTGCCTTTATAAACGGGTGCTCCTCCTTTGAGACATAGGGCTTGTCTAATGCCGCGGCATTAGTGTTGTCCCCTTTGTCCCCTTCTTTTGCCGCGGCCTTGCTAGTATCCCCTTTGTTTCTCCCTTGTGCCGCGGCATTGGTGGGTGCTACCACCTTCCCTTTGCCCTTATCTTCTTTAGTTAACCCTCTCTTGTCCATTTCTTGTGCCTCCTTTTCTTCCCTTTCTCTCTTTTCATTCTCGGCTATCACTTTGTATGTAAATGCATGATGGCCATACCCTTTGCAATGGAAGCAATAATTCGGGAAGGTTTCATAGATGAGCTTTTGAAAGTGAAACCTTCCATTAGGCAGCCGCACCTTTAGTGTAAGAGGGGGGGGGGCTTAGAGGCATCCACCTCAATCAAAACTCTAGCATACCGGGAGATGGCTCTTTCTTGTGTCACTCTATCCGTTGTGAGAGGCACTCCTACCCTTGAAGCTATCTCACTAATGACATCCTCATTCCAGATTTGCATAGGTAGATTGGGGAATTTGACCCAAATTGGAACTTTGAGGAATTCCTCGCTTTCAAAGGAGAAGTCCTCCGAAAGTGATTTGAGATAGAGGGATTTGCCAAATAGTGTATATGGCCCTTCCATGAGTACCTTAGATCTGTCCTCTTCCCCTTGGAACTTGAATATCACCCAACCTCTATCATGTGTTCTAACTTTGCATGGAACTCCCCATTTAGCTACAAGTTCTTGTATTGGTTTGAAACCGGGGTATCTTCCCGCAAAGTACCCAACAAGGCAATGCCCCCAAATCTCTTCAATTGATGGCATGATCCTTTGATGTAAGTCCACAAAGTCCCCAACTGGTTCAATATATCTAAGCTTCATGCCTTTTGAGGGTTCTCTATTATCTTTGAAAAGAGATGCAAAAGGTTTAGTCAAAGTGGTTTCGGTTTTGTTCAAAGGGACTGTTTTACCGAGGGCAGCCACATATAAGTCATTTATGTTTCCATCCACCTGGGTTTGAGGTACAATTGTAGGTTCACGGTTAACCAACACAACATCCAAAACAGCAACACTAGCATCCCCATTCAAAGTCTCATCCAAATTACCCATATTTTGGTCTTTTTCCACCATTTCTTTGTTGGGTTCTTTCAAGCCAATGTCCTGTTTAAGAGGTGGTAGAGAATTTAACTCAGGTTCAGGAGGTTGGACCGCTATTTGAGGTTGAGGTTGCTTGGAGGACCCTTCGGAATCACTCGCATGAAGGCTCCCCTCAAAATCCGAATCACTCATTTGCTCCATTGCCGAGAGTGCATCCTCCAATTCCTTGTCCTTTGCTTTTGCTTTCAGCCTTGAAGAGTACTTCGTTGGAGGTTGGACCTCCTTCTTCTTGGCCGTGGACTTAGGCATGGTGTTGGTTGCAATGAAATCTAGCTGAAGTCCAAACCATGGAAGGGGTAGCTAAAAATAGCAACCCCTTCAAAAACGGAAGTCTTTGAAGCTTGTTTGAGCTAAGAGTCCGTACCTATGGAGTCGGCTATGAACAGTATGTAGTTGTACGGCCTTCGTTGATGATGAAACAAAGTTGAGAAAGTTAATCCCCTCACCAAGGCGAAGCTAGAACCGTGCTCAAATCAAAATCGACCAAGTAGATTTGTAGATATGTGCGTTGACCTTTTGCGATGAATAGTGAAGTTACGAACTGGTTTGCGTTGATAGAGCTGATATCTTTCGAATTACTAACTCCTAAGGAAGAAAAGAGTAATAAGGAAGATAAAACAGGCCCAGCAACAAGAAGTAGTGGTGGAGGTGGCGGATTTGCGGTGGTAAGCGGAGGATTTGCGTGAGAGAGCCAAGAAGATGACCGTTGGTCACCAAATCGGGAGAGATGAGCTCTCAACGCTCACTCATGCGCTGGTTTCAAAATATCAAGGGATGATTGCCTAATTACTAAAATACACAGTAGTTACGCTAAAAGAGCTCTGTTTTCGCTGAAAACGCTAAATCATAGAGATAAGGCTAAGTATTTGTGACACTCATATCTTGCTGTGTGTTTATCCATTTGGAGCGTATTATGTCTCGTTGGAAAGATAGATCGGAGCTCTAAAGCTATTGTTCCAACTTCATTTACAATGCATTAATTAAAAGTTACAGATTAACCATATATTCACAAATGTTTCTGATTTCACTCCGAACTGGTGTAGAATTTGATGCGATCATATCTTGCTCTATTTTGTGCCGTTGAAAGCGTTTAATATCTCGTTAGAAAGATATTATCGAGTTCAAAAACATGTCTTCAGACGCTGGTTTCAATTTTTTTTTTGGGTGAACTGTAAGTATATTAAGAAAGAAACACCCAAGAAAAAGGGGGGTTCAAGAATGTACAAACAAACAGGAAACAAAACTGCAAGTTGTCCAACAACCAAGGAGTCATGGACAACCCAAAACACAGCAAAACAACCTGCCTACAAAACGCAAACAACCCTCCTCAGAAGGAGAGGGAGAAGCACAAGAAAACATCCAAAAACAAGGCAGCCCAACACAGCAAATCAAACACGAAAACCCTTCACCAGAACACAGGTGAAGGTTACAAAAAGGCTTACAACTTAACAAGCTCAAACGGGTAGACACTATACAAAATCTTGTATGTGATGTACTGTATTCTAGCAAAAACAGCATCCTCACTTGGAGTCAGACCATCGAAGGCAGTAGCATTCCTAGTTCTCCAAATCCAGTAAACGGCATAGCAAAAAGCGATCTTGGCAGCCTTTGCCTTGATTCCTGAGCCCTTCCTCTCCTTTTTGATCCAATGCAACGAGCTATGCAAGGTGCCCATCCTCCTAGGAAGCTGCAGCCACATCTTGACCTTTTGCCAAACATTACCTGCAAAGTCACAAGCAAAAAATAGGTGTGGTACCGATTCGGGACCACCCTTACAAAGAGGGCAAATGTTAAGAACATCAAGCCTATGCAAATTATCGAAAGTAGCTAACCTGTTTCGAAAAGCTAACCAAACCGTGAAGGAGAATTTGGGGGGGATATAGCTTTTCCAAATGAAAGACATCCAACTATGGGCATCCCCCTTAATCCGAAGCAAGTCATACACTTTGGCCGAGGAAAGCTTTCCATACACTTCAGACGCTGGTTTCAAAATATCAAGGGATGATTGCCTAATTACTAAAATAAACAGTAGTTACGCTAAAAGTGCTCTATTTTCGCTGAAAACGCTAAATCATAGAGATAAGGCTAAGTATTTGTGACACTCATATCTTGCTGTGTGTTTATCCGTTCGGAGCGTATTATATATCGTTGGAAATAAAGATCGGAGCTCTAAAGCTATTGTTCCAACTTCATTTACAATGCATTAATTAAAAGTTACAGATTAACCATATATTCACAAATGTTTCTGATTTCACTCCGAACTCGTGTAGAATTTGATGCGATCATATATTGCTCTATTTAGTTCCGTAGAAAGCGTTTAATATCTAGTTGGAATGATCTTACCGAGTTCTAAAAGTTGTCTACAGGCGCTGGTTTCAAAATATCAAGGGATGATTGCCTAATTACTAAAATACACTGTATTTACGCTAAAAGTGCCCTATTTTCGCTGAAAATGCTAAATCATAGAGATAAGGCTAAGTATTTGTGACACTCATATCTTGCTGTGTGTCCGTTTGGAGCGTATTATATCTCGTGGGATAGATAGATCGGAGCTCTAAAGGTATTGTTCCAACTTAATTTACAATGCATTAATTAAAAGTTACAGATTAACCATATATTCACAAATGTTTCTGATTTCACTCCGAACTCGTGTAGAATTTGATGCGATCATATATTGCTCTATTTTGTTCCGTAGAAAGCGTTTAATATCTCGTTGGAATGATCTTACCGAGTTCTAAAACTTGTCTTCAGGCGGTGGTTTCAAAATATCAAGGGATGATTGCGTAATTATGAAAATACAATGTATTTACGCTAAAAGTGCTCTATTTTGGCTGAAAACGCTAAATCATAGAGATAAGGCTAAGTATTTGTGACACTCATATCTTGCTGTGTGTTTATCCGTTTGGAGCGTATTATATCTCGTTGGAAAGATAGATCGGAGATCTAAAGCTATTGTTCCAAATTCATTTACAATGCATTAATTAAAAGTTACAGATGAACCATATATTCACAAATGTTTCTGATTTCATTCTGAACTCGTGTAGAATTTGATGCGATCCTATCTTGCTCTATATTGTGCCGTTGAAAGCGTTTAATATCTCGTTGAAAAGCTCTTGCCGAGTTCTAAAACTTGTCTTCAAGCGCTTGTTTTAAAATATCAAGGGATGATTTCCTAATTACTAAAATAAACTGTATTTACGCTAAAAGTGCTCTATTTTCTCTGAAAACGCTAAATCATAGAGATAAGGCTAAGTATTTGTGACACTCATATCTTCCTGTGTGTTAATCCGTTTGGAGCGTATTATATCTCGTTGGAAAGATAGATCGGAGCTCTAAATCTATTGTTCCAACTTCATTTACAATGCATTAAATAAAAGTTACAAATTAACCATATATTCACAAATGTTTCTGATTTCACTCCGAACTCGTGTAGAATTTGATGCGAACATATCTTGCTCTATTTTTTGCCGTTGAAAGCGTTTAACATATCGTTGGAAGGATCTTACTGAGTTCTAAAACATGTCTGCTGGCGCTGGTTTCAAAATATCAAGGGATGATTCCCTAATTACTAAAATACACTGTATTTACGTTAAAAGTGCTCTAATTTCGCTTAAACGCTAAATCATAGAGATACGGCTAAGTATTTGTGACACTCATATCTTGCTGTGTGTTTATCCGTTTGGAGCGTATTATATCTCGTTGGAAAGAGAGATCGGAGATCTAAAGCTATTGTTCCAAATTCATTTACAATGCATTAATTAAAAGTTACAGATTAATCATATATTCACAAATGTTTCTGATTTCACTCCGAACTCGTGTAGATTTGATGCAATCATATCTTGCTCTATTTTTTGCCGTTGAAAGCGTTTAATATCTCGTTGGAAAGATCTTACCATGTTCTAAAACTTGTCTTCAGGCGCGGGTTTCAAAATATCAAGGTATGAATGCCTAATTAGTAAAATACACTGTATTTACGCTAAAAGTGCTCTATTTTCTCTGAAAACGCTAAATCATAGAGATAAGGCTAAGTATTTGTGACACTCATATCTTGCTGTGTGTTTATCCGTTTGGAGCGTATTGTATCATGTTGGAAAGATAGATCTGAGCTCTAAAGCTATTGTTCAAACTTCATTTACAATGCATTAATTAAAAGTTACAGATTAACCTTATATTCACAAATAGTTCTGATTTCACTCCGAACTCGTGTAGAATTTGATGTGATCATATCTTGCTCTATTTTGTGCCGTTGAAAGCGTTTAATATGTCGTTGGAAAGATCTTACCAAGTTCTAAAACATGTATTCAGGCGCTGGTTTCAAAATATAAAGGGATGATTTCCTAATTACTAAAATACACTGTATTTACACTAGAAGTGCTCTATTTTCGCTGAAAACGCTAAATCATAGAGATAAGGCTAATTAATTGTGACACTCATATGTTGCTGTGTGTTTATCCGTTTGGAGCGTATTATATCTCGTTGGAAAGATAGATCGGAGCTCTAAAGCTATTGTTCCAACTTAGTTTACAATGCATTAATTAAAAGTTACAGATTAACCATATATTCACAAATGTTTCTGATTTCACTCCGAACTCGTATAGAATTTGATGCGATCATATCTTGCTCTATTTTGTGCCGTTGAAAGCGTTTAATATCTCGTTGGAAAGCTCTTGCCGAGTTCTAAAACTTGTCTTCAAGCGCTTGTTTCAAAATATGAAGAGATGATTGCCTAATTACTAAAATACACTGTATTTACGCTAAAAGTGCTCTATTTTCGCTGAAAACGCTAAATCATAGAGATAAGGCTAATTAATTGTGACACTCATATTTGCTGTGTGTTTATCCGTTTGGAGCGTATTATATCTCGTTGGAAAGATATATTGGAGCTCTAAAGCTATTGTACCAACTTCATTTACAATGCATTAATTAAAAGCTACAGATTAACCTTATATTCACAAATGTTTCTGATTTCACTCCGAACTCGTGTAGAATTTGATGCGATCATATCTTGCTCTATTTTGTGCCGTTGAAAGCGTTTAATATCTCGTTGGAAAGATCCTACCGAGTTCTAAAACTTGTCTTGAGGCGCCGGTTTCAAAATATCAAGGGATGATTGCGTAATTACTAAAATACTATGTATTTACGCTAAAAGTGCTCTATTTTCGCTGAAAACGCTAAATCATAGAGATAAGGCTAAGTATTTGTGACACTCATATCTTGCTGTGTGTTTATCCGTTTGGAGCGTATTATATATCGTTTGAAAGATAGATCGGAGATCTAAAGCTATTGTTCCAAATTCATTTACAATGCATTAATTAAAAGTTACAGATTAACCATATATTCACAAATGTTTCTGATTTCACTCCGAACTCGTGTAGAATTTGATGCGATCCTATCTTGCTCTATTTTGTGCCGTTGAAAGCGTTTAATATCTCGTTGGAAAGCTCTTGCCGAGTTCTAAAACTTGTCTTCCAGAGCCTGTTTTAAAATATCAAGGGATGATTTTCTAATTACTAAAATACACTGTATTTACGCTAAAAGTGCTCTATTTTCGCTGAAAACGCTAAATCATAGAGATAAGGCTAAGTATTTGTGACACTCATATCTTGCTGTGTGTTTATCCGTTTGGAGCGTATTTTATCTCGTTGGAAAGATAGATCGGAGCTCTAAAGCTATTGTTCCAACTTCATTTACAATGCATTAATTAAAAGTTACAGATTAACCATATATTCACAAGTGTTTCTGATTTCACTCTGAACTCGTGTAGAATTTGATGCGATCATATATTGCTCTATTTTGTTCCGTAGAAAGCATTTAATATCTCGTTGGAATGATCTTATTGAGTTCTAAAACTTGTCTTCAGGCGCTGGTTTCAAAATATCAAGGGATGATTTCGTAATTACTAAAATACACTGTATTTACGCTAAACGTGCTCTATTTTCGCTGAAAACGCTAAATCATAGAGATAAGGCTAATACTTTGTGACAATCATATCTTTCTGAGTGTTTATCCGTTTGGAGCGTATTATATCTCGTTGGAAAGATAGATCGGAGCTCTAAAGCTATTGTTCCAACTTCATTACAATGCTTTAATTAAAAGTTACAGATTAACCATATATTCACAAATGTTTCTGATTTCACTCCGAAGTCGGGTAGAATTTGATGCGATCATATCTTGCTCTATTTTGTGCCGTTGAAAGCGTTTAATATCTCGTTGGAAAGCGCTTACCGAGTTCTAAAACTTGTTTTCAGGCGCTGGTTTCAATTTGTTTTGGTGAAATGTAAATATATATATAGTAACCAAAAGTTATGTACAGCGTGGCAAAATTAAAGGCATATCCAAGTATGGATATCCTATACATCAATTGCTATACTAGCAAACCTCTAGATCAGAGATCTAGCCAAAAGAAACGTAGCAAAACAGCCAGCCATCAAGCTGTGACAAAAACTTTCAACAATTAATCATATGGTATGGATAGAGAGAATAGAGAACTTTGTACACCATATACTTGATATGTGTAAACATCTCATCCAACTTCAAAGCCGCACCATCAAAATGAATTGCATTTCGAGTTCGCCATATCCAATATATAGTGTACCTAAACGCTATTCTTGTTGCTTTGGCTCTAATATGCGCTCCTTTGCACTCCCTTTGGGTCCACTTCACCACGCTCTTCAAGGATGCCATTTGTCTTGAAATACCAAGCCAATCTTTGACATTATTCCAAAGCTGCCATGTACATGTACAATCAAAATATAGGTGTGGTACCGTCTCCGGTTCACCCTTACAGAATGGACAAACATTAGCAACATCAAGATATATCATGTTATCATACGTTGGCAGCCTATTCCGAAATGCAAGCCACATTATAAATGAGAATTTTGGAGGGATGTAAGCCTTCCAAAAGAAAGACATCAACGCATGTGGTGTGGCTTTAAGCCTTCAAGGTATGTAGTGGTCTCGGCTATAGAAGAGAATTTTGAGAAAATCATGTCACATATCAATGCCAATCTCTTCATTAATTGTGAGTCCCTATTGTGTGGAACAAAGGTCCACACACAACCCCCATTTAGGTATACCCCATGAACCCACCTCACCCAAAGAGAGTCTTGTTTTGAGTGGATATTCCATAAAGTACGAGATAATAACGCGTTGTTCCAAATCTTTGTGTCCCTAATGCCTAGACCTCCTTCCTTTTTAGGTAAACATACATCTTCCCAAGCCACTTTGGCATGCTTCCCCCCAAAAGAAATATACGACAAAGGCTTGTAATTCTATCCAAAATAGTTTTAGGAACCGGAAAGATTCCTAGCCAAAAAGATTGTACCCCTTGTATGACAGACTTTATCAACTCAACTTTCCCCGCATATGATAAGGATATGGTATTCCATGCATTTAAATAGTCTGTAACCGTATCAATCAAAGGAGAGAATTGGGCTACAGAAATCTTAAGAGGGGCCAATGGTATACCTAGGTACCTTACCGGAAAGGATCCTTGTTGAAAGTCCACCAACTGTAGAATGGCAGGTAGCCTGTTTGTTATGTTTCCTCCTACAAAGATATTGGATTTGTCTTGGTTGACCATAAGGCCAGAAACCCTACCATAATCATGTAAAGAATCCACCAATATCTTAATAGATTTGAGTTCCCCTTTTGAGAAAAGCATTAGGTCATCAGCATATGCCAAATGTGAAATCTTTAGTTTGGAGCATAAAGGATGATACCTAAAATCAGGATCCGAGGTCCTAACAGTTAACATCCTAGAGAGATACTCCAAACATAAACCAAAAAGCATGGGAGACATAGGATCCCCTTGTCTCAAACCCCTCTTTCCCTAAAAACCACCCATGTAGAGAACCATTTATGGATATGGAAAATGAAGAGGTAGTAACACATTCCATGATCCAGTTGACAAATATATTTGGCAGCCCAATACTTCTCAAAACATTTTCAAGGAATTCCCAAGAGACCGTGTCATATGCGTTCCTAAGATCAATCTTAATCATGCATCTAGGAGTGACCCTCTTTCTAGTGTATCCCCTCACCAGCTCTTGTGCAAGGAAAATATTATCAGTCATGAGCCTACCATTGACAAAAGCACCCTGTGATGGATCAATTACACTTGGAAGACAAGGTTCAAGCCTAGATGCGAGGATTTTGGTAATAATCTTATAGGTCACATTTGTACAAGAAATGGGTCTAAAATCAGAAACCGAGGGAGAGTGAGTAGTTTTGGGAATGAGAGCTACAACAGTATGGTTAACTTGTTTAAGCATTGTCCCTGACTCAAAGAATTCCCTAACGGCAGCACATACATCCTCACCAACTATTCCCCAATTAGTTTTGAAAAAAGCTGATGAGTAACCATCTGGTCCAGGTGCGTTGTCATTTCCTATATCAAACAAAGCTTCTTTGATTTCCAAATCAGAAACCGGTCTAATAAGGTCATCAAAAAAGCTTTGATCTATTACATTCCCTGAAGTGATAATGTTAGGATCAAAGTCATACGATGGTTGTGATGTACCAAAAAGATCCTTAAAAAACCTTACAAACTCATTTGCAACTTGGTTCATGGAATGGGTAAGGGACCCATCTTGTAACCGAATAGAGGCAATTGAGTTTTTTGCTTGTTTCTTTTTTACAATAGAATGAAAATACTTAGTACATCTATCGGATTGAAATAAATGGACAGCCTTAGCTTTTTGTTTCAAATAAGCTTCCTCGGCCTCATTAAGAAACAAGACCCTCTTCTTTGCAAAAGTCATGTCCTCTTTAAGAGCATCATCATTTGGAGTTAGAAGAAACAATTGATAAATTCTTTGGTATTCCCTTTTAGATTCCTTTGCTCTAGCCGATATATGACTAAACTCATTTGAATTTAGTTGTTTTAGGGGCTGTTTAAGGAGCTTAAACTTACGGGCCAGTCTAAATTGTGCCATTCCCCCAACATTTTTCATCCAAACCTCCTTTAGGATACCAATAAAATTGTCATGTTTCAGCCACATGTTAAAGAACTTAAAAGGTTTTGACCCACTTTTTATTGTAGTTCCAATTTTAAGCATGGCAGCCACATGATCAAAGTCACATTCCATTTCAAAAAAATGAGCATTACATGCTACACCTTGGGCACTCCACAAAGGATTAATGAGAATTCTATCCAACTTAGCCCAAATGGCACCTCTATTCCAAGTGTAAAATTCACCTGTGGAAGGGGCATCATCTAGATAAGTTTGCATTTTCATCTCATTTATTTTCTTCATCAAATAACCCGTAGGTGGGGCAGAACCTCTTCTTTCATTTGGTGCACCCACACAATTAAAGTCTCCCAAAACAGCCCATGGTCCAAGGGTATTTGCATTTAGCCTTGTCAAATGATTCCATAATACCCTCCTTTCTAGCACCGTATATAAAGCATAAACAAAAGATGCATAAAAACACACTTGTGTTGTTTTACATTTAAATCTAGCATGCACATGTTGAACATCAACTTCTATGATATCATCATCCACAAAAAAAGGGTCCCACATAAGAGCTATACGGCCACCCCCAATCTTATCAAAATTTGTCACATAATTCCAATTAGGCAATCTAAAAAGCATAAAATTAGCAAAACTAGTTATAGACATTTTAGTTTCAAGAAGACAAAAGATGCGTACCTTATTTATCTTTATGAAATTAAGTATAGTATTTTGTTTTGAGGCTTCATTCAGCCCCCTAACATTCCAAGATGTAACTATCATAAAAACAACATATTAGGCCTTACCTCCCTTACCCCTTCTATACGGCCTATTCCTCTCTCTTTGACTTTGCTTCCATTCCCGGTTCTCTTGGCATCCTCTATACCTAGCAAGAAAAAGGCATAGACATGTATTATAAAAGTAGAAGAGAATTCATACCCTTCCTCTGTAGGGAACACTCCGGGAAGAGATCTAAGGCAAGAAGTGGTGAAAGTGATTCCTTTGCGTGCCAAGCTCTCCTCTACATCCAAATAGTTGTCCAATCTTGTTATTCCTTCCTTCACATCATCACCATGCATCAAGTGTATCTTCGGCTTTGCTCCTTCTTGGAAATCAATCTTTGTTATGACATCATCTAGGTAGGCCTCTTTGATATCTTGTACAATCCGGACTGTTTTTCTTTTGAATTTTCTCAAGTCCATGACTTTGCTTCCATTGCCCATAAGATGTCCGTCCTCGAAATAGCCATAAAGGAAATGTCTATACACACTTGACATGAAAAGTTGTGTAAAAACATACTCCTTTTTCTTCTTTCTCACCCCCGGGATTGATTCCAAACATTGCTTGGTAAAGTGTATCCCCGTTTCCTTTGCATCCACAATTTGGAGAAGGTGGTTTAGCCTTATAGTAGGCTCGGTTACATCATCAATGTGAGCTACCTTAAGGATAGGCATACGTGCCTCATCCACTTCCATCTCAATAACAACTTCATCATCATAGAAGTCCTTAAAGCCTTGAATCTTCCTTGGTTGATCATCCTCTTCATCATGCTCTTGAACCGTTTCATACCCGGATGATAACTCCCCATCCTCCCTTGGTTGTTTCTTTTTCTTTGGCTTCATCTTTTTCTTTTTCAACCTTGCTGCCTTTATAAAGGGGTGCTCCTCTTGTTGGGTAGGGGTGTCTAATGCCGCGGCATAAGGTACGGCCTTAGACGTTCCCACCATCAAAGCCGCGGCCTTGTGGTTTGATGTCCCCACATGTAAAGCCGCAGCATCATCTTCCTTGTTGATGCCTTTGTCCCCCTTTGCTTGTTCATCCTTTCCTTGCTCTTGTGTTTTCTTCTCTTCTCTTTCCTTCTTCTCCCTCTCGGCTATGATTTTGCATGTGAAGGCATGGTGGCCGTATGCCTTACAATTGAAACAATAGTTTGGATATGTTTCATATATGATCTTTTGAAAGTGGAACCTACCACTTGGCAGCCTTACCTTAAGCATGAGAGGTGGCGGCTTAGATGCATCTACCTCAATTAAGACCCTTGCATATCTTGAGATGGTTCTTTCTTGTGTGACCCTATCCGTAGTTAAGGGCACCCCTACTCTCGAAGCAATCTCACTTATAACATCTTCATTCCATATTTGCAAAGGGAAATTTGGGAACTTCACCCAAATAGGAACTTTTAGGAATTCTTCACTTTCAAAGGAGAAATCCTCCGATAGTGTTTTGAGGTATAAGGACTTACCAAACAGCGTGTATGGGCCCTCCATAAGAACTTTAGATCTATCTTCTTCATTTTGAAACTTGAAAATCACCCATCCTTTGTCATGGGTTCTCACCTTGCAAGGAGCACTCCATTTTGAAACAAGTTCTTGTATGGGCTTGAAGCCGGGATATCTTCCCGCAAAATATGTCACGCCCCGGACCTACCCGGACACGTCAACAACCCACCGTACAGTACGAATAGTCAACCGCAGTCCGACTCATCCATACTATACAAGGCGTCTTGAATACCATTCACACATAGTACATCCATAAACAAACATAATGTAAAATAAACATTTATAGCAGCGGAAACATTTAACGTAAGTGTTTGTGCCACACCTTGGCAAACATGGGCGTACAAGCCCCCAAATAATTATTCAAAAAACAATATCCATGAGCATTATTTAAGTTGTTTTCAAAACAGAAACGGGTGAAGCACGAACCACGTCTTCTTCCTTGGTTCTTCCCGAAGCAACGGGAGGTGGCAGCAGCCTTCAAGTCATACCTGAAACTGTGAGGTGGCCTCCCCCGTGAAGGGGAGATCAGTACTTGGAAATATTTGACAAGTACAAGAGCAACTATACTAAGTATAATTGATGTTTTAATTTCTAAGACCCTCAACTTAGGGTACTATTATGTTATAGGCCATAACCCTCGGTTACCCCTTTTCTTTTAACTGTACTTACTTTATATAGAGTCATGTAGTCGGCCCGTGGGCCTATATTCATTTAGAATTCATCGTTTCCATTCCCCCGTGACCGCAAGTCACGATAACCCCGTGGGGTCCCATCGAGCCCTAATTGTATAGCATGGGCTCGGCCCAACTACATTTCTATACAATCCTCTAGCTCAATATAACATATCAAAATTTGTATGGCAAGGGCTCGGCCCAAGTACGTTTCCATACCAACCATAACTTCGTGGCAAGGGCTCGGCCCAACTACGTTTCCACGGAGATCACATATACATGGCAAGGGCTCAGCCCAACTACGTTTCCATGCTAATCATATTACATGGCATGGGCTCGGCCCAACTACATTTCCATGTCATCCTAGAGTCCAACTCTAATTATTTTCATAATTAAATTCTCAAGCAATTCCTATGCCTAGAATCAATTTCCGTAGGTAGCCTTTAGGCCTACCCCTATCACACCTTAGTGTTCACACAATTCAACCTTAAGGTATCTCTTGAGACTACTTAAGGCATATCTATTCACAATCCTACCTCTTAGGATTTGTTTCATCATTTATTTATATTAATCCCCGACTAGTATTTTGATACTAATTGGATAATCTTAGAACATGCCAAGTTCCTATTTTTCCAATTGACTTTTCATTTCAATTGATTTCCCAACACAAGTATAGTTTGATCTCAATATCAAAAATATCACTTTACTCCATTCATGAATTTCATACATGGCGTAAAGCATATTTTATCACAATGTCATCATAGTAATTCCATTAATATGCCGTTCCATTTATTTCACATAATCATACACCATTATTCTAAATTTGTATATCATGCTTCACTTACTCATATCAATATCATTTTCATTTAGGCATTATTAATCATTAATAATCCATGAAAATCCCATCTAATTACTTTAGGCAATCTTATGAAATTAACTCACTAATTATAAGCAATATAGTCAGCCATCCTCACCTCGTGATGTGCTACAATAGTTGCCTTTGTTAAGCCCCTCGATCAATCCCCGTTCTAGGCCGATTGAAAGTGAGAAGTTGAATTTCTGGGCCAAAGCCGGGCGGCTTTCACGAAAGCCGGGCGGCTTTCGGGGTCTGCAACTACGACTAGCTCCTTTGAAGTGGCGGTTTCCGGCGATTTCGACTCCTATCGATTCACCAACTCTTCTAAGTTAATTACCCCCACTTTATATCAATATTCTACACTTATAAACGTGTAGAACATCATGTTTAATCCTCCATATGATTTCTTAAAAATCATACATGATAAAACTAGTTAATAGAACCATATGTGTTCTTACCTCAAGGCTTAGCTTTTTCCTCTATGGATTATCCTCCTTGTTGCTCCCTCCAACTGAAGGTATGTTGAGAGACTTTCCTGGAGTCTTTCTCCTCTTGGGTTGTTCAGATGGTGCAAGAGAGGTGGAAGGCCACTCTACTCAATCAAGCATCAAAATAATGCATGAGTAGGGCCTTAGGAGGTGTGATGGTGCCTTTGGCCATCCCTCATCAATTCAGTCCGCACACCCCTCATTTCATGTCCCTTCCAACCTTCCCTTAGTCAAATAGGACACATGAATACGTGGGGTGGCCCCCACTAATGTGGGAGGTCATCCCATTATGTCCCAGTGTGTACAATCGGCCCCGAAAGTTGTATTTCTCGGCCCCTTTTAATCATATTTTATTTTATCGGACCAAATAAAATATATCACGCGTTCCCAATAATTATGGGCCTTTAAAATAGATGTACATTCCCCAACATTAATTTAGGAGTCTCCGAAACTCATTTCGGCCTGTTATCCGCTAAATTACCAACATTAATTGGGCCCCGTTTGACCGACCGGTCAACTCTATGCCTTCCTTATGGCCCAAATAAAATATCCACCTCTATGTAGGTGTCATCTAGACCAAGATGAATATAATATGTGGTTCGGGAATTATCGGGCGACCCCCCCGGTCTGGGCGTGGGCCCCACATGCAATTTACTATTCACGTAAAAGAAATAATAAAAATTTACAATTACGCAAATTCATAAATCATCCTTCAAGGTTTATTACATAATTTACTAAAAGTAAATATGCTTGGGGACGGTGTTACAAGTTCACCCCCCCTTAACGGGAATTTCGTCCCCGAAATTCACAACGATTAATCAAACAGAAATGCGTACTGTTCCTTCATCGAGGCTTCAGTCTCCCAAGTTTCTTCTTCAACTCGGTCACTCTTCCAAAGGATTTTAACCATTGGAACTTTCTTGCTTCTCAGCTTCTTTACATGCCTATCAAGTATCCTTACCGGTTGCACAGCGTAGTTCAAGTCTTCCCGTATCTCCACGGGTGGTTTATCTAGTACATGAGATGGATCCGGAATATACTTCTTAAGAAGAGACACATGGAATACATTATGTATTTTCTCCAATTCCGGAGTCAACTGCAATCGGTATGCTACGGCCCCAATTCTCTCAAGAATTACAAATGGCCCTATGTAGCGTGGGTTGAGTTTCCCTCGGCTCTGAAATCGGATGATTCCTTTCCAAGGTGAAACTTTCAAAAATACCTCATCCCCAACCTTAAACTCTAAGGCTCTTCGGCGCTTATCGGCATAGCTCTTCTGTCTATCCTGTGCCGCCTTAAGTCTGTCACGAATCATCTTTACCTTTGACTTGGTGATTTCCACCAGTTCCGTGCTCTCGAGTTTGGCCATGCCAACCTCATCCCAACACAAAGGTGTACGACATCTCCTCCCATACAATGCCTCGTATGGAGGCATGCCTATACTCGCCTGATAACTGTTGTTATAGGCAAACTCCACAAGTGCCAAATGGTTGTCCCCACTCCCTTGGAACTCCAATGCACAAGCTCTTAGCATATCCTCTAATATCTGTATAACCCGCTCGGATTGTCCATCCGTTTGTGGATGAAAAGCTGTACTGAATTTCAGTTTTGTCCCCATAGATTCTTGGAACTTCGGCCAAAATCGTGATGTGAATCGCGGATCTCTATCGGATACAATGGTTATAGGAACCCCATGTAGCCTCACGATCTCATCCACATACAACTTGGCTAACCTTTCCAGTGCATAGGTGGTGTTGATAGGTAAAAAGTGTGCACTCTTCGTGAGCCTATCAACCACAACCCATACGGCGTCATAGTTCTTAATCGTCCGTGGCAGCCCTACCACGAAATCCATAGTCACGTTTTCCCATTTCCATTCAGGAATGGATAATGGCTGTAACAACCCAGCTGGATGCTGATGTTCTGCCTTAACTTGCTGACAAGTAAGACACCTACTGATGTACTCGGCTATTTGTCTCTTCATACCCGACCACCAGTAACTTTCTTTCAAATCACGGTACATTTTCGTGCCTCCCGGATGCATGGCATATGCTGATGAATGGGCCTCCTCTAAGATGGACTTTCGGAGCCCATCATCCAACGACACACACCCTTGATCACGAAATAATAAGAGACCGTCGTCTCTTTCCCTGAAATCCTCAACCGGTCCCGCTAGCATGCGTTCCCGGACCTTCATGAGCTCTTCATCAGTTTCTTGACCCTTCTTGATCTCATCAAGTAATGTGGGTCTCACCTCGAATCTAGCTAACAAAGCACCGTCACTAGATACCTCCAATCTAGCTCTCAATGCCCTCAAACTAGTCAACAATGCCCCAGACGAATTCTTTCGGCTCAGGGCATCCGCTACCACGTTGGCTTTAACGGGGTGGTACTCGATAAGTAGATGGTAATCTTTTATCAACTCCATCCACCGTCTCTGTCTCATGTTTAACTCTTTCTGAGTAAACATGTATTTCAGGCTTTTGTGGTCAGTGTATATATGACATGTTTCCCCGTAGAGATAATGTCTCCAAATCTTCAATGCAAATACCACTGCCCCCAACTCTAAATCATGAGTAGGATAATTTACCTCATGCTTCTTCAACTGTCGTGAAGCATAGGCAATCACCCTCCCATCCTGCATTAAGACACATCCAAGCCCTTGGATGCTCGCGTCACTATAGACATCGTACCCCATACCCTGTCGGGGTAATGCAAGTACCGGTGCCTCAGTCAATCTCTTCTTTAGTTCAAGGAATCCCTTCTCACATCGGTCATCCCATACAAATTTGGCCCCCTTTCGAGTGAGCTTTGTCAATGGCGACGCCAGAACTGAGAACTTCTCCACGAACTTTCGGTAATACCCTGCCAATCCAAGGAAGCTACGAATTTCCTTGACGTTCTTTGGCCTCTCCCATTCAATAATGGCCTCAATCTTCTTGTTATCTACGGCAATCCCTGATCCTGAAACCACATGCCCGAGAAAGCCAATCTCCTTTAGCCAAAATTCACATTTGGAAAACTTGGCATAGAGTTGCTTCTCCCGCAGTGTCTCAAGAACAAGTATCAAGTGCTCCTCATGCTCTTCTTCACTCTTTGAGTAAATCAAGATATCATCTATGAACACAATCACAAACCGGTCCAAGTATTTATGAAATACTCAGTTCATCAAGTCCATAAATGCTGCCGGGGCGTTGGTTAGCCCGAACGACATAAGTAGAAACTCGAAATGACCATACCTCGTGCGGAATGCAATTTTCGGTATGTCATCCTCCTTTATCTTCAGTTGGTGGTACCCCGACCTCAAGTCAATTTTCGAAAATTCCGTCGCTCCTCGGAGCTGATCAAACAAGTCATCAATCCTAGGCAAGGGATATCTATTCTTGATTGTGACCTTGTTCAGTTGACGATAATCAATGCACATTTGAAGTGTCCCATCTTTCTTTTTCACGAAAAGGACCGGTGCTCCCCACGGAGAGTGACTCGGCCTTATGAAACCGTTATCCAATAGTTCTTGCAATTGGGTTTTCAACTCGTTAAGTTCAGCGGGTGCCATTCTGTATGGCGGTATAGAGATTGGTTTGGTGCCGGGTTCAACCTCGATCACGAACTCAATCTCCCTATCGGGTGGAAGTCCCGACAAGTCGTTTGGGAAGACATCCGGATACTTGCACACTACTCTCACATCATTGATGTCTATTTCTTCTTTGATTTTGTCCACCACATACGCTAGGTATGCGTGGCATCCCTTTCTCACCATATTCCTCGCCCTCACGGCGGATATGATACAACTGTTTGATTTGCCTCTATCTCCCTCGAAGCGTAAGGTCAACCCTTCACCGCCTTCGAGTTCAAGAATCTTTGTGTAGCAATCGACCCTAGCATGATGTTTCTCAAGCCAATCCATCCCGAGGATTGCATCAAACTCGATCATACTCAGCGGTACGAAATCACACGTCAAGTTCTGTCCCTCCACCTCCACCTCACACGATGGATAGTGGCTATCTCTCTCGATATCATCCCCTAGAGGCGTGGACACCAATAGGGTTTGAGTCATCCGTACAAGTGGTCCGTTGAATCCACTGGCGAACGCCTCACTCACAAATGATCGTTGCGCCCCGGTATCAATAAGGATCCTTGCATCTCTCCCGTTTATCTTTAGTGTTCCTACATTCATAAGTAATGTAAGACACACTATCTAATTAATAGGCTTGTTTCTTAAGTCGTAGAGTATGTTGGTCGTGGTTCGGGTGAAGTCCGTTCGACACCCCCCCGAAATTCCCCGGTTTCTAACCTTTAGAACCGCTCTAGGACTAAACCAGGTGAAAGCCGGCCGCTTTTCATGAAAGCCGGCCGATTTTCGTCTGCGAGAAAAATATCTGTATGTAAATCACGAAAGCCGGGCGGCTTCCACGAAAGTCGGTCGGTTTTCGTCGCCGCAATTTTTTTTTATTCATGGAATGGGTTTCGAAGCCGGCCGGTTTCTACGAAACCCGGCCGGGTTTCAGCAGCGCAGGAATCCCCAGGCCCAACGAAAGCCGGGCGGCTTTTGGCGCCGCAGTTTATTCCGGATTAAATATTCCAAATGCCGGCCGGTTTCTGTGAAAGCCGGCCGGTTTTCGTTTGCGAGGAAAATTGTTGATTTATTATATATACGAAAGCCGGGCGGTTCTCGGTGGAAGCCGGCCGGCATTCGTTGCCGTAGCATTTTTCCCAATAAATCAAGACGAAAGTCGGGCGACTTTCGTCAATGCCGGGCGGCATTCGTCCAGGGCGGGGATTTTCCTCCCCTTTTCCTCTACAAACCCGACCAAACCGTCAGGGTTATAAATTTGCACATTTCAAACACTCCTATTGCATACAATGGAGTTAATAACATGAGTTTAAGATTTTACCCGCCACGGAGTCCGGGTTAGCACGTGCGTCCACCTCCGTCATCGCATAGACCCTAGCCTGGGTCTTGCCTTGGTTCACGGATGGCATGTTACTTGTACTTGGCCCTCCGTGCGCCGTGCTCGCGTGAAGTGCCTCTGCTCGGTTCCTACTTGCCGTAGTTCCGCTGCTAGGTCCTGCACCCATGGCTCGCCCAAGTTGTGGGCAGTTTGATCTCAAGTGTCCCGTCTCCCCACATTGGTAGCACCTAGGGGGATCGCGACACTTGCCCGCGTGATTCCTCTTGCAGTTATTGCACCTGCTAATGCTCGAGCCTTGCGACCTCGAGCCTTGCCCTCCCGGGCCTTGATTTCCCCTAGATGGTGGTGCGGGCATTCTGAAAGACCCACCTCCCCCGTGGTTCCCCTTCTTGCTAGAACCTTGGGGGCCGGTGTTCTCCCATTTCCTCTTCTTCGCCTCCTCGGCGTTTTTCCGCTTTCTTTCTTCCCATTCCTTCTCCCCTTTCAGGCCTTGCTCCACCACTTGACTAAACGTCATTTTAGACAATTGTGTTGCCCGTTCACGCACGTCTAAGTCTAAAGCATCCCAAAAGTGATTCACCATCCGGTTCTCATCACAAGCATACTCCGGTATGAACTCCGCGAGCTCCCTGAACTTGTGCTCAAGTTGCCTCACGGTATACTTGCCTCCTTGGTTCAAGTTGGTGTATTCTCTCCTCTTCAAGTTCACCTCGAAGTCGGAGTAGTATTGGTTGAAGAATTCCTGTCGGAAATTCTCCCAAGTTACGGCCTCACCGTACTTCCCCTTGACACCATCCCACCATGTGGACGCCATCCCCTCTAGCAACCTTGTTGCTACTCTCATCTTTATGTTTGGCGGCAGCTGCATATCAAGGGCCGCTTCATTGAACCTCTTGATCCACTCCGCCGCAACGGATATATCTCCCTTTCCATCGAACGGTTTACACCCCAAATCTCTTGCTTCCTTGAGGTACTTCGAGATCCTTATTATCGGGACCTCGACACCTCGATCTACTCGGGACTCTACATGTCCCCTAGAACCCGCATGGCTTCCCCTTCTTGAAGCCCCTCCCAAAGCACGCCTTGCTCGGCGCCTTTGGCGATCCTGTTGAAATTGACGGAGTAGTTCCTCCATCCTTTCCAGAGCGTCATCATCGTCGCTCCCCTCACTAGCATCATCATACTACCCATCATATGGGGTCTCAACCGGCTTAGTTCCCGGTTGATACGTCGAATCCTCCTCGGACTCATAGGACTCGTTGACTGTTTCAACATAACTGTCACTCACGGTCTGATCTTGGCCTCCACGGCCCTGTCGTCTGGACACCGTAGAAGCCCCTCTACTGCCTTGCACGGATCCTCCCGGTGCTCGGCCAGTCGGGTTCCTTCTAGTTACTTTCCCGATACGTTCCATTTCTGAAAGAAATTGAGAATGAGTCATTAGACTCGTATCAAATGTCAATTGACGGATAGGTACTTAAAGACATCCTTTGGCTCAAATCACCGCCATACCAATTGCTAAGGGTACCATCTTAACAATTAGAGACATTGCAACTCAAGTACCAAAAGTTCTATAAGTACAAAACCTTATGCTCATGGTTTTCAAATTCATTTTCAAAAAGAAGTTTTGAAGCTTCATTATGATGTTTACAGACTAAGGCTCTGATACCAATTAAATTGTCATGCCCCGGACCTACCCGGACACGTCAACAACCCACCGTACAGTACGAATAGTCAACCGCAGTCCGACTCATCCATACTATACAAGGCGTCTTGAATACCATTCACACATAGTACATCCATAAACAAACATAATGTAAAATAAACATTTATAGCAGCGGAAACATTTAACGTAAGTGTTTGTGCCACACCTTGGCAAACATGGGCGTACAAGCCCCCAAATAATTATTCAAAAAACAATATCCATGAGCATTATTTAAGTTGTTTTCAAAACAAAAACGTGAGAAGCACGAACCACGTCTTCTTCCTTGGATCTTCCCGAAGCAACGGGAGGTGGCAGCAGCCTTCAAGTCCTACCTGAAACTGTGAGGTGGCCTCCCCCGTGAAGGGGAGGTCAGTACTTGGACATATTTGACAAGTACAATAGCAACTATACTAAGTATAATTGATGTTTTAATTTCTAAGACCCTCAACTTAGGGATCTATTTTGTTATAGGCCATAACCCTCGGTTACCCTTTTTCTTTTAACTGTACTTACTTTATATAGAGTCAAGTAGTCGGCCCGTGGGCCTATATTCATTTAGAATTCATCGTTTCCATTCCCCCGTGACCGCAAGTCACAATAACCCCGTGGGGTCCCATCGAGCCCCAATTGTATAGCATGGGCTCGGCCCAACTACATTTCTATACAATCCTCTAGCTCAATATAACATATCAAAATTTGTATGGCAAGGGCTCGGCCCAACTACGTTTCCATACCAACCATAACTTCGTGGCAAGGGCTCGGCCCAACTACGTTTCCCCGGAGATCACATATACATGGCAAGGGCTCGGCCCAACTACGTTTCCATGCTAATCATATTACATGGCATGGGCTCGGCCCAACTACATTTCCATGTCATCCTAGAGTCCAACTCTAATTATTTTCATAATTAAATTCTCAAGCAATTCCTATGCCTAGAATCAATTTCCGTAGGTAGCCTTTAGGCCTACCCCTATCACACCTTAGTGTTCACACAATTCAACCTTAAGGTATCTCTTGAGACTACTTAAGGCATATCTATTCATAATCCTACCTCTTAGGATTTGTTTCATCATTTATTTATATTAATCCCCGACTAGTATTTTGATACTAATTGGATAATCTTAGAACATGCCAAGTTCCTATTTTTCCAATTGACTTTTCATTTCAATTGATTTCCCAACACAAGTATAGTTTGATCTCAATATCAAAAATATCACTTTACTCCATTCATGAATTTCATACATGGCGTAAAGCATATTTTATCACAATGTCATCATAGTAATTCCATTAATATGCCGTTCCATTTATTTCACATAATCATACACCATTATTCTAAATTTGTATATCATGCTTCACTTACTCATATCAATATCATTTTCATTTAGGCATTATTAATCATTAATAATCCATGAAAATCCCATCTAATTACTTTAGGCAATCTTATGAAATTAACTCACTAATTATAAGCAATATAGTAAGCCATCCTCACCTCGTGATGTGCTACAATAGTTGCCTTTGTTAAGCCCCTCGATCAATCCCCATTCTAGGCCGATTGAAAGTGAGAAGTTGGATTTCTGGGCCAAAGCCGGGCGGCTTTCGGGGTCTGCAACTACGACTAGCTCCTTTGAAGTGGCGGTTTCCGGCGATTTCGACTCCTATCGATTCACCAACTCTTCTAAGTTAATTACCCCCACTTTATATCAATATTCTACACTTATAAACGTGTAGAACATCATGTTTAATCCTCCATATGATTTCTTAAAAATCATACATGATAAAACTAGTTAATAGAACCATATGTGTTCTTACCTCAAGGCTTAGCTTTTTCCTCTATGGATTATCCTCCTTGTTGCTCCCTCCAACTGAAGGTATGTTGAGAGACTTTCCTGGAGTCTTTCTCCTCTTGGGTTGTTCAGATGGTGCAAGAGAGGTGGAAGGCCACTCTACTCAATCAAGCATCAAAATAATGCATGAGTAGGGCCTTAGGAGGTGTGATGGTGCCTTTGGCCATCCCTCATCAATTCAGTCCGCACACCCCTCATTTCATGTCCCTTCCAGCCTTCCCTTAGTCAACTAGGACACATGAATACGTGGGGTGGCCCCCACTAATGTGGGAGGTCATCCCATTATGTCCCGGTGTGTACAATCAGCCCCGAAAGTTGTATTTCTCGGCCCCTTTTAATCATATTTTATTTTATCGGACCAAATAAAATATATCACGCGTTCCCAATAATTATGGGCCTTTAAAATAGATGTACATTCCCCAACATTAATTTAGGAGTCTCCGAAACTCATTTCGGGCTGTTATCCGCTAAATTACCAATACCGGTAATTGGGCCCCGTTTGACCGACCGGTCAACTCTATGCCTTCCTTATGGCCCAAATAAAATATCCACCTCTATGTAGGTGTCATCTAGACCAAGATGAATATAATATGTGGTTCGGGAATTATCGGGCGACCCCCCCGGTCTGGGCGTGGGCCCCACATGCAATTTACTATTCACGTAAAAGAAATAATAAAAATTTACAATTACGCAAATTCATAAATCATCCTTCAAGGTTTATTACATAATTTACTAAAAGTAAATATGCTTGGGGACGGTGTTACAAGTTCACCCCCCCCCCCCCTTAACGGGAATTTCGTCCCCGAAATTCACAACGATTAATCAAACAGAAATGCGTACTGTTCCTTCATCGAGGCTTCAGTCTCCCAAGTTTCTTCTTCAACTCGGTCACTCTTCCAAAGCATTTTAACCATTGGAACTTTCTTGCTTCTTAGCTTCTTTACTTGCCTATCAAGTATCCTTACCGGTTGCACAACGTAGTTCAAGTCTTCCCGTATCTCCACGGGTGGTTTCTCTAGTACATGAGATGGATCTGGAATATACTTCTTAAGAATAGACACATGGAATACATTATGTATTTTCTCCAATTCCGGAGTCAACTGCAATCGGTATGCTACGGCCCCAATTCTCTCAAGAATTACAAATGGCCCTATGTAGCGTGGGTTGAGTTTCCCTCGGCTCTGAAATCGGATGATTCCTTTCCAAGGTGAAACTTTCAAAAATACCTCATCCCCAACCTTAAACTCTAAGGCTCTTCGGCGCTTATCGGCATAGCTCTTCTGTCTATCCTGTGCCGCCTTAAGTCTGTCACGAATCATCTTTACCTTTGACTTGGTGATTTCCACCAGTTCCGTGCTCTCGAGTTTGGCCATGCCAACCTCATCCCAACACAAATGTGTACGACATCCCCTCCCATACAATGTCTCGTATGGAGGCATGCCTATACTCGCCTGATAACTGTTGTTATAGGCAAACTCCACAAGTGCCAAATGGTTGTCCCAACTCCCTTGGAACTCCAATGCACAAGCTCTTAGCATATCCTCTAATATCTGTATAACTCCACAAGTGGCAATCATCCCTTGATATTTCGAAACCAGCGCCTGAAGACAAGTTTTAGAAGTCGGTAAGATCGTTCCAACGAGTTGTGAAACGCTTTCAACCGCAAACAATTGAGCAAGATATGTTCGCATCAAATTCTACACGAGTTCGGAGTGAGATCAGAAACATTTGTGAATATATGGTTAATTTGTAACTTTTAATTAATTAATTATAAATGAAGTTGGAACAATATATTTAGAGCTCCGATCTATCTTTCCAACGAGATACAATACGCTCCAAACGGATTAACACACAGCAAGATATGAGTGTCACAAATAATTAGCCTTATCTCTATGATTTAGCGTTTTCAGCGAAAATAGAGGACTTTTAGCGTAAATACAGTGTATTTTAGTAATTTGGCAATCATCCCCTGATCGTTTGAAACCAGCGCCTGAAGACAAGTTTTAGAACTCGGTAAGATGTTTCCAACGAGATGTTAAACGCTTTCAACGGCACAAAATAGAGCAAGATATCATCGCATCAAATTCTACACGAGTTCGGAGTGAAATCAGAAACATTTGTGAATATATGGTTAATCTGTAACTTTTAATTAATGAATTATAAATGAAGTTGGAACAATAGCTTTAGATCTCCGATCTATAGCAAGATATGAGTGTCACAAATACTTAGCCTTATCTCTATGATTTAGCTTTTTCAGCGAAAATAGAGCACTTTTAGCGTAAATACAGTGTATTTCAGTAATTAGGCAATCATCCCTTGATACTTTGAAACCCGCGCCTGAAGACAAGTTTTAGAACTCGGTAAGATCCTTCCAACGAGATGTTAAACGCTTTCAACGGCACAAAATAGAGCAAGATGTGATCGCCTCAAATTCTACACGAGTTCGGAGTGAAATCAGAAACATTTGTGAATATATGGTTAATCTATTACTTTTAATTAATGGATTGTAAATGAAGTTGGAACATCAGCTTTAGATCTCCGATCTATCTTTCCAACTAGATATAATACGCTCCAAACGGATAAACACACAGAAAGATATGAGTGTCACAAATACTTAGCCTTATCTCTATGATGTAGCGTTTTCAGCGAAAATAGAGCACTTTTAGCGTAAATACAGTGTATTTTAGTAATTAGGATATCATCCCTTGATATTTTGAAACCAGCGCCTGAAAAAAAGTTTTAGAACTCGGTAAGATCTTTCCAACGAGATATTAAACGCTTTCAACGGTACAAAATAGAGCAAGATATGATCGCATCAAATTCTACACGAGTTCGGAGTGAAATAAGAAACATTTGTGAATATATGGTTAATCTGTAACATTTAATTAATGCATTGTAAATGAAGTTGGAACAATAGCTTTAGAGCTCCGATCTATCTTTCCAACGAGATATAATACGCTCGAAACGGATAAACACACAGCAAGATATGAGTGTCACAAATACTTAGCCTTATCTCTATGATGTAGCGTTTTCAGCGAAAATAGAGCACTTTTAGCGTAAATACAGTGTATTTTAGTAATAAGGATATCATCCCTTGATATTTTGAAACCAGAGGTTGAAGACAAGTTTTAGAACTCGGTAAGATCTTTCCAACGAGATATTAAACGCTTTAAATGTCACAAAATAGAGCATGATATGATCGCATCACATTCTACACGAGTTCAGAGTGAAATCAGAAACATTTGGGAATATATGGTTAATCTGTAACTTTTAATTATTGCATTGTAAATGAAGTTGGAACAATAGCTTTAGATCTCCGATCTATCTTTCCAACGAGATATAATACGCTCCAAACGGATAAACACACAGCAAGATATGAGTGTCACAAATACTTAGCCTTATCTCTATGATGTAGCGTTTTCAGCGAAAATAGAGCACTTTTAGCGTAAATAAAGTGTATTTTAGTAATTAGGATATCATCCCTTGATATTTTGAAACCAGCGCCTGAAGACAAGTTTTAGAACTCGGTATGATCTTTCCAACGAACATTAAACGCTTTAAACGGCACAAAATAGAGCAAGATATGATCGCATCGAATTCTACACGAGTTCGGAGTGAAATCAGAAACATTTGTGAATATATGGTTAATCTGTAACTTTTAATTAATGAATTGTAAATGAAGTTGGAACAATAGCTTTAGAGCTCCGATTTATCTTTCCAACGAGATATAACACGACCCAAACGGATAAACACACAGCAGGATATGAGTGTCACAAATACTTAGCCTGATCTCTATGATTTAGCGTTTTCAGCTAAAATAGAGCACTTTTAGCGTAAATACAGTGTATTTTATTAATTAGGAAATAATCCCTTGATACATTGAAACCAGCGCCTGAAGACAAGTTTTAGAAATCGGTAAGATCCTTCCAACGAGATATTAAACGCTTTCAACGTCACAAAATAGAGCAAGATGTGATCGCCTCAAATTCTACACGAGTTCGGAGTGAAATCAGAAACATTTGTGAATATATGGTTAATCTGTAACTTTTAATTAATGCATTGTAAATGAAGTTGGAACAATAGCTTTAGATTTTCGATCTATCTTTCCAACGAGATATAATGCGCTCCAAACGGATAAACACACAGCAAGATATGAGTGTCACAAATACTTAGCCTTATCTCTATGATTTAGCGTTTTCAGCGAAAATAGAGCACTTTTAGCGTAAATACAGAGTATTTTAGTAATTAGGCAATCATCCCTTGATATTCTGAAACCAGAGCCTGAAGACAAGTTTTAGAACTCGGTAAGATCTTTCCAACGAGATATTAAACGCTTTCAATGGCACAAAATAGAGCATTATATGATCGCATCACATTCTACACGAGTTCGGAGTGAAATCAGAAACATTTGGGAATATATGGTTAATCTGTAACTTTTAATTAATGCATTGTAAATGAAGTTGGAACAATATCTTTATATCTCCCATCTATCTTTCCAACGAGATATAATACGCTCCAAACGGATAAACACACAGCAAGATATGAGTGTCACAGACACTTATCCTTATCTCTATGATTTAGCGTTTCAGCGAAAATAGAGCACTTTTAGCGTAAATACAGTGTATTTTAGTAATTAGGAAATCATCCCTTGATATTTTGAAACCAGCGCCTGAAGACAAGTTTTACAACTCGCTAAGATCTTTCCAACGAGATATTAAACGCTTTCAACGGCACAAAATAGAGCAAGATATGATCGCATCAAATTCTACACGAGTTCGGAGTGAAATCAGAAATATTTGTGAATATATGGTTAATCTGTATCTTTTAATTAATGCATTGTAAATGAAGTTGGAACAATAGCTTTAGAGCTCCGATCTTTCTTTCCAACGAGATATAATACGCTCCAAACGAATAAACACACAGCAAGATATGAGTGTCATAAATACTTAGCCTTATCTCTATGATTTAGCGTTTTAAGCGAAAATAGAGCACTTTTAGCGTAAATACAGAGTATTTTAGTAATTAGGCAATCATCCCTTGATATTTTGAAACCAGCACTTGAAGACATGTTTTAGAAATCGGTAAGAGCTTTCCAACGAGATATTAAACGCTTTCAACGGCACAAAATAGAGCAAGATATGATCGCATCATATTCTACACGAGTTCGGAGTGAAATCAGAAACATTTGTGAATATATGGTTAATCTGTAACTTTTAATTAATGCATTGTAAATTAAGTTGGAACAATAGCTTTAGAGCTCCGATCTATCTTTCCAACGAGATATAATACGCTCCAAATGGATCAACACACAGCAAGATCTGAGTGTCACACATACTTAGCCTTATCTCTATGATTTAGCGTTTTCAGCGAAAATAGAGCACTTTTAGCGTAAATACAGTGTATTTTAGAAATTAGGCAATCATACCTTGATATTTTGAAACCAGCGCCAAAATACAAGTTTTAGAACTCGGTAAGATCGTTCCAACGAGATATTAAACGCTTTCCACGGCACAAAATAGAGCAAGATATGATCGCATCAAATTCTACACGAGTTCGGAGTGAAATCAGAAACATTTGTGAATATATGGTCAATCTGTAACTTTTAATTAATGCATTGTAAATTAAGTTGGAACAATAGCTTTAGAGCTTTGATCTATATTTCCAACGAGATATAATACGCTCGAAACGGATAAACACCCAGCAAGATATGAGTGTCACAAATACTTAGCCTAATCTCTATGATTTAGCGTTTTCAGCGACAATAGAGCACTTTTAGCGTAAATACTGTGTATTTTTTAATATTTGGCAATCATCCCTTGATATTTTGAAACCAGCGCCTGAAGACATGTTTTAGAACTCGATAATATCTTTCTAACGAGATATTAAACGCTTTCAACGGCACAAAATAGAGCAAGATATGATCGCATCAAATTCTACACCAGTTCGGAGTGAAATCAGAAACATTTGTCAATATATGGTTAATCTGTAACTTTTAATTAATGCATTGTAAATTAAGTTGGAACAATAGCTTTAGAGCTCCCATCTATCTTTCCAACGAGATATAATACGCTCAAAACGGATAAACACACAGCTAGATATGAGTGTCACAAATACATAGCCTTATCTCTATGATTTAGCATTTTCAGCGAAAATAGAGCACTTTTAGCGTAATTAAAGTGTATTTTAGTAATTAGGATATCATCCCTTGATATTTTGAAACCGGAGCCTGAAGCAAATTTTAGAACTCGTAAAGATCTTTCCAACGAGATATTAAACGCTTTCAACGGCACAAAATAGAGAAAGATATGATCGCATCAAATTCTACACGAGTTCGGTGTTAAATCAGAAACATTTGTGAATATATGGTTAATCCGTAACTTTTAATTATTGCATTGTAAATGAAGTTGGAAAAATATCTTTAGAGCTCCGATCTATCTTTCCAAAGAGATATAATACGCTCCAAACGGATAAACCCACAGCAAGTGTGAGTGTCACAAATACTTAGCCTTATCTCTATGATTTAGCGTTTTCAGCGAAAATAGAGCACTTTTAGCGTAAATACAGTGTATTTTAGTAATTAGGCAATCATCCCTTGATATTCTGAAACCAGAGCCTGAAGACAAGTTTTAGAACTCGGTAAGATCTTTCAACGAGATATTAAACGCTTTCAACAGCACAAAATAGAGCAATTTATGATCACATTTAATTTTACACGAGTTCGGAGTGAAATCAGAAACATTTGTGAATATATGGTTAATCTGTAACTTTTAATTAATGCATTGTAAATGAAGTTGGAACAATAGCTTTAGAGCTTCGATCTATCTTTCCAACGAGATATAATACGCTCGAAATGGATAAACACACAGCAAGATATGAGTGTCATAAATACTTAGTTTTATCTTTATGATTTAGCGTTTTCAGCAAAAATAGAGCACTTTTAGCGTGAATACAGTGTATTTTAGTAATTAGGCAATCGTCCCTTGATATGTTGAAACCAGCGCCTGAAGACATGTTTTAGAACTCGGTAAGAAAAAGAATGCTCAAAACTCTATTGCCTCCTTGAGATTGGAAGATGGGAGTCTTACCAAGTCCTTGGATCAGGTAGCAAACGAGCTCATTGACTTCTTCAAAGGTTTATTTGGTACTCATTTTCCTATGCATGATTATGATCCGGGGGTTATCTCCACTGGTTGCACCATTGACCAGACTCTTTCTTATGACCTTATTAGCCCTGTGACTGATAAGGAAATAAAGGAGGCTGTTTTTGACATTGGAAATGACAAGGCCCCCGGCCCTGATGGCTTTTCCTCAGCTTTTTTCAAGAATAATTGGAATTTAGTGGGCAAAGATGTGTGTGGGGCTGTGAGGGAATTTTTTGTCTCAGGGAAGATGCTTAAGCAGGTCAATCATACTGTTGTGTCCCTTATCCCTAAGACAAACCATTCCCCCATGGTGTCTGATTTTAGGCCAATTTCTTGCACAAATGTCACTTATAAGGTTATTACTAAGATCTTATCTGCGCGTTTAGGGCCGTGTCTTGCTAGTATTATTAACCCAGCACAGGGAGCTTTTGTTGATGGAAGGTTGATGTCTGACAACATCTTCCTGGCACAAGAGTTAGTGAGGGGTTACACTAGGAAAAGGCCCTCTCCTAGATGTATGATTAAAATAGATCTTAGGAAAGCCTATGATACAGTTTCATGGGACTTTCTTGGTAAAGTCCTTTTTGATTTTGGTCTTCCAGTTTTGTTTGTTAAATGGATCATGGAGTGTGTCACAACCTCTTCCTTCTCTATCTCCATTAATGGTGCCCTTCATGGCTGGTTTGAGGGGAAGAGAGGACTTAGACAGGGTGATCCTATGTCCCCTTTGCTTTTTGTGATTTGCTTAGAGTACTTTTCGAGGCTAATGGAGATTGGGACCTCGGTTCCTAGTTTCCGTTATCATCCTTTGTGCTCCAAGCTTAAGATTACACACCTTGCATATGCAGATGATTTGATGATTTTCTCTAAGGCGTGTTATCCTTCTATTAAAATTTTAGTAGATACTCTATCTGAATTTGGACGTGTTTCAGGCCTCATGGTGAACTTAGATAAATCAAACATTTTCTTAGGGGGTAACGTGGAGAGTAGAGTACCCTATATTTTAGAAAGAGTAGGTTTTCAACTTGGCTCTTTTCCTGTCAGATATTTGGGTATCCCCCTTGCACCTTTAAACATATCTGTAGCTCAATTCGCTCCTTTGATACAGTTACAGATTACCTAAATGCTTGGAACCCGAAGACTCTTTCTTATGCAGGGAAAATTGAATTAATCACATCGGTTATGCAAGGAGTACAAGCTTTTTGGCTTGGGATTTTTCCTATGCCGAGGGCAATCATTGACAAAATAACTTCTCTTTGTAGGTTATTTCTTTGGGGAAGTAAGCACTCTAAAGTTGCTTGGTGTGATGTGTGTCTACCTAAGAGTGAGGGAGGTTTGGGGGTAAGAGATACTAAGGTATGGAATAATGCCTTACTATCTCGTACACTTTGGAACATCCATGCTAAACAAGACTCCCTATGGGTGAAGTGGGTCCACGGAGTCTACCTCCAAGGGAGGTGTGTGTGGACCTTTGTTCCACACACGAAGGACTCGAGGCTTATGAAGGCGTTAGCTAATGTACGTGATTTGATTTTATCTAAATTCCCTTCTTTAGGGATGGCCGTGAATTTCTTAGAGAAGAGTTCCCTTCTTGGGAAGCTCTCTTCCTCTAAGGTTTATGAATTACTCCGAACCAAAGGGACCGCCCATCCATGGATGTCATTTATTTGGAAAAGCTACATTCCCCCCAAGTTCTCGTTCATTACTTGGCTAGCCTTCCGGGGTCGATTAGCCACATATGACAGCTTGGGGTTTTTAGATATCAATGATGCTTGTCTTTTTTGTAAGGGTGGCCCGGAAACGGTGCCACACCTATATTTCGAATGTACTTTTACAGGACAGGTTTGGACCTTGGTGAAGAACTGGCTTGGAATTTCAAGGAGGATGAGCACATTGCTGAGTACAGCTAAATGGATAAAGAAAGAGCACAATGGAGCCCACGCTAAGGCCAAAGGAGTTAGACTTGCTTTTTGCTATACCGTATATTGGATATGGCGTACAAGGAACATGATTTTCTTTGAGAAGATCAAACCTAAGGTGGAGGATTTGGTGAAGAATATTAAGTTCACGGTGTACAAAATTCTCTATGCTATGTATCCGTTTGATAGGATAACATTCTAAGTTTTGCCTTTTTTGCTGATTCGTCACCGGTTTTTTTGTGATGGCTAGCATGTATATGTAGCTAGATGAGGTTTTGCAAGGTGATAGGGTATCCTGTCCTGGGATGACCTTGTTTTTGATGTTTTGGGACTGTACAGTTGTACATAAACTCTTTGGATATATATTTATATTTACATTTTATCCAAAAAAATAGAACTCGGTAAGAACTTTCCAACGAGATATTAAACGCTTTCAACGGCACAAAATAGAGCAAGATGTGATCGCCTCAAATTCTACACGAGTTCGGAGTGAAATCAGAAACATTTGTGAATATATGGTTAATCTGTAACTTTTAATTAATGCATTGTAAATGAAGTTGGAACAATAGCTTTAGAGCTCCGATCCATCTTTCCAACGAGATATAATACGATCCAAACGGATAAACACACAGCACGATATGAGTGACACAAATACATAGCCTAATCTCTATGATTTAGCGTTTTCAGCGAAAATAGAGCACTTTTAGCGTAAATACAGTGCATTTTAGTAATTAGGCAATCATCCCTTTAAATTTTAAAACCAGCGCCTGAAGACAAGTTCTAGAACTCGGTAAGAGCTTTCCAACGAGATATTAAACACTTTCAGCGGCACAAAATAGAGCAAGATATGATCGCATCAAATTCTACACGAGTTCGGAGTGAAATCAGAAACATTTGTGAATATATGGTTAATCTGTAACTTTTAATTAATTCATTGTAAATGAAGTTGGAACAATAGCTTTACAGCTCCGATCTATCTTTCCAACGAGATATAAAACGCCCAAAACGGATAAACACACAGCAGGATATGAGTGTCACAAATACTTAGCCTTATCTCTATGATTTAGCGTTTTCAGCGAAAATAGAGCACTCTTAGCGTAAATACAGTGTATTTTAGTAATTAGGCAATCATCCCTTTATATTTTGAAACCAGCGCCAAAAGACAAGTTTTAGAACTCGGTAAGATCGTTCCAACGAGATATTAAACGCTTTCAACGGCACAAAATAGAGCAAGATATGATCGCATCAAATTCTACACGAGTTCGAAGTGAATTCAGAAACATTTGTGAATATATGGTTAATCTGTAACTTTTAATTAATGCATTGTAAATTAAGTTGGAACAATAGCTTTAGATCTCCGATCTATCTTTCGAACGAGATATAATACGCTCCAAATGGATCAACACACAGCAAGATATGAGTGTCACACATACTTAGCCTTATCTCTATGATTTAGCGTTTTCAGCGAAAACAGAGCACTTTTAGCGTAAATACAGTGTATTTTAGTAATTAGGCAATCATCCCTTGATAGTTTGAAACCAGCGCCAAAAGGAAAGTTTTAGAACTCGGTAAGATCGTTCCAACGAGATATTAAACGCTTTCAACGGCACAAAATAGAGCAAGATATGATCGCATCAAATTCTACACGAGTTCGGAGTGAAATCAGAAACATTTGTGAATATATGGTTAATCTGTAACTTTTAATTAATGCATTGTAAATTAAGTTGGAACAATAGCTTTAGAGATCTGATCTATATTTCCAACGAGATATAATACGCTCGAAACGGATAAACACCCAGCAAGATATGAGTGTCACAAATACTTAGCTTTATCTCTATGATTTAGCGTTTTCAGCAAAAATAGAGCACCTTTAGCGTAAGTACTGTGTATTTTTGAAATTAGGCAATCATCCCCTGATATTTTGAAACCAGCGCCTGAAGACATGTTTTAGAACTCGATAATATCTTTCTAACGAGATATTAAACGCTTTCAACGGCACAAAATAGAGCAAGATATGATCGCATCAAATTCTACACCAGTTCGGAGTGAAATCAGAAACATTTGTCAATATATGGTTAATCTGTAACTTTTAATTAATGCATTGTAAATTAAGTTGGAACAATAGCTTTAGAGCTCCGATCTATCTTTCCAACGAGATATAATATGCTCCAAACGGACAAACACACAACTAGATATGAGTGTCACAAATACATAGCCTTATCTCTATGATTTAGCGTAAATGCAGTGTATTTTAGTAATTAGGCAATCATCCCTTGATATTTTGAAACCGGAGCCTGAAGCAAATTTTAGAACTCGTAAAGAGCTTTCCAACGAGATATTAAACGCTTTCAACGGCACAAAATAGAGAAAGATATGATCGCATCAAATTCTACACGAGTTCGGTGTGAAATCAGAAACATTTGTGAATATATGGTTAATCCGTTACTTTTAATTAATGCATTGTAAATGAAGTTGGAAAAATATCTTTAGAGCTCCGATCTATCTTTCCAAAGAGATATAATACGCTCCAAACGGATAAACCCACAGCAAGATTTGAGTGTCACAAATACTTAGCCTTATCTCTATGATTTAGCGTTTTCAGCGAAAATAGAGCACTTTTAGCGTAAATACAGTGTATTTTAGTAATTAGGAAATCATCCCTTGATATTCTGAAACCAGAGCCTGAAGACAAGTTTTAGAACTCGGTAAGATCTTTCAACAAGATATTAAGCGCTTTCAACAGCACAAAATAGAGCAATTTATGATCGCATTTAATTTTACACGAGTTCGGAGTGAAATCAGAAACATTTGTGAATATATGGTTAATCTGTAACTTTTAATTAATGCATTGTAAATGAAGTTGGAACAATAGCTTTAGAGCTCCGATCTATCTTTCCAATGAGATATAATACTCTCGAAACGGATAAACACACAGCAAGTTATGAGTGTCATAAATACTTAGCCTTATCTTTATGATTTAGCGTTTTCAGCGAAAATAGAGCACTTTTAGCGTGAATACAGTATATTTTAGTAATTAGGCAATCGTCCCTTGATATGTAAACCAGCGCCTGAAGACATGTTTTAGAACTCGGCAAGAACTTTCCAACGAGATATTAAACGCTTTCAACGGCACAAAATAGAACAAGATGTGATCGCCTCAAATTCTACACGAGTTCGGAGTGAAATCAGAAACATTTGTGAATATATGGTTAATCTGTAACTTTTAATTAATCCATTGTAAATGAAGTTGGAACAATAGCTTTCTAGCCCCGATCTATCTTTCCAACGAGATATAATACGCTCCAAATGGATAAACACACAGCAAGATATGAGTTTCACAAATACTTAACCTTATCTCTAAGATTTAGCGTTTTCAGCGAAAATAGAGCACTTTTAGCGTAAATACAGTGTATTTTAGTAATTAGGCAATCATCCCTTGATATTTTGAAACCAGCGCCTGAAGACAAGTTTTAGAACTCGGTATGATATTTCCAACGAGATATTAAATGCTTTGAACGATACAAAATAGAGCAAGATATGATCGCATCAAATTCTACACGAGTTCGGAGTGAAATCAGAAACATTTGTGAATATATCGTTAATCAGTAACTTTTAATTAATGCATTGTAAATGAAGTTGGAACAATAGTTTTAGAGCTCCGATCTATCTTTCCAGCGAGATATATTACGCTCCAAACGGATAAACACACATTAAAATATGAGTGTCACAAATACTTAGCCTTATCTCTATGTGTAACACCCCCAAATTTCCCACCCAAAACGTTGACATAATTGAAATAAAACTTTTATTTATTCATCAAAGAGTTGAATAAATACAGCGGAAGTCTAAAATAGGAAATGGGTGTTACCGCCACATCCGGTCATCTCTCAACCGGATGCACAGGCAACTAAAAACATAACAACTAATTTAATAAAAGTAAAGTGTTTGAAAAGTAAATGTTTATTTCATGACTAGTATAACTAAGGCGACTTCTAACTCGCTCTCGGCCGTGCAAGCAATCATCACTCGACAACATCATCCTCACCTGCACAAATAAAGTGCAGAAACAAAACAAGGAAAAGAAAACAAAAATTAGCTTTAGAGCTAAGTAAGTACTACCCAACCCCGTAAAATAATCATGTTTGACAAAAATAGATTTTTATATAATGATATATAAAAATACTCACACCATCGAAATTCTTTTCACTTTGATTTTTATCAAGACTATTTCTTTACAAAAATCCTCAACTTCTCTATAAAACTTCATAATAACTCTTCTCTTTGATTTCCTCAAAAATCACTTCTTCTCTAACTTCCTAGTAATTTAGAAGGGCGGTGCTCAACCTTTCGGTAGGGCCCGGTGGACCGTGGTTACGGACGGCCACCCCGAACAAGTGCCGGTACCACAACTGCTCTGTTGGAAACGAAACGACTACCTTAAGTGTGCACACCCCCTAAAAGGGATTCCAAGCCCCCCGAGTAGTAAGTCGTAACGAGTAGTCGGGACTCAGTCTACCAACTACCCCTGAATAAGATATTTTGAATGATTAGGGATTACTACTACCATAACTTCTTCTTAAAAGGGATCATCGATCCAAATATCACTTTAAACTCAAACTGTACTTCTTAATAGTAGCAAACCTAATCACCCTCCACATTTATCCGGACGTGGAAAACCGACACCACGGATTTCTCCCGTGGTGCTCACCTCTTATGAAATCATTCTTTTATCTTGAATTAATATACTTCAAAATATTTCTCAACTTCTCAAACTGCTTTAAAAATATTTAGATAAAATATTTACCCCCAAAAGCACTTAGTTCCACGAATCATCTCAGAATCACATGCATAAAAATCATACTTCACACTTAAAATCACGTATCACATAATACATATATAATACGAGGAAACGATTTTTGGATTGGCAGAGAAACTTACCTCTAGTCCGGGTGCTCCTAATTCTCTTCTTCTACTCCAGTCTCTAAATAATCACCTTTTTAATTAAGATGATATTATTAGTCACTTATTCGATAGTTTATCCAATTTTCCCTTTTCCTTTCTTCGTAGTATAATAATTTATCTAATTAAGGTTAATTCATCTTAATCATTATCAATTCGGTTTATCCCTAGATAATTCAATTCAACCTACTATTCTTAAGTTAACGTGTAGTACCAATGGAATTAGTTGAATCATTATATTAAAATATTAGGAGTATTCGAATGAGTACACATAGTAATTAATCTAAGGAGTATTTAATTTAATCCAGTTTAAATATAAAATCGGAATTAGTAATTGGTTCATTGTTTGGATAAAATAACTGGTCTTGGTTATCAATCATAATTCAATTAAAAGTGATAAGTTTAACCAATTAAGAAATCAATACTCTGTATCCATCTAACCAATTTAAAATCCATTTTTTAATATAAATCTCAAACTTTTAGTTGTACAGGTTGTTAATTATTACTAATTCAGGCGGCCGAATTAAGATGTTTAAAAGAAATCCAGCCCAACTTAAACAAAACAAAATGAGGCATACATATTACGTACGTAGTTGTTCAAGATCAGCCGCCAATACGTCATCTTCTTCGTTGGAACGATACCAGCAGGCGAACCAAAGGCTGAAGCTTCTTCTCCGGTGACTCTGGCAGTGGCAGAGACACAGTGATGGCACCTTTGCAACGGCACTGCAGCGGATACCTTTCCCTCCGACACAAGAGCTTCTCCTCCGGCATAACTGCTCGTGACGGTAGTAGGTTGATGATAGGTGACAACGTTCGACAGCAACCCCGGCTTCTCCTCTTCCTCCGACGTCATAACAGTCTAACGACCTTGCTACTGCACCTCCGGAGACGATTGTTTCCCCCCATTCTCACCCCCTTTCTCTCTATCTGATATCCCCTCTCTATTTCTCACGTTTGGCACGAAGCAATAGCAAGAGTTGTTTTCTTTTTCTGTTTCTGTTTTGGGTGTAGAGGAGTATATCGTTCGTAGAGTGTAAATAGCCCAGGAGGAGGGTTTTAGTTTGACGCTATCAAGGTCAGAATATTTGGCTTTTAATTACATTTATGAGGTTTCCTTGTTTCCTTCTAAGCATATATACGTATGTTAGGTTAGGAATCTTGGAAGTTACTATATAGCCTATACTTTCCTTATTTAACAGCTTTCCTAGTTAAATTCTACACCTATATATGGCGTAGTCTAAAAACATCGGACAACGGAGTTGCGTAATATTTCGGTATTATAAGCATGATATACTCCGCGTACAATAAGTAATATGGTTCCATTGGTTGGTATATGTTAAGTTTCCATAAACGTGTGTATGAGCATTAATATATTAATTAACATTAATCGGGTGCAGTTGTTCCATATATATTAGGTTGAATAGTCAAACAATATTCTATGATTTATACCTCATACGTAGTATGTTTTAGTCGCACAATTAATGGACATAGTTTTAAATTACGTTTCAATGGTATTTCTTAACTTAATAGCCTTTGCTAAAATGTCACTTCTATGATTTATGTCATATAAAGATGTTACTCCTATTATTAAAACATTTTTATTCGACTAAAAATGTCATAACTGTTAATTTTATCAGATTCACTTAATTATTAAAATCTTACCTTTGTAACGTTTTATCTTATTAATAAAATTATTTTATTTTTACATTTTTTTTTTTGGAGTGTCACACTATGATTTAGCGTTTTCAGCGAAAATAGAGCACTTTTTGCGGAAATAAAGTGTATTTTAGTAATTAGCAATCATCCCTTGATATTTTGAAACCAGCGCCTGAAGACAAGTTTTAGAACTCGGTATGATCTTTCCAACGAGATATTAAACGCTTTCAACGGCACAAAATAGAGCCAGATATGATCGCATCAAATTCTACACGAGTTCAGAGTGAAATCAAAAACATTTGTGAATATATGGTTAATCTGTAACTTTTAAATAATGCATTGTAAATGAAGTTGGAACAATAGCTTTCGAGCCCCGATCTATCTTTCCAACAAGATATAATACGCTCCAAATGGATAAACACACAGCAAGATATGAGTGTCACAAATACTTAGCCTTATCTCCATGATTTAGCGTTTTCAGTGAAAATAGAGCACTTTTAGCGTAAATACAGTGTATTTTAGTAATTAGGCAATGATCCATTGATATTTTGAAACCAACGCCTGAAGACAAGTTTTAGAACTCGGTATGATATTTCCAACGAGATATTAAACGCTTTGAAAGGCACAAAATAGAGCAAGATATGATCGCATCAAATTCTACACGAGTTCAGAGTGAAATCAGAAACATTTGTGAATATATCGTTAATCTGTAACTTTTAATTAATGCATTGTAAATGAAGTTGGAACAATAGCTTTAGAGCTCCGATCTATCTTTCCAACGAGATATCATACGCTCCAAACGGGTAAACACACAGCAAGATATGAGTGTCACAAATACTTGGCCTTATCTCTATGATTTAGCGTTTTAAGCGAAAATAGAGCACTTTTAGCGTAAATACAGTGTATTTTAGTAATGTGGCAATCATCCCTTGATATTTTGAAACCAGCGCCTGAAGATAAGTTTTAGAACTCGGAAAGATGTTTCCAACGAGATATAAAACGCTTTCAACGGCACAAAATAGAGCAAGATATGACCGCATCAAATTCTACACGAGTTCAGAGTGAAATCAGAAACATTTGTGAATATATGGTTAATCTATAAATTTTAATTAATGCATTGTAAATGAAGTTGGAACAATAGTTTTAGAGCCCCGATCTATCTTTCCAACGAGATATATTACGCTCTAAACGTATAAACACATAACAAGATATGAGTGTCACAAATACTTAGCCTTATCTCTATGATTTAGCGTTTTCAGTGAAAATAGAGCACTTTTAGCGTAAATAAAGTTTATTTTAGTAATTAGGCAATCATCCCTTGATATTTTGAAACCGGCGACTGAAGACAAGTTTTAGAACTCGGTAAGATCTTTCCAACGAGATATTAAACGCTTTCAACGGCACAAAATAGAGCAAGATATGATTGCATCAAATTCTACACGAGTTCGGAGTGAAATCAGAAACATTTGTGAATATATGGTTAATCTGTAACTTTTAATTAATGCATTGTAAATGAAGTTGGAACAATAGCTTTAGGGCGTCCGATCTAACTTTCCAACTAGATATAATACGATCCAAACGGATAAACACATAGCAAGATATGAGTGTCACAAATTTTTAGCCTCATCTCTATGAATTAGCGTTTTCAGCGAAAATAGAGCACTTTTAGCGTAAATACAGTGTATTTTAGTAATTAGGCAATCATCCATTGATATTTTGAAACCAGCGCCTGAAGACAACTTTTATAACTCGGTATGATATTTCCAACGTGATGTTAAACGCTTTCAACGGCACAAAATAGAGCAAGATATGAACGCATCAAATTCTACACGAGTTCGGAGTAAAATCAGAAACATTTGTGAATATATTGTTAATCTGTAAGTTTTAATTAATACATTGTAAATGAATCTGGAACAATAGCTTTAAAGCTCCGATCAATCTTTCCAACGAGATATAATACGCTCCAAACGGATAAACACACAGCAGGATATGAGTGTCACAAATACTTAGCCTTATCTCTAGGATTTAGCGTTTCAGCGAAAATAGAGCACTTTTGGCGTAAATACAGTGTATTTTAGTAATTAGGCAATCATCCCTTGATATTTTGAAACCAGCGCCGGACGACAAGTTTTAGAAATCGGTAAGATCTTTCAAACGAGATATTAAACGCTTTCAACGGCACAAAATAAAGCAAGATATCATCGCATCAAATTCTACACGAGTTCGGAGTGAAATCAGAAACATTTGTGAATATATGGTTAATATGTTACTTTTAATTAATGCATTGTAAATTAACTTGGAACAATAGCTATAGAGTTCCGATCTATCTTTCCAACGAGATATAATACGCTCGAAACGGATAAACACACAGCAAGATATGAGTGTCACAAATACTTAGCCTTATCTCTAAGATTTTGCGTTTTCAGCGAAAATAGAGTACTTTTAGCGTAAATACAGTGTATTTTAGTAATTAGGCAATCATACTTCGATATTTTGTAACCAGAACCTGAATACAATTTGTAGAACTCGGTAAGAGCTTTCCAACGAGATATTAAACGCTTCTAACGGCACAAAATAGAGCAAGATATGATCGAATCAAATTCTACACGAGTTCGGAGTGAAATCAGAAACATTTGTGAATATATGGTTAATCTGTAACTTTTAATTAATGAATTGTAAATTCAGTTGGAACAATAGATTTAGAGCTCCGATCTATCTTTCCAACGAGATATAATACGCTCCAAACGGATAAACACACAGCAAGATATGAGTGTCACAAATACTTGGCCTTATCTCTATGATTTAGCGTTTTCAGCGAAAATAGAGCACTTTAAGCGTAAATACAGTGTATTTTAGTAATTTGGCAATCATCCCTTGATATTTTGAAACCAGCGCCCTTGTGCCGAGAAAGGATTCTAGTGAGCGTTGAGAGCTCATCTCTCCCGATTTGGTGACCAACGGTCATCTTCTTGGCTCTCTCACGCAAATCCTCCGCTTACCACCGCAAATCCGCCACCTCCACCACCACTTCTTGTTGCTGGGCCTGTTTTATCTTCCTTATTACTCTTTCCTTCCTTAGGAGTTAGTAATTCGAAAGATATCAGCTCTATCAACGCAAACCAGTTCGTAACTTCACTATTCATCGCAAAAGGTCAACGCACATATCTACAAATCTACTTGGTCGATTTTGATTTTGAGCACGGTTCTAGCTTTGCCTTGGTGAGGGGATTAACTTTCTCAACTTTGTTTCATCATCAACGACGTCCGTACAACTACATACTGTTCATAGCCGACTCCATAGGTACGGACTCTTAGCTCAAACAAGCTTCAAAGACTTCCGTTTTTGAAGGGGTTGCTATTTTTAGCTACCCCTTCCATGGTTTGGACTTCAGCTAGATTTCATTGCAACCAACACCATGCCTAAGTCCACGGCCAAGAAGAAGGAGGTCCAACCTCCAACGAAGTACTCTTCAAGGCTGAAAGCAAAAGCAAAGGACAAGGAATTGGAGGATGCACTCTCGGCAATGGAGCAAATGAGTGATTCGGATTTTGAGGGGAGCCTTCATGCGAGTGATTCCGAAGGGTCCTCCAAGCAACCTCAACCTCAAATAGCGGTCCAATCTCCTGAACCTGAGGTAAATTCTCTACCACCTCTTAAACAGGACATTGGCTTGAAAGAACCCAACAAAGAAATGGTGGAAAAAGACAAAAATATGGGTAATTTGGATGCGACTTTGAATGGGGATGCTAGTGTTGCTGTTTTGGATGTTGTGTTGGTTAACCGTGAACCTACAATTGTACCTCAAACCCAGGTGGATGGAAACATAAATGACTTATATGTGGCTGCCCTCGGTAAAACAGTCCCTTTGAACAAAACCGAAACCACTTTGCCTAAACCTTTTGCATCTCTTTTCAAAGATAATAGAGAACCCTCAAAAGGCATGAAGCTTAGATTTATTGAACCAGTTGGGGACTTTGTGGACTTACATCAAAGGATCATGCCATCAATTGAAGAGATTTGGGGGCATTGCCTTGTTGGGTACTTTGCGGGAAGATATCCCGGTTTCAAACCAATACAAGAACTTGTAGCTAAATGGGGAGTTCCATGCAAAGTTAGAACACATGATAGAGGTTGGGTGATATTCAAGTTCCAAGGGGAAGAGGACAGATCTAAGGTACTCATGGAAGGGCCATATACACTATTTGGCAAATCCCTCTATCTCAAATCACTTTCGGAGGACTTCTCCTTTGAAAGCGAGGAATTCCTCAAAGTTCCAATTTGGGTTAAATTCCCCAATCTACCTATGCAAATCTGGAATGAGGATGTCATTAGTGAGATAGATTCAAGGGTAGGAGTGCCTCTCACAACGGATAGAGTGACACAAGAAAGAGCCATCTCCCGGTATGCTAGAGTTTTGATTGAGGTGGATGCCTCTAAGCCCCCCCCCCCCCCCCCCCCCTCTTACACTAAAGGTGCGGCTGCCTAATGGAAGGTTTCACTTTCAAAAGTTCATCTATGAAACCTTCCCGAATTATTGCTTCCATTGCAAAGGGTATGGCCATCATGCATTTACATGCAAAGTGATAGCCGAGAATGAAAAGAGAGAAAGGGAAGAAAAGGAGGCACAAGAAATGGACAAGAGAGGGTTAACTAAAGAAGATAAGGGAAAAGGGAAGGTGGTAGCACCCACCAATGCCGCGGCACAAGGGAGAAACAAAGGGGAGACTAGCAAGGCCGCGGCAAAAGAAGGGGACAAAGGGGACAACACTAATGCCGCGGCATTAAACAAGCCCTATGTCTCAAAGGAGGAGCACCCGTTTATAAAGGCAGCCCGTTTGAAGAAGAAGAAGAGGAAACCAAAAAAGAAACTAAATACAAAGGAGGATGGAGAAGTATCCTCGTGGTATGAAACATTGAAAGAGCAAGAGGATGAGGAGGAAGAACCAAGAAAGATTAATAGTTTTAAAGATTTCTTTGATGATGAAGTCATCATAGAAATGGAGGTATATGAATTTGGTGAACCTACCATTAAAGTGGCACACCTAGTTGATGTTACCGAGCCCATAACCAGATTGAACCACCTACTATAAGTGGTGGAAGCTACTGAACCAGGGGTGTACTTCACCAAAAAGTGCCTAGAACAACTCACGGGTGTGAAAAAGAGGAAGAAAGATTATGTCTACACATCTATGTTCATGAGATGTGTGTATAGACACTATCTTTATAGATATTTTGAAGATGGGCATATCATGGGCAATGGAAGTAAAGTAAAAGATTTGAGGAAGTTCAAAAGAAAATCAATCCGGGTAGTAAGAGACATCAAGGAGGCATACTTGGATGATGTCATCACAAAAATTGAATTCCAAGAGGGGGCAAAGCCGAAGATCCATTTGATGCATTGTGATGATGTGGAGGTGATGATGACTAGGCTGGATAACTATTTGGATGAAGAGGAGAGCTTAGCACGCAAAGGGATAACTTTCACCATGGATTGCCTAAAGTCCCTTCCCGGAGTTACTCAAACGGACCAAGGGTATGGATTCTCCTCTACTTTTATTACTAATGTTTATGATCTTTTCCTTGCAAGGTATAGGGGTTGTGAAGAATACCGTGAGTGGAAGAGAAGGCAATGGGAGGTGGCTAGGCCGAACAAGAGGAAAGGAAGGAAAAACTAGATTGTTTTTATGATTATTACATCATGGAATGTAAGGGGGCTGAATCAAGCCTCAAAACAAACCAATATAATAAATTTCATAAGGGTTAATAAGGTACATATTATTTGTCTTCTTGAAACTAAAATGTCTTTAACTAGTTTTGCTAATTTTATGAAATTTAGATTGTCAAATTGGATGTATGTTACAAACTTTGATAAGATTGGGGGGGCCGAATTGCTATCTTGTGGGATCCTTGTTATGTGGAAGAGGATATTTTGGAAATTGATACCCAACATGTGCATGCTAGATTTAGGTGTAAAATTACGCAAGTTAATTTCTATGCCTCTTTTGTGTATGCTTTGTATACGGTTATGGAGAGAAGGGTTCTTTGGGATCATTTGATTAGACTTAACACAAATATTCTTGGACCTTGGGCTGTTTTAGGGGATTTTAATTGTGTAGGTGCCCCTCATGAAAGAAGAGGATCTGCTCCTCCCACGGGTTACTTAATGAAGGATTTAAATGAGATGAAACTCCAAACTAATCTAGATGATGCCCCTTCTACGGGTGAATTTTTCACTTGGAGTAGAGGTGCCATTTGGGCTAAGTTGGATAGGATTCTTATTAACCCTTTGTGGAGTGCTCATGGGATTACTTGTGGAGCCCATTGTTTTGAAATGGAATGTGATTTTGACCATGTGGCTGCCCTACTGTGTATTGGAAACACAACAAAAAATGGTTCTAAACCGTTTAAGTTCTTCAATATGTGGCTGAAACATGATAGTTTTGGTGGAATTTTAGAGGATGTTTGGAATAGGAATGTTGGGGGTACGGCTCAATTTCGATTAGCACGTAAACTCAAACTCCTAAAACAGCCCCTAAAACAACTAAATACAAATGAATTCAGCCACATCTCGGCAAGAGCAAAGGAATCTAAAAAGGAGTATCAAAGAGTTTATCAATTAGCTCTTTTAGATCCCCTTGATGATGCTCTAAAGGAGAATTTAAATGTGGTTAAGAAAAGAGCTTTATTTCTCAAAGAGGCCGAGGAAGCCTATCTCAAACAAAAGGCCAAGGCTATTCACATTTTGCAATCGGATAGATGTACAAAGTATTTCCACTCAATTGTTAAAAAGAGGCAAGCCAAAAATGCAATTGCATCTATTCGGTTACAAGATGGGTCTCTCACCCAGTCCATGGACCAGGTTGCAAAGGAGTTTATTGTATTTTTCAAAAATCTGTTTGGTACGGAGGTACCTTCTTTTGACTTTGATACAAACATTATGGCTTCGGGTAAAACCATTGACCAATCTGCTTTTGACAACCTGATTAGACCTGTGCCTGATTTGGAAATCAAAGAAGCTCTATTTGATATTGGAAATGAAAAAGCCCCGGGACCGGATGGATACTCATCAGCTTTTTTCAAATCCAATTGGGGAAAGGTTGGTGAGGATGTGTGTGCTGCCGTTAAGGAGTTTTTTGAGTCCGGGAATATGCTCAAACAGGTTAACCACACCATTGTAGCTCTTATTCCCAAAACCTCTCATTCTCCTTCGGTTTCGGATTTTAGACCCATTTCATGTACAAATGTGACTTATAAGATTATGACCAAGATTTTAGCATCAAGACTTGGCCCTTGTCTTTCTAGTGTAGTTGATCCATCACAGGGTGCTTTTGTGGATGGTAGACAAATGACTGATAACATTTTCCTTGCCCAAGAACTGGTGAGGGGATACACTAGAAAGAGGGTCTCTCCGAGATGCATGATTAAGGTTGATATTAGGAAAGCATATGATACTATTTCTTGGACTTTTCTGGAAAAGGTTTTAAAGGGAATTGGGCTGCCCAACATTTTTATAAATTGGATCATGGAGTGTGTGACTACCTCTTCTTTTTCGATATCCATAAATGGAAACTTACATGGTTGGTTTGAGGGAAAAAGAGGTTTGAGACAAGGAGACCCAATGTCTCCCATGCTATTTGTGTTATGTTTGGAATACTTGTCTAGGATGTTAGCTATTAGGACTTCTAATCCTAATTTTAACTATCATCCCTTATGCTCCAAACTAAAGATCTCACACTTAGCCTATGCGGATGACTTAATGCTATTTTCAAAAGGGGAGCTCAAGTCCATTAAGATTCTAGTTGATGCTTTAAATGACTTTGGAAGGGTCTCGGGTTTACTAGTAAATCAAGACAAATCTAATATTTTTGTGGGAGGAAACATTGCACAAAAACTGCCATCTATATTACAGTTGGTGGACTTTCAACAAGGATCCTTTCCGGTAAGGTATCTTGGTATTCCATTGGCTCCTCTAAAGATCTCTGTTGCCCAATTCTCTCCTTTGATTGATACGGTCACAGACTATTTTAATGCATGGAATACAAAGTCCTTATCTTATGCTGGGAAAGTTGAGTTGATAAAGTCGGTTGTCCAAGGGGTGCAGTCATTTTGGCTAGGCATATTTCCTGTTCCCAAAACCATTTTGGACAGAATTGTGAGTTTATGTAGAATATTCTTATGGGGGGGGTAAACATGCTAAAGTGGCATGGGAAGATGTATGCTTACCAAAAGAGGAAAGGGGGTTAGGAATTAGAGATACAAAGGTTTGGAATAATGCATTACTGTCTCGTACACTTTGGAATATACATCAAAAACAGGACACACTTTGGGTAAGATGGGTAAATGGAGTTTATCTTCATGGGAGAGATGTGTGGACTTTTGTTCCACACAATAGGGACTCTCAATTGATGAAGAGGATTGCTTTGATCCGAGACTCCATGGTATCTAAATACCCTTCTATACCCGAGACCATTATCAACCTTGGAAAGATGGCTCACAATGGTAAGCTTTCTTCTTCAAAGGTATATGACCTTCTTAGGATGAAAGGGACTACCCATGCATGGATGGCTTTCATTTGGAAAGCCTATATCCCACCCAAGTTTTCTTTCATTATGTGGCTAGCCTATCGTAATAGGCTACCTACATATGATAATATGGTTTATCTTGATATTGTTAATGTCTGTCCATTTTGTAAGGGTGGTCTGGAGACGGTACCACACCTATTTTTTGAATGTGTTTGTACAGGGCAGATTTGGGAGAGTATAAAAGGATGGCTTGGAATCTCTAGGCAAATGTCTTCGTTGAGGAGTGCGGTGAAATGGATTTCAAGAGATTGCAACGGAGCACACATTAGAGCAAAGGCTACAAGGATAGCGTTCAGCTATAGAATCTATTGGATATGGAGGACTAGAAATGCGATTCGATTTGATGGAGCATCGCCAAAGATGGATGATACAATTGCGCACATCAAGTATATGGTGTACAAAGTGTTATATTCGCTATATCCGTATCATATGATACCGTTTTGAACTATAAACTAGCCTATTTTTTGTCATGAGGTGATGGCTATTATTTTGCTAGAGGATAGTAGTTAGAGGATAAGCTCTACAGCTTTTGAAGTTATAGGGTATCCATGTTTGGATATGCCTCAAATTTTGCTCATACGATGTACATAAACTTGGTTACTATCTATATATTTACATGTTCCCAAAAAAAAATTGAAACCAGCGCCTGAAGACAAGGTTTAGAACTCGGAAAATAGAGCAAGATATGGTCGCATCAAATTCTACACGAGTTCGGAGTAAAATCAGAAACATTTGTGAATATATGGTTAATCTGTAACTTTTAATTAATGCATTGTAAATGAAGTTGGAACAATAGCTTTAGAGCTCCGATCTATCTTTCCAACGAGATATAATACTCTCCAAACGGATAAACACACAGCAAGATATGAGTGTCACAAATACTTAGTCTTATCTCTATGATTTAGCGTTTTCAGCGAAAATAGAGCACGTTTAGCGTAAATACAGAGTCTTTTAGTAATTAGGCAATCATCCCTTGATATTCTGAAACCAGAGACAAAATACAAGTTTTAGAACTCGGTAAGATCTTTCCAACGAGATATTAAACGCTTTCAACGGCACAAAATAGAGCAAGATATGATCGCATCACATTCTACACGAGTTCGGAGTGAAATCAGAAACATTTAGGAATATATGGTTAATATGTAACTTTTAATTTATGCATTGTAAATGAAGTTGGAACAATAGCTTTAGATCTCCGATCTATCTTTCCAACGAGATATAATACGCTCCAAACGGATAAACACACAGCAAGATATGAGTGTCACAAATACTTAGCCTTATCTCTATGATTCAGCGTTTTCAGCGAAAATAGAGCACTTTTAGCGTAAATACAGTGTATTTTAGTAACTAGGCAATCATCCCTTGTTATTTTCAAACCAGCGCCTGAAGAAAAGTTTTAGAACTCGGTAACATCTCTCCAACGAGATAATAAACGCTTACAACGGCACAAAATAGAGCAAGATATGATCGCATCAAATTCTACACGAGTTCGGAGTGAAATCAGAAACATTTGTGAATATATGGTTAATCTGTAACTTTTAATTAATGCATTGTAAATAAAGTTGGAACAATAGCTTTAGATCTCCGATCTATCTTTCCAACGAGATATAATACGCTCCCAACGGATAAACACACAGCAAGATATGAATGTCACAAATACTAGCCTTATCTCTATGATTTAGCGTTTTCAGCGAAAATAGAGCTCTTTTAGCGTAAATACAGTGTATTTTAGTAATTAGGCAATCATCCCTTGATATTCTGAAAGAAGAGCTTGAAGACAAGTTTTAGAACTCGTTAAGATATTTCCAACGAGATATTAAACGTTTTCAACGGCACAAAATAGAGCATGATATGATCGCATCACATTCTACACGAGTTCGGAGTGAAATCAGAAACATTTGTGAATATATGGTTAATCTATAACTTTTAATTAATGCATTGTAAATGAAAATGGAACAATAGCTTTAGAGATCCGATCTATCTTTCCAACGCAATATAATACGCTCCAAATGGATAAAGACACAGCAAGATATGAGTGTCACAAATACGTAGCCTTATCTCTATGATTTAGCGTTTTCAGCGAAAATAGAGCACTTTTAGCGAAAATACAGTGTATTTCAGTAATTAGGCAATTATCCCTTGATACTTTGAAACCCGCGCCTGAAGACAAGTTTTAGAACTCGGTAAGATCTTTCCAAAGAGATATTAAACGCTTTCAACGGCACAAAATAGAGCAAGATGTGATTGCATCAAATTCTACACGAGTTCGGAGTGAAATCAGAAACATTTGTGAATATATGGTTAATCTGTAACTTTTAATTAATCCATTGTAAATGAAGTTGGAAAATAGCTTTAGAGCTCCGATCTATCTTTCCAACGAGATATAATACGCTCGAAACGGATAAACACACAGCAAGATATGAGTGTCACAAATACTTAGCCTTATCTCTATGATTTAGCGTCTCAGCGAAAATAGAGCACTTTTAGCGTAAATACAGTGTATTTTAGTAATTAGGAAATCATCCCTTGATATTTTGAAACCAGCGCCTGAAGAAAAGTTTTACAACTCGCTAAGATCTTTCCAACGAGATATTAAACGCTTTCAACGGCACAAAATAGAGCAAGATATGATCGCATCAAATTCTACACGAGTTCGGAGTGAAATCAGAAACATTTGTGAACATATGGTTAATCTGTAACTTTTAATTAATGCATTGTAAATAAAGTTGGAACAATAGCTTTAGATCTCCGATCTATCTTTCCAACGAGATATAATACGCTCCCAACGGATAAACACACAGCAAGATATGAGTGTCACAAATACTAGCCTTATCTCTATGATTTAGCGTTTTCAGCGAAAATAGAGCTCTTTTAGCGTAAATACAGTGTATTTTAGTAATTAGGCAATCATCCCTTGATATTCTGAAAGAAGAGCTTGAAGACAAGTTTTAGAACTCGTTAAGATATTTCCAACGAGATATTAAACGTTTTCAACGGCACAAAATAGAGCATGATATGATCGCATCACATTCTACACGAGTTCGGAGTGAAATCAGAAACATTTGTGAATATATGGTTAAATTATAACTTTTAATTAATGCATTGTAAATGAAAATTGAACAATAGCTTTAGATCTCCGATCTATCTTTCCAACGCAATATAATACGCTCCAAATGGATAAAGACACAGCAAGATATGAGTGTCACAAATACGTAGCCTTATCTCTATGATTTAGCGTTTTCAGCGAAAATAGAGCACTTTTAGCGAAAATACAGTGTATTTCAGTAATTAGGCAATTATCCCTTGATACTTTGAAACCCGCGCCTGAAGACAAGTTTTAGAACTCGGTAAGATCTTTCCAAAGAGATATTAAACGCTTTCAACGGCACAAAATAGAGCAAGATGTGATTGCATCAAATTCTACACGAGTTCGGAGTGAAATCAGAAACATTTGTGAATATATGGTTAATCTGTAACTTTTAATTAATCCATTGTAAATGAAGTTGGAAAATAGCTTTAGAGCTCCGATCTATCTTTCCAACGAGATATAATACGCTCGAAACGGATAAACACACAGCAAGATATGAGTGTCACAAATACTTAGCCTTATCTCTATGATTTAGCGTTTCAGCGAAAATAGAGCACTTTTAGCGCAAATACAGTGTATTTTAGTAATTAGGAAATCATCTCTTGATATTTTGAAACCAGCGCCTGAAGAAAAGTTTTACAACTCGCTAAGATCTTTCCAACGAGATATTAAACGCTTTCAACGGCACAAAATAGAGCAAGATATGATCGCATCAAATTCTACACGAGTTCGGAGTGAAATCAGAAACATTTGTGAACATATGGTTAATCTGTAACTTTTAATTAATGCATTGTAAATAAAGTTGGAACAATAGCTTTAGATCTCCGATCTATCTTTCCAACGAGATATAATACGCTCCCAACGGATAAACACACAGCAAGATATGAGTGTCACAAATACTAGCCTTATCTCTATGATTTAGCGTTTTCAGCGAAAATAGAGCTCTTTTAGCGTAAATACAGTGTATTTTAGTAATTAGGCAATCATCCCTTGATATTCTGAAAGAAGAGCTTGAAGACAAGTTTTAGAACTCGTTAAGATATTTCCAACGAGATATTAAACGTTTTCAACGGCACAAAATAGAGCATGATATGATCGCATCACATTCTACACGAGTTCGGAGTGAAATCAGAAACATTTGTGAATATATGGTTAATCTATAACTTTTAATTAATGCATTGTAAATGAAAATTGAACAATAGCTTTAGATCTCCGATCTATCTTTCCAACGCAATATAATACGCTCCAAATGGATAAAGACACAGCAAGATATGAGTGTCACAAATACGTAGCCTTATCTCTATGATTTAGCGTTTTCAGCGAAAATAGAGCACTTTTAGCGAAAATACAGTGTATTTCAGTAATTAGGCAATTATCCCTTGATACTTTGAAACCCGCGCCTGAAGACAAGTTTTAGAACTCGGTAAGATCTTTCCAAAGAGATATTAAACGCTTTCAACGGCACAAAATAGAGCAAGATGTGATTGCATCAAATTCTACACGAGTTCGGAGTGAAATCAGAAACATTTGTGAATATATGGTTAATCTGTAACTTTTAATTAATGCATTGTAAATGAAGTTGGAACAAAAGCTTTAGAGCTCCGATCTATCTTTCCAACGAGATATAATACGCTCGAAACGGATAAACACACAGCAAGATATGAGTGTCACAAATACTTAGCCTTATCTCTATGATTTAGCGTTTCAGCGAAAATAGAGCACTTTTAGCGTAAATACAGTGTATTTTAGTAATTAGGAAATCATCCCTTGATATTTTGAAACCAGCGCCTGAAGACAAGTTTTACAACTCACTAAGATCTTTCCAACGAGATATTAAACGCTTTCAACGGCACAAAATAGAGCAAGATATGATCGCATCAAATTCTACACGAGTTCGGAGTGAAATCAGAAACATTTGTGAATATATGGTTAATCTGTAACTTTTAATTAATGCATTGTAAATGAAGTTGGAACAAAAGCTTTAGAGCTCCGATCTATCTTTCCAACGAGATATAATACGCTCCCAACGGATAAACACACAGCAAGATATGAGTGTCACAAATACTAGCCTTATCTCTATGATTTAGCGTTTTCAGCGAAAATAGAGCTCTTTTAGCGTAAATACAGTGTATTTTAGTAATTAGGAAATCATCCCTTGATATTCTGAAACCAGATCTTGAAGACAAGTTTTAGAACTCGTTAAGATATTTCCAACGAGATATTAAACGTTTCAACGGCACAAAATAGAGCATGATATGATCGCATCACATTCTACACGAGTTCGGAGTGAAATCAGAAACATTTGTGAATATATGGTTAATCTATAACTTTTATATAATGCATTGTAAATGAAGTTGGAACAATAGCTTTAGATCTCCGATCTATGTTTCCAACGCAATATAATACGCTCCAAATGGATAAAGACACAGCAAGATATGAGTGTCACAAATACGTAGCCTTATCTCTATGATTTAGCGTTTTCAGCGAAAATAGAGCACTTTTAGCGTAAATACAGTGTATTTCAGTAATTAGGCAATTATCCCTTGATACTTTGAAACCCGCGCCTGAAGACAAGTTTTAGAACTCGGTAAGATCTTTCCAAAGAGATATTAAACGCTTTCAACGGCACAAAATAGAGCAAGATGTGATTGCATCAAATTCTACACGAGTTCGGAGTGAAATCAGAAACATTTGTGAATATATGGTTAATCTGTAACTTTTAATTAATCCATTGTAAATGAAGTTAAAAAATAGCTTTAGAGCTCCGATCTATCTTTCCAACGAGATATAATACGCTCAAAACGGATAAACACACAGCAAGATATGAGTGTCACAAATACTTAGCCTTAGCTCTATGATTTAGCGTTTTCAGCGAAAATAGATCACTTTTAGCGTAAATACAGTGCATTTTAGTAATTAGGCAATCATCCCTTGATATTTTGAAACCAGTGCCAAAAGACAAGTTTTAGAACTCGGTAAGATCGTTCCAACGAGATATTCAACGCTTTTAACGGCACAAAATAGAGCAAGATATGATCGCATCAAATTCTACACGAGTTCGGAGTGAAATCAGAAACATTTGTGAATATCTGGTTAATCTGTAACTTTTAATTAATGCATTGTAACTGAAGTTAGAACAATAGCTTTAGAGCTCCGATCTATATTTCCAACGAGATATAATACGCTCGAAATGGATAAACACACAGCAAGATATGAGTGTCACAAATACTTAGCCTTATCTCTATGATTTAGCGTTTCAGCGAAAATAGAGGACTTTTAGCGTAAATACAGTGTATTTTAGTAATTAGGAAATCATTCCTTGATATTTTGAAACCAGCGCCTGAAGACAAGTTTTACAACTCGCTAAGATCTTTCCAACGAGATATTAAACGCTTTCAACGGCACAAAATAGAGCAAGATATGATCGCATCAAATTCTACACGAGTTCGGAGTGAAATCAGAAACATTTGTGAATATATGGTTAATCTGTAACTTTTAATTAATGCATTGTAATTGAAGTTGGAACAATAGCTTTAGAGCTCCGATCTATCTTTCCAACGAGATATAATACGCTCCCAACCGATAAACACACAGCAAGATATGAGTGTCACAAATACTAGCCTTATCTCTATGATTTAGCGTTTTCAGCGAAAATAGAGCTCTTTTAGCGTAAATACAGTGTATTTTAGTAATTAGGCAATCATCCCTTGATATTCTGAAACCAGAGCTTGAAGACAAGTTTTAGAACTCGTTAAGATATTTCCAACGAGATATTAAACGTTTTCAACGGCACAAATTAGAGCATGATATGATCGCATCACATTCTACACGAGTTCGGAGTGAAATCAGAAACATTTGTGAATATATGGTTAATCTATAACTTTTAATTAATGCATTGTAAATGAAGTTGGAACAATAGCTTTAGATCTCCGATCTATCTTTCCAACGCAATATAATGAGCTCCAAATGGATAAAGACACAGCAAGATATGAGTGTCACAAATACGTAGCCTTATCTCTATGATTTAGCGTTTTCAGCGAAAATAGAGCACTTTTAGCGTAAATACAGTGTATTTCAGTAATTAGGCAATCATCCCTTGATACCTTGAAACCCGCGCCTGAAGACAAGTTTTAGAACTCGGTAAGATCTTTCCAAAGAGATATTAAACGCTTTCAACGGCACAAAATAGAGCAAGATGTGATTGCATCAAATTCTACACGAGTTCGGAGTAAAATCAGAAACATTTGTGAATATATGGTTAATCTGTAACTTTTAATTAATCCATTGTAAATGAAGTTGGAAAATAGCTTTAGAGCTCCGATCTATCTTTCCAACGAGATATAATACGCTCGAAACGGATAAACACACACCAAGATATGAGTGTCACAAATACTTAGCCTTATCTCTATGATTTAGCGTTTTCAGCGAAAATAGAGCACTTTTAGCGTAAATACAGTGTATTTTAGTAATCAGGCAATCATCCCTTGATATTTTAAAACCAGCGCCTGAAGACAAGTTTTAGAACTCGGTATGATCTTTCCAACGAGATATTAAACGTTTTCAACGGCACAAAATAGAGCAAGATATGATCGCATCAAATTCGACACGAGTTCGGAGTGAAATCAGAAACATTTGTGTTTATATGGTTAATATGTAACTTTTAACTAAAGCATTGTAAATGAAATTGGAACAATAGTTTTAAAGCTCCGATCTATCTTTCCAACGAGATATAATACGCTCCAAACGGATAAACACACAGCAAGATATGAGTGTCACAAATACTTAGCCTTATCTCTATGATTTAGCGTTTTCAGCGAAAATAGAGCACTTTTAGCGTAAATACAGTGTATTTTAGTAATTAGGCAATCATCCCTTGATATTTTGAAACCAGCGCCTGAAGACAAGTTTTACAACTCGCTAAGATCTTTCCAACGAGATATTAAACGCTTTCAACGACACAAAATAGAGCAAGATATGATCGCATCAAATTCTACACGAGTTCGGAGTGAAATCAGAAACATTTGTGAATATATGGTTAATCTGTAACTTTTAATTAATTCATTGTAAATGAAGTTGGAACAATAGCTTTAGAGCTCCGATCTATCTTTCCAACGAGATATATTACGCTCCCAACGGATAAACACACAGCAAGATATGAGTGTCACAAATACTAGCCTTATCTCTATGATTTAGCGTTTTCAGCGAAAATAGAGCTCTTTTAGCGTAAATACAGTGTATTTAACTAATTAGGCAATCATCCCTTGATATTCTGAAACCAGAGCTTGAAGACAAGTTTTAGAACTCGTTAAGATATTTCCAACGAGATATTAAACGTTTTCAACGGCACAAAATAGAGCATGATATGATCGCATCACATTCTACACGAGTTCGGAGTGAAATCAGAAACATTTGTGAATATATGGTTAATCTATAACTTTTAATTAATGCATTGTAAATGAAAATGGAACAATAGCTTTAGATCTCCGATCTATCTTTCCAACGCAATATAATACGCTGCAAATGGATAAAGACACAGCAAGATATGAGTGTCAGAAATACGTAGCCTTATCTCTATGATTTAGCGTTTTCAGCGAAAATAGAGCACTTTTAGCGTAAATACAGTGTATTTTAGTAATAAGGCAATCATCCCTTGATATTTTGAAACCAGCGCCTGAAGACAAGTTTTAGAACTCGGTATGATCTTTCCAACGAGATATTAAACGTTTTCAACGGCACAAAATAGAGCATGATATGATCGCATCACATTCTACACGAGTTCGGAGTGAAATCAGAAACATTTGTGAATATATGGTTAATCTATAACATTTATATAATGCATTGTAAATGAAGTTGGATCAATAGCTTTAGATCTCCGATCTATGTTTCCAACGCAATATAATACGCTCCAAATGGATAAAGACACAGCAAGATATGAGTGTCACAAATACGTAGCCTTATCTCTATGATTTAGCGTTTTCAGCGAAAATAGAGCACTTTTAGCGTAAATACAGTGTATTTCAGTAATTAGGCAATTATCCCTTGATACTTTGAAACCCGCGCCTGAAGACAAGTTTTAGAACTCGGTAAGATCTTTCCAAAGAGATATTAAACGCTTTCAACGGCACAAAATAGAGCAAGATGTGATTGCATCAAATTCTACACGAGTTCGGAGTGAAATCAGAAACATTTGTGAATATATGGTTAATCTGTAACTTTTAATTAATCCATTGTAAATGAAGTTAAAAAATAGCTTTAGAGCTCCGATCTATCTTTCCAACGAGATATAATACGCTCAAAACGGATAAACACACAGCAAGATATGAGTGTCACAAATACTTAGCCTTAGCTCTATGATTTAGCGTTTTCAGCGAAAATAGATCACTTTTAGCGTAAATACAGTGCATTTTAGTAATTAGGCAATCATCCCTTGATATTTTGAAACCAGTGCCAAAAGACAAGTTTTAGAACTCGGTAAGATCGTTCCAACGAGATATTCAACGCTTTTAACGGCACAAAATAGAGCAAGATATGATCGCATCAAATTCTACACGAGTTCGGAGTGAAATCAGAAACATTTGTGAATATCTGGTTAATCTGTAACTTTTAATTAATGCATTGTAAATGAAGTTAGAACAATAGCTTTAGAGCTCCGATCTATATTTCCAACGAGATATAATACGCTCGAAATGGATAAACACACAGCAAGATATGAGTGTCACAAATACTTAGCCTTATCTCTATGATTTAGCGTTTCAGCGAAAATAGAGGACTTTTAGCGTAAATACAGTGTATTTTAGTAATTAGGAAATCATTCCTTGATATTTTGAAACCAGCTCCTGAAGACATGTTTTACAACTCGCTAAGATCTTTCCAACGAGATATTAAACGCTTTCAACGGCACAAAATAGAGCAAGATATGATCGCATCAAATTCTACACGAGTTCGGAGTGAAATCAGAAACATTTGTGAATATATGGTTAATCTGTAACTTTTAATTAATGCATTGTAATTGAAGTTGGAACAATAGCTTTAGAGCTCCGATCTATCTTTCCAACGAGATATAATACGCTCCCAACCGATAAACACACAGCAAGATATGAGTGTCACAAATACTAGCCTTATCTCTATGATTTAGCGTTTTCAGCGAAAATAGAGCTCTTTTAGCGTAAATACAGTGTATTTTAGTAATTAGGCAATCATCCCTTGATATTCTGAAACCAGAGCTTGAAGACAAGTTTTAGAACTCGTTAAGATATTTCCAACGAGATATTAAACGTTTTCAACGGCACAAATTAGAGCATGATATGATCGCATCACATTCTACACGAGTTCGGAGTGAAATCAGAAACATTTGTGAATATATGGTTAATCTATAACTTTTAATTAATGCATTGTAAATGAAGTTGGAACAATAGCTTTAGATCTCCGATCTATCTTTCCAACGCAATATAATGAGCTCCAAATGGATAAAGACACAGCAAGATATGAGTGTCACAAATACGTAGCCTTATCTCTATGATTTAGCGTTTTCAGCGAAAATAGAGCACTTTTAGCGTAAATACAGTGTATTTCAGTAATTAGGCAATCATCCCTTGATACCTTGAAACCCGCGCCTGAAGACAAGTTTTAGAACTCGGTAAGATCTTTCCAAAGAGATATTAAACGCTTTCAACGGCACAAAATAGAGCAAGATGTGATTGCATCAAATTCTACACGAGTTCGGAGTAAAATCAGAAACATTTGTGAATATATCGTTAATCTGTAACTTTTAATTAATCCATTGTAAATGAAGTTGGAAAATAGCTTTAGAGCTCCGATCTATCTTTCCAACGAGATATAATACGCTCGAAACGGATAAACACACACCAAGATATGAGTGTCACAAATACTTAGCCTTATCTCTATGATTTAGCGTTTTCAGCGAAAATAGAGCACTTTTAGCGTAAATACAGTGTATTTTAGTAATCAGGCAATCATCCCTTGATATTTTGAAACCAGCGCCTGAAGACAAGTTTTAGAACTCGGTATGATCTTTCCAACGAGATATTAAACGTTTTCAACGGCACAAAATAGAGCAAGATATGATCGCATCAAATTCGACACGAGTTCGGAGTGAAATCAGAAACATTTGTGTTTATATGGTTAATATGTAACTTTTAACTAAAGCATTGTAAATGAAATTGGAACAATAGTTTTAAAGCTCCGATCTATCTTTCCAACGAGATATAATACGCTCCAAACGGATAAACACACAGCAAGATATGAGTGTCACAAATACTTAGCCTTATCTCTATGATTTAGCGTTTTCAGCGAAAATAGAGCACTTTTAGCGTAAATACAGTGTATTTTAGTAATTAGGCAATCATCCCTTGATATTTTGAAACCAGCGCCTGAAGACAAGTTTTACAACTCGCTAAGATCTTTCCAACGAGATATTAAACGCTTTCAACGACACAAAATAGAGCAAGATATGATCGCATCAAATTCGACACGAGTTCGGAGTGAAATCAGAAACATTTGTGTTTATATGGTTAATATGTAACTTTTAACTAAAGCATTGGAAATGAAATTGGAACAATAGTTTTAAAGCTCCGATCTATCTTTCCAACGAGATATAATACGCTCCAAACGGATAAACACACAGCAAGATATGAGTGTCACAAATACTTAGCCTTATCTCTCTGATTTAGCGTTTTCAGCGAAAATAGAGCACTTTTAGCGTAAATACAGTGTATTTTAGTAATTAGGCAATCCTCCCTTGATATTTTGAAGCCAGCGCCTGAAGACAAGTTTTACAACTCGCTAAGATCTTCCCAACGAGATATTAAACGCTTTCAACGACACAAAATAGAGCAAGATATGATCGCATCAAATTCTACACGAGTTCGGAGTGAAATCAGAAACATTTGTGAATATATGGTTAATCTGTAACTTTTAATTAATGCATTGTAAATGAAGTTGGAACAATAGCTTTAGAGCTCCGATCTATCTTTCCAACGAGATATATTACGCTCCCAACGGATAAACACACAGCAAGATATGAGTGTCACAAATACTAGCCTTATCTCTATGATTTAGCGTTTTCAGCGAAAATAGAGCTCTTTTAGCGTAAATACAGTGTATTTAACTAATTAGGCAATCATCCCTTGATATTCTGAAACCAGAGCTTGAAGACAAGTTTTAGAACTCGTTAAGATATTTCCACCGAGATATTAAACGTTTTCAACGGCACAAAATAGAGCATGATATGATCGCATCACATTCTACACGAGTTCGGAGTGAAATCAGAAACATTTGTGAATATATGGTTAATCTATAACTTTTAATTAATGCATTGTAAATGAAAATGGAACAATAGCTTTAGATCTCCGATCTATCTTTCCAACGCAATATAATACGCTGCAAATGGATAAAGACACAGCAAGATATGAGTGTCAGAAATATGTAGCCTTATCTCTATGATTTAGCGTTTTCAGAGAAAATAGAGCACTTTTAGCGTAAATACAGTGTATTTTAGTAATCAGGCAATCATTCCTTGATATTTTGAAACCAGCGCCTGAAGACAAGTTTTAGAACTCGGTATGATCTTTCCAACGAGATATTAAACGTTTTCAACGGCACAAATTAGAGCATGATATGATCGCATCAAATTCTACACGAGTTCGGAGTGAAATCAGAAATATTTGTGAATATATGGTTAATCTATAACTTTTAATTAATGCATTGTAAATGAAGTTGGAACAATAGCTTTATATCTCCGATCTATCTTTCCAACGCAATATAATACGCTCCAAATGGATAAAGACACAGCAAGATATGAGTGTCACAAATACGTAGCCTTATCTCTATGATTTAGCGTTTTCAGCGAAAATAGAGCACTTTTAGCGTAAATACAGTGTATTTCAGTAATTAGGCAATCATCCCTTGATATTCTGAAACCAGAGCTTGAAGACAAGTTTTAGAACTCGTTAAGATATTTCCAACGAGATAATAAACGTTTTCAACGGCACAAATTAGAGCATGATATGATCGCATCAAATTCTACACGAGTTCGGAGTGAAATCAGAAACATTTGTGAATATATGGTTAATCTGTAACTTTTAATTAATTCATTGTAAATGAAGTTGGAACAATAGCTTTAGAGCTCCGATCTATCTTTCCAACGAGATATATTACGCTCCCAACGGATAAACACACAGCAAGATATGAGTGTCACAAATACTAGCCTTATCTCTATGATTTAGCGTTTTCAGCGAAAATAGAGCTCTTTTAGCGTAAATACAGTGTATTTAACTAATTAGGCAATCATCCCTTGATATTCTGAAACCAGAGCTTGAAGACAAGTTTTAGAACTCGTTAAGATATTTCCAACGAGATATTAAACGTTTTCAACGGCACAAAATAGAGCATGATATGATCGCATCACATTCTACACGAGTTCGGAGTGAAATCAGAAACATTTGTGAATATATGGTTAATCTATAACTTTTAATTAATGCATTGTAAATGAAAATGGAACAATAGCTTTAGATCTCCGATCTATCTTTCCAACGCAATATAATACGCTGCAAATGGATAAAGACACAGCAAGATATGAGTGTCAGAAATACGTAGCCTTATCTCTATGATTTAGCGTTTTCAGCGAAAATAGAGCACTTTTAGCGTAAATACAGTGTATTTTAGTAATAAGGCAATCATCCCTTGATATTTTGAAACCAGCGCCTGAAGACAAGTTTTAGAACTCGGTATGATCTTTCCAACGAGATATTAAACGTTTTCAACGGCACAAATTAGAGCATGATATGTTCGCATCAAATTCTACACGAGTTCGGAGTGAAATCAGAAACATTTGTGAATATATGGTTAATCTATAACTTTTAATTAATGCATTGTAAATGAAGTTGGAACAATAGCTTTAGATCTCCGATCTATATTTCCAACGCAATATAATACGCTCCAAATGGATAAAGACACAGCAAGATATGAGTGTCACAAATACGTAGCCTTATCTCTATGATTTAACGTTTTCAGCGAAAATAGAGCACTTTTAGCGTAAATACAGTGTATTTCAGTAATTAGGCAATCATCCCTTGATATTCTGAAACCAGAGCTTGAAGACAAGTTTTAGAATTCGTTAAGATATTTCCAACGAGATAATAAACGTTTTCAACAGCACAAATTAGAGCATGATATGATCGCATCAAATTCTACACGAGTTCGGAGTGAAATGAGAAACATTTGTGAATATATGGTTAATCTATAACTTTTAATTAATGCATTGTAAATGAAGTTGGAACAATAGCTTTAGATCTCCGATCTATCTTTCCAACGCAATATAATACGCTCCAAATGGATAAAGACACAGCAAGATATGAGTGTCACAAATACGTAGCCTTATCTCTATGATTTAGCGTTTTCAGCGAAAATAGTGCACTTTTAGCGTAAATACAGTGTATTTCAGTAATTAGGCAATCATCCCTTGATATTCTGAAACCAGAGCTTGAAGACAAGTTTTAGAACTCGTTAAGATATTTCCAACGAGATAATAAACGTTTTCAACGGCACAAATTAGAGCATGATATGATCGCATCAAATTCTACACGAGTTCGGAGTGAAATCAGAAACATTTGTGAATATATGGTTTATCTGTAACTTTTAAATAATGCATTGTAAATGAATTTGGAACAATAGCTTTAGAGTTCCGATCTATGTTTCCAACGAGATATAATACGCTCCCAACGGATAAACACACAGCAAGATATGAGTGTCACAAATACTAGCCTTATCTCTATGATTTAGCGTTTTCAGCGAAAATAGAGCTCTTTTAGCGTAAATACAGTGTATTTTAGTAATTAGGCAATCATCCCTTTATATTCTGAAACCAGAGCTTGAAGACAAGTTTTAGAACTCGTTAAGATATTTCCAACGAGATATTAAACGTTTCAACAGCACAAAATAGAGCATGATATGATCGCATCACATTCTACACGAGTTCGGAGTGAAATCAGAAACATTTGTGAATATATGGTTAATCTGTAACTTTTAATTAATCCATTGTAAATGAAGTTGGAAAATAGCTTTAGAGCTCCGATCTATCTTTCCAACGAGATATAATACGCTCGAAACGGATAAACACACACCAAGATATGAGTGTCACAAATACTTAGCCTTATCTCTATGATTTAGCGTTTTCAGCGAAAATAGAGCACTTTTAGCGTAAATACAGTGTATTTTAGTAATCAGGCAATCATCCCTTGATATTTTGAAACCAGCGTCTGAAGACAAGTTTTAGAACTCGGTATGATCTTTCCAACGAGATATTAAACGTTTTCAACGGCACAAAATAGAGCAAGATATGATCGCATCAAATTCGACACGAGTTCGGAGTGAAATCAGAAACATTTGTGTTTATATGGTTAATATGTAACTTTTAACTAAAGCATTGGAAATGAAATTGGAACAATAGTTTTAAAGCTCCGATCTATCTTTCCAACGAGATATAATACGCTCCAAACGGATAAACACACAGCAAGATATGAGTGTCACAAATACTTAGCCTTATCTCTCTGATTTAGCGTTTTCAGCGAAAATAGAGCACTTTTAGCGTAAATACAGTGTATTTTAGTAATTAGGCAATCCTCCCTTGATATTTTGAAGCCAGCGCCTGAAGACAAGTTTTACAACTCGCTAAGATCTTCCCAACGAGATATTAAACGCTTTCAACGACACAAAATAGAGCAAGATATGATCGCATCAAATTCTACACGAGTTCGGAGTGAAATCAGAAACATTTGTGAATATATGGTTAATCTGTAACTTTTAATTAATGCATTGTAAATGAAGTTGGAACAATAGCTTTAGAGCTCCGATCTATCTTTCCAACGAGATATATTACGCTCCCAACGGATAAACACACAGCAAGATATGAGTGTCACAAATACTAGCCTTATCTCTATGATTTAGCGTTTTCAGCGAAAATAGAGCTCTTTTAGCGTAAATACAGTGTATTTAACTAATTAGGCAATCATCCCTTGATATTCTGAAACCAGAGCTTGAAGACAAGTTTTAGAACTCGTTAAGATATTTCCACCGAGATATTAAACGTTTTCAACGGCACAAAATAGAGCATGATATGATCGCATCACATTCTACACGAGTTCGGAGTGAAATCAGAAACATTTGTGAATATATGGTTAATCTATAACTTTTAATTAATGCATTGTAAATGAAAATGGAACAATAGCTTTAGATCTCCGATCTATCTTTCCAACGCAATATAATACGCTGCAAATGGATAAAGACACAGCAAGATATGAGTGTCAGAAATATGTAGCCTTATCTCTATGATTTAGCGTTTTCAGAGAAAATAGAGCACTTTTAGCGTAAATACAGTGTATTTTAGTAATCAGGCAATCATTCCTTGATATTTTGAAACCAGCGCCTGAAGACAAGTTTTAGAACTCGGTATGATCTTTCCAACGAGATATTAAACGTTTTCAACGGCACAAATTAGAGCATGATATGATCGCATCAAATTCTACACGAGTTCGGAGTGAAATCAGAAATATTTGTGAATATATGGTTAATCTATAACTTTTAATTAATGCATTGTAAATGAAGTTGGAACAATAGCTTTATATCTCCGATCTATCTTTCCAACGCAATATAATACGCTCCAAATGGATAAAGACACAGCAAGATATGAGTGTCACAAATACGTAGCCTTATCTCTATGATTTAGCGTTTTCAGCGAAAATAGAGCACTTTTAGCGTAAATACAGTGTATTTCAGTAATTAGGCAATCATCCCTTGATATTCTGAAACCAGAGCTTGAAGACAAGTTTTAGAACTCGTTAAGATATTTCCAACGAGATAATAAACGTTTTCAACGGCACAAATTAGAGCATGATATGATCGCATCAAATTCTACACGAGTTCGGAGTGAAATCAGAAACATTTGTGAATATATGGTTAATCTGTAACTTTTAAATAATGCATTGTAAATGAAGTTGGAACAATAGATTTAGAGCTCCGATCTATCTTTCCAACGAGATATAATACGCTTCCAACGGATAAACACACAGCCAGATATGAGTGTCACAAATACTAGCCTTATCTCTATGATTTAGCGTTTTCAGCGAAAATAGAGCTCTTTTAGCGTAAATACAGTGTATTTTAGTAATTAGGCAATCATCCCTTTATATTCTGAAACCAGAGCTTGAAGACAAGTTTTAGAACTCGTTAAGATAGAACTCGGTAAGATAAAAGAATTTTCGGTTCTAGTGAGAGTTGAGAGCTCTTCTCTCCCAATTTGGCCTAACGGTCACTTTTGGCTCTTTCACGCCGGAAACCGCCTCTCCACCACCGCACTCAGCCACCATCTTCCACACTTCGGAGCTAAGTAACCAACCATATTTCATGACCATCCTCTTGGCCTTGTAATATCTTTGTTTTCTTACCTCCATTCACGCAAAACCAGTTCGCAAAACCACTATTCACGAAAAAAAGGTTTTGTTCGTAGCTCACTCTTCCTTCGTCGGATGCTTGAGATTTTTTAGCTGGGAGGTACTCTACCTTGGGCGAGCTCACAGCTAGAATTTGAGAACAATCCATTGGAGCCGTACACCACTTCCGAACAAGAACTCAAAGTTACTATTCACAGTTGACTTTTGGAAAACCGTAGATCTACAACAACAAAGAACTTGGGGGAAGATTCTAAGGTTTGTATGGGGGTCGCCTCAACTAGGCGCACCTCTACAACCCCTTTCTCCTTGAATCCGAGGTAATTTCATTCTCAAGTTACTATTCATCATCTTCCCCAATGGGGAAGGTAACAAACCGGAGCTCTAAACTTAAGGGAACTCCTACCGAGAAGAAATCTTCTTTGAGACTCCAAGCTTTGAAAGCTAGAGAGGCAGCTGGCCCTACTCATACACCTTTGGAGGAGGGTCAATCCGAGGCTGGAAAGGGCAATGTTGAGGAGGTTGTGCTTTATGAAGATGCCTTGACTGAGGTACAAAAAGGGAATGTCTCGGTTTTGGAGGTGGTGCCCGAAGTTCACAAACAATCCACATTGCAATTGGAGGGGGTCCTAGCTGAAGTGGATAAGGGGAAGTCCACGGATTGTGATGATCATCCTATCATTGAAGAGGAGTCAGTTGATACACAACATGAGAACAGCCACATTATTGATGAAAGCACCGCCATTTGTGCTCAAACCGAAAAGGGTGATGAGGTAACTCTTGTACCTCTTGTTGTTAATGAGATTGATAAAGGGACTGTCCCTAATGAGAAAAACAAGGCACTTGAGAATGAGGCTGAAATCATTGAGCCCCTTGTCCATCAAAGTGCTAAACCGAATGTATGGAAGTCACCTTGGACATCCTTATTTAAGGATAATAGAGAACCGAGTAAAGGAATGAAATTAAAGTTCATTGAACCCGTGGGGGATTTTGTGGACCTATCTAGTAGGAAGATGCCATCTATTGTAGACATTTGGGGGTTTTGTTTGGTAGGGTACTTCGCGGGCAGATTCCCCGGGTTAAAGGCCATCCATGAACTTGTTGCAAAATGGGAGGTACAATGCAATGTGAGGCAACATGATCAAGGTTGGGTCATATTCCGCTTTAAAAGTGAGGAGACAAGAGCAAAAGTTCTAATGGAGGGGCCTTACACTCTGTTTGGTAAGTCCCTATACTTGAAAACTCTATCCGAGGACTTCTCTTTCAATAGTGAAGAATTTTTGAAGGTCCCCATTTGGGTTAAGTTTCCATACTTACCAATGCAACTTTGGAGTGAAGACATTATTAGTGAGGTTGCCTCACGGGTTGGGACTCCCCTAACCACGGATAGAATCACTCAAGAAAAAGCTAGATCCAATTTTGCTAGAGTCCTAATTGAGGTGGATGCCTCTAAACCTCCTCCCCTCAAAGTGAAAGTCAAAATGCCGAACCAAAAGATCCACAACCAAAAGGTTATCTATGAAACCTTTCCAAACTTTTGTTTCCAATGTAAAGTTTATGGCCACCATGCATTTACATGCAATGTCATAGCTGAAATGGAACAAAAGGAGAGAGAGCAAAATAAGAAAGAGCCGGACAACCAACCTGTTTTGGAAGAAAATCCACCCAAGGCTGTACTTCCTAATGCCGCGGCAAAGGGCAAGGCTGTGGCAAGTGATTATGCCGCGGCAAAGGGGACTGTGGCAAGTGATCATGCCGCGGCAACAACTTCGAACTCCAAAACTGAGGTACCAATGAAGAAGAAGGACCACCATCCTTTCATCAAGGTGGTGAGGCTTAATAAGAGAAGGAGACAAAAGAGAAAGCTACAAGAAGAGGGGGAGATATCATCCGGCTATGAAACAAAGGAAGAAGAGGAGGAACCGAGAAAAATCCAATCTTTTAGAGAAGTTTTTAATGATGAAGTGATTGTTTCCATGAAGACCGAGGAATATAGTGATCCTATCATTAAAGTCCAGCACTTTGATGATGTTAAAGAACCAACTATTCGGCTTAACCATCTTTTAAAGATGGTAAAAGCTGATGAGGCCGGAATATGGTTTACAAGAGCTTGTTTGGAGAGTCTTCCCGGAGTAAAAAAGACAAAGAGGTTCTATGGGTTTACAACGGATTTCATGAGAAGTGTATATAGACACTTCCTTGATAGATACTTTGAAGATGGTCACCCGATGGGAAATGGAAGTAAAGTCATGCATCCTACTTTGGTGAAGAAGAAAATAACACGGGTGGTGGATGACATGAGAGAGGCCTACATAGATGAGGTGATCACCAAAGTGGAGTTTGAAGAAGGTGGAGGCTATAAACTACACTTGAAGAACGTGGAGCACATGGATGAGATGATGACAAGGCTTGATAACTACCTTGACATTGACGGCAAAGGAACTAGAGATGGAATCACCTTTACAAATGCATGCTTGGATTCACTACCGGGGGCAGTCCGCACGGAGGAAGGGTATGACTTCTTCCATTCTTTTATGATTAAAGTTTATCCTCTTTTTCTTGATAGGTACAAGGGATGCGAGAGCTATAGGGAATGGGTGCAAAGAGAAAGAAAGAACAAGGAAGAGAACTTTGGAAAATACAAGAAGAAGGGAGAGAGGAAGGGGGTGAGCAACAAATAATTTGTTTTTAATGATAATAGCTTCTTGGAATATTAGGGGGCTGAATCAAGCCTCAAAACAAAATAGTATAGCTAATTTTGCACGGGTTAACAAGGTACGTATTTTTTGCCTACTCGAAACAAAAATGTCCTCTCTTACTTTTGATAATTTTGTGAACTATAGGTTTAATGCATGGATGTATGTTACTAATTTTAATAAGTTGAGTGGGGGCCGTATGGCTATTATTTGGGACCCACATTTTGTTGATGCTGTGGTTCTACAAGTGGACAAACAACATATACATGTTCGGTTCACTTGTAGAATTACACAATTGTCTTTTTATGTGACTTTTATTTATGCCCTTTATACCATTGTACAAAGAAGGGAACTTTGGGAGCATGTAACTGTTTTGAGCCAAAATATCCTTGCGCCTTGGGTGGTTTTGGGTGATTTTAATTGTGTAGGTGCGCCAAATGAGAGAAGGGGGTCTGCCCCCCCTTCGGCCTATGCTATGAAACACTTGAATGACATGAAAATGCAATCTAACCTCCTTGATGCCCCTTCCACTGGCGAGCTTTATACTTGGCATAGGGGTGCAACTTGGGCTAAGTTAGATAGAGTTCTTATTAACTCTTTGTGGAGTATGAATAATATATCATGTAAGGCCCATTTTTTTGAAATGGAATGTGAATTTGATCATGTTGCATCTCTTGTTGCTATTGGGGCTGTGAACAAGGGGGGGTCAAAGCCTTTTAAATTTTTTAACATGTGGTTAAAGCATGAACGTTTTCATGACATCCTTGAGAGTGTGTGGACTAGGAAGGTTGCTGGTACGGCTCAGTTTAGGCTTGCCCGAAAACTGAAACTACTCAAACAACCCCTAAAACAACTCAATAGAGATGAATTCAGCCATATCTCGGCTAGGGCAAAGGAATCAAAAAAAGAGTATAAGAGAATCTATCAATTAGCTCTCTTAGCTCCTTTAGATGATGCCTTAAATGAGGAAATGGTCATTGCTAGAAAAAGAGCTTTGTTTTTGAAAGAAGCCGAGGAAGCCTATCTTAAACAAAAGGCTAAGGCTGTCCATATTTTACAATCAGATAGGTGTACGAAGTATTTTCATTCTATTGTGAAAAAGAGAAATGCTCATAACTCTATTGCTTCCTTGAGATTGCAAGATGGAAGTCTTACTAAATCAATGGAACATGTAGCAAATGAGTTCATAGCATTCTACAAAGATTTATTTAGCACGAAGGTTCCTATGATGGGGTATGACCCAGGTGTCATTTTATCTGGAAATATCTTGGATCAAACACTTGTTTCTGACCTCATCAGTCCCGTTACTGATTTGGATATTAAACAAGCCTTGTTTGATATAGGTAATGATAAAGCACCTGGTCCGGATGGATATTCTTCAGCCTTTTTTAAAGAAAATTGGAGTAAGGTTGGGGAGGATGTTTGTGAGGCCGTGAGAGAGTTTTTTGTTACGGGGACTTTGCTTAAACAGGTTAATCACACTGTGGTTGCTTTGATCCCTAAAACTAATCATTCTCCAACGGTCTCGGACTTCAGACCTATTTCTTGTACGAATGTGACTTATAAGATCATCACTAAGATTCTTTCTTCCCGTCTAGGTCCTTTACTCTCTAGTATTATCAATCCTGCACAGGGAGCTTTTGTTGATGGAAGATTGATGTCTGACAACATCTTCCTTGCACAAGAGTTAGTGAAGGGATATACTAGGAAAAGGCCTTCACCTAGATGTATGATTAAGATTGATCTTAGGAAGGCTTATGACACTATATCATGGGAGTTTCTTGAGAGAGTATTGTTGGATATTGGTATTCCTGAACTGTTTGTGAGATGGATTATGGAGTGTGTCTCAACTTCTTCTTTTTCTATCTCCATTAATGGTTCACTCCATGGATGGTTTGAAGGAAAGAGAGGCCTTAGACAAGGAGACCCTATGTCTCCCTTGTTGTTTGTTATCTGCTTAGAGTACTTCTCACGGCTGATAGAGAGGAGGACCTTGGATCCTACTTTCCGTTATCATCCGCTATGCTCTAAGCTAAAAATAACACATTTGGCTTATGCAGATGATTTGATGTTGTTTTCTAAGGGTAATTACGCATCTATTAAGATATTAGTCGAGGCCTTGAATGATTATGGGCTAGCTTCTGGCCTCATGGTTAATCAGGATAAGTCTAATATTTTTCTAGGTGGTAATATGGAAAGTAGAATCCCGTACATTCTTGAGAGGGTGGGGTTTCAACAAGGATCCTTCCCGGTTAGATATTTGGGTATTCCGCTTGCTCCTCTAAGTATTTCTGTAGCCCAGTTCTCTCCCCTGATTGACAAGGTTACAGATTATTTAGATGCATGGAACTCAAAAACTCTTTCTTATGCGGGGAAGGTTGAGTTGATTACATCCGTTTTGCAGGGAGTGCAAGCTTTTTGGATGGGCATCTTCCCCATTCCGAGGGCCATCATTGATAGAATAACATCCCTTTGTAGAATGTTTCTTTGGGGAAATAAGCATGCGAAAGTTGCATGGAGTGATGTTTGTCTACCAAAAAATGAGGGGGGTTTAGGGATTAGAGATGCTAAGGTATGGAATTGTGCCTTGCTGTCCCGAACCCTTTGGAATATACATGCTAAAAAAGACTCTTTATGGGTGAAATGGATGAATGAAGTCTATCTCTTTGGGAGAGATGTGTGGACATTTGTGCCACACACAAAGGACTCTAGGCTTATAAAGACTATTGGGACTGTCCGGGACTTGCTCATATCCAAGTTCCCTTCTCTAGACATGGCCGTGATTCACATGGGCAAAATGTCCCAAAATGGGAAATTGTCTTCCTCGAAAATATATGATTTGCTTAGAATCAAAGGCACAATTCATCCTTGGATGTCCTTCATATGGAAGAGTTATATTCCCCCCAAATTCTCATTCATTACTTGGCTGGCCTTCCGGGGAAGATTGGCTACGTATGATTGCTTGGGGTTTCTTGATGTTGTTAACGTTTGTCACTTTTGTAAGGGTGGCCCGGAAACGGTGTCACACCTATATTTTGAATGTGTATTTACAGGACAGGTTTGGAACTTGATCCGGGATTGGCTTGGACTGACTAGGCAGATGACTACGCTTTCAAGTGCGGTTAAATGGATGAAGAAGGAGCAAACTGGAGCAAACGTCAAAGCCAAAGCCGTGAGGCTATCTTTTTGCTACACCGTCTATTGGATTTGGCGCATGAGGAATATGATTTGTTTTGAGAAGGCCAAGATTATGGTGACTGATATGGTCAAACATATCAAATTTATGGTGTATAAAGTACTTTATTACATGTATCCAATTGATAGGATAACATTCTGATCCTTTTTTGCGTTTTTGCGTTTTCGTCACCGATTTGTGATGGCTAGCATATATGCGTAGCTAGTTGGGTGAGTTATTTGAGTTTTTTGGAGGTGACGAGGTATCCTTGCTTGGGATGACCTCTTTTTGTGTTTTTGCTACTGTATAGCTGTACATAAACACTTTGGATATATATATTTACAGTTTATCCAAAAAAAATAGAACTCGTTAAGATATTTCCAACGAGATATTAAACGTTTACACAGCACAAAATAGAGCATGATATGATCGCATCACATTCTACACGAGTTTGGAGTGAAATCAGAGACATTTGTGAATATATGGTTAATCTATAACTTTTAATTAATGCATTGTAAATGAAGTTGGAACAATAGCTTTAGATCTCCGATCTATCTTTCCAACGCAATATAATACGCTCCAAATGGATAAAGACACAGCAAGATATGAGTGTCACAAATACGTAGCCTTATCTCTATGATTTAGCGTTTTCAGCGAAAATAGAGCACTTTTAGCGTAAATACAGTGTATTTCAGTAATTAGGCAATTATCCCTTGATACTTTGAAACCCGCGCCTGAAGACAAGTTTTAGAACTCGGTAAGATCTTTCCAAAGAGATATTAAACGCTTTCAACGGCACAAAATAGAGCAAGATGTGATTGCATCAAATTCTACACGAGTTCGGAGTGAAATCAGAAACATTTGTGAATATATGGTTAATCTGTAACTTTTAATTAATCCATTTTAAATGAAGTTGGAAAATAGCTTTAGAGCTCCGATCTATCTTTCCAACGAGATATAATACGCTCGAAACGGATAAACACACAGCAAGATATGAGTGTCACAAATACTTAGCCTTATCTCTATGATTTAGCGTTTTCAGCGAAAATAGAGCACTTTTAGCGTAAATACATTGCATTTTAGTAATTAGGCAATCATTCCTTGATATTTTGAAACCAGTGCCAAAAGACAAGTTTTAGAACTCGGTAAGATCGTTCCAAAGAGATATTAAACGCTTTCAACGGCACAAAATAGAGCAAGATATAATCGCATCAAATTCTACACGAGTTCGGAGTGAAATCAGAAACATTTGTGAATATCTGGTTAATCTGTAACTTTTAATTAATGCATTGTAAATGAAGTTAGAACAATAGATTTAGAGCTCCGATCTATATTTCCAACGAGATATAATACGCTCGAAACGGATAAACACACAGCAAGATATGAGTGTCACAAATACTTAGCCTTATCTCTATGATTTAGCGTTTCAGCCAAAATAGAGCACTTTTAGCGTAAATATAGTGTATTTTAGTAATTAGGAAATCATCCCTTGATATTTTGAAACCAGCGCCTGAAGACAAGTTTTACAACTCGCTAAGATCTTTCCAACGAGATATTAAACGCTTTCAACGGCACAAAATAGAGCAAGATATGATCACATCAAATTCTACACGAGTTCGGAGTGAAATCAGAAACATTTGTGAATATATGGTTAATCTGTAACTTTTAATTAATGCATTGTAATTGAAGTTGGAACAATAGCTTTAGAGCTCCGATCTATCTTTCCAACGATATATAATACGCTCCCAACGGATAAACACACAGCAAGATATGAGTGTCAATAATACTAGCCTTATCTCTATGATTTAGCGTTTTCAGCGAAAATAGAGCTCTTTTAGCGTAAATACAGTGTATTTTAGTAATTAGGCAATCATCCCTTGATATTCTGAAACCAGAGATTGAAGACAAGTTTTAGAACTCGTTAAGATATTTCCAACGAGATAATAAACGTTTTCAACGGCACAAATTAGAGCATGATATGATCGCATCAAATTCTACACGAGTTCGGAGTGAAATCAGAAACATTTGTGAATATATGGTTAATCTATAACTTTTAATTAATGCATTGTAAATGAAGTTGGAACAATAGCTTTAGATCTCCGATCTATCTTTCCAACGCAATATAATACGCTCCAAATGGATAAAGACACAGCAAGATATGAGTGTCACAAATACGTAGCCTTATCTCTATGATTTAGCGTTTTCAGCGAAAATAGAGCACTTTTAGCGTAAATACAGTGTATTTCAGTAATTAGGCAATCATCCCTTGATACTTTGAAACCCGCGCCTGAAGACAAGTTTTAGAACTCGGTAAGATCTTTCCAAAGAGATATTAAACGCTTTCAACGGCACAAAATAGTGCAAGATGTGATTGCATCAAATTCTACACGAGTTCGGAGTGAAATCAGAAACATTTGTGAATATATGGTTAATCTGTAACTTTTAATTAATCCATTGTAAATGAAGTTGGAAAATAGCTTTAGAGCTCCGATCTATCTTTCCAACGAGATATAATACGCTCGAAACGGATAAACACACAGCAAGATATGAGTGTCACAAATACTTAGCCTTATATCTATGATTTAGCGTTTTCAGCGAAAATAGAGCACTTTTAGCGTAAATACTGTGCATTTTAGTAATTAGGCAATCATCCCTTGATATTTTGAAACCAGTGCCAAATGACAAGTTTTAGAACTCGGTAAGATCGTTCCAACGAGATATTAAACGCTTTCAACGGCACAAAATAGAGCAAGATATGATCGCATCAAATTCTACACGAGTTCGGAGTGAAATCAGAAACATTTGTGAATATCTGGTTAATCTGTAACTTTTAATTAATGCATTGTAAATGAAGTTAGAACAATAGCTTTAGAGCTCCGATCTATATTTCCAACGAGATATAATACGCTCGAAACGGTTAAACACACAGCAAGATATGAGTGTCACAAATACTTAGCCTTATCTCTATGATTTAGCGTTTCAGCGAAAATAGAGCACTTTTAGCGTAAATACAGTTTATTTTAGTAATTAGGAAATCATCCCTTGATATTTTGAAACCAGCGCCTGAAGACAAGTTTTACAACTCGCTAAGATCTTTCCAACGAGATATTAAACGCTTTCAACGGCACAAAATAGAGCAAGATATGATCGCATCAAATTCTACACGAGTTCGGAGTGAAATCAGAAACATTTGTGAATATATGGTTAATCTGTAACTTTTAATTAATGCATTGTAATTGAAGTTGGAGCAATAGCTTTAGAGCTCCGATCTATCTTTCCAACGATATATAATACGCTCCCAACGGATAAACACACAGCAAGATATGAGTGTCACAAATACTAGCCTTATCTCTATGATTTAGCGTTTTCAGCGAAAATAGAGCTCTTTTAGCGTAAATACAGTGTATTTTAGTAATTAGGCAATCATCCCTTGATATTCTGAAACCAGAGCTTGAAGACAAGTTTTAGAACTCGTTAAGATATTTCCAACGAGATAATAAACGTTTTCAACGGCACAAATTAGAGCATGATATGATCGCATCAAATTCTACACGAGTTCGGAGTGAAATCAGAAACATTTGTGAATATATGGTTAATCTATAACTTTTAATTAATGCATTGTAAATGAAGTTGGAACAATAGCTTTAGATCTCCGATCTATCTTTCCAATGCAATATAATACGATCCAAATGGATAAAGACACAGCAAGATATGAGTGTCACAAATACGTAGCCTTATCTCTATGATTTAGCGTTTTCAGCGAAAATAGAGCACTTTTAGCGTAAATACAGTGTATTTCAGTACTTAGGCAATCATCCCTTGATACTTTGAAACCCGCGCCTGAAGACAAGTTTTAGAACTCGGTAAGATCTTTCCAAAGAGATATTAAACGCTTTCAACGGCACAAAATAGTGCAAGATGTGATTGCATCAAATTCTACACGAGTTCGGAGTGAAATCAGAAACATTTGTGAATATATGGTTAATCTGTAACTTTTAATTAATCCATTGTAAATGAAGTTGGAAAATAGCTGTAGAGCTCCGATCTATCTTTCCAACGAGATATAATACGCTCGAAACGGATAAACACACAGCAAGATATGAGTGTCACAAATACTTAGCCTTATCTCTATGATTTAGCGTTTTCAGCGAAAATAGAGCACTTTTAGCGTAAATACAGTGTATTTTAGTAATCAGGCAATCATCCCTTGATATTTTGAAACCAGCGCCTGAAGACAAGTTTTAGAACTCGGTATGATCTTTCCAACGAGATATTAAACGTTTTCAACGGCACAAAATAGAGCAAGATATGATCGCACCAAATTCGACACGAGTTCGGAGTGAAATCAGAAACATTTGTGATTATATGGTTAATATGTAACTTTTAACTAATGCATTGTTAATGAAATTGGAACAATAGTTTTAAAGCTCCGATCTATCTTTCCAACGAGATATAATACGCTCCAAACGGATAAACACACAGCAAGATATGAGTGTCACAAATACTTAGCCTTATCTCTATGATTTAGCGTTTTCAGCGAAAATAGAGCACTTTTAGCGTAAATACAGTGTATTTTAGTAATTAGGCAATCATCCCTTGATATTCTGAAACCAGAGCCTGAAGACAAGTTTTAGAACTCCGTAACATCATTCCAACGAGATATTAAACGCTTTCAACGGTACAAAATAGAGCAAGATATGATCGCACCAAATTCGACACGAGTTCGGAGTGAAATCAGAAACATTTGTGATTATATGGTTAATATGTAACTTTTAACTAATGCATTGTTAATGAAATTGGAACAATAGTTTTAAAGCTCCGATCTATCTTTCCAACGAGATATAATACGCTCCAAACGGATAAACACACAGCAAGATATGAGTGTCACAAATACTTAGCCTTATCTCTATGATTTAGCGTTTTCAGCGAAAATAGAGCACTTTTAGCGTAAATACAGTGTATTTTAGTAATTAGGCAATCATCCCTTGATATTCTGAAACCAGAGCCTGAAGACAAGTTTTAGAACTCCGTAACATCATTCCAACGAGATATTAAACGCTTTCAACGGTACAAAATAGAGCAAGATATGATCGCATCAAATTCTACACGAGTTCGGAGTGAACTCAGAAACATTTGTGAATATGTGCTTCATCTGTAACTTTTAATTAATGCATTGTAAATGAAGTTGGAACAATAGCTTTAGAGCTCCGATCTATCTTTCCAACGAGATATAATACGCTCCAAAAGGATAAACACACAGCAAGATATGAGTGTCACAAATACTTAGCCTTATCTCTATGATTTAGCGTTTTCAGCGAAAATAGAGCACTTTTAGCGTAAATACAGTGTATTTTAGTAATCAGGCAATCATCCCTTGATATTTTGAAACCAGCGCCTGAAGACAAGTTTTAGAACTCGGTATGATCTTTCCAACGAGATATTAAACGTTTTCAACGGCACAAAATAGAGCAAGATATGATCGCACCAAATTCGACACGAGTTCGGAGTGAAATCAGAAACATTTGTGATTATATGGTTAATATGTAACTTTTAACTAATGCATTGTTAATGAAATTGGAACAATAGTTTTAAAGCTCCGATCTATCTTTCCAACGAGATATAATACGCTCCAAACGGATAAACACACAGCAAGATATGAGTGTCACAAATACTTAGCCTTATCTCTATGATTTAGCGTTTTCAGCGAAAATAGAGCACTTTTAGCGTAAATACAGTGTATTTTAGTAATTAGGCAATCATCCCTTGATATTCTGAAACCAGAGCCTGAAGACAAGTTTTAGAACTCCGTAACATCATTCCAACGAGATATTAAACGCTTTCAACGGTACAAAATAGAGCAAGATATGATCGCATCAAATTCTACACGAGTTCGGAGTGAACTCAGAAACATTTGTGAATATGTGCTTCATCTGTAACTTTTAATTAATGCATTGTAAATGAAGTTGGAACAATAGCTTTAGAGCTCCGATCTATCTTTCCAACGAGATATAATACGCTCCAAACGGATAAACACACAGCAAGATATGAGTGTCACAAATACTTAGCCTTATCTCTATGATTTATCGTTTTCAGCGAAAATAGAGCACTTTTAGCGTAAATACCGTGTATTTTAGTAATTAGGCAATCATCCCTTCATATTCTGAAACCAGATCCTGAGGACAAGTTTTAGAACTCGGTAAGATCTTTCCAACGAGATATTAAACGCTTTCAACGGCACAAATTAGAGCATGATATGATCGCATCACATTCTACACGAGTTCGGAGTGAAATCAGAAACATTTGTGAATATATGGTTAATCTGTAACTCTTAATTAATGCATTGTAAATGAAGTTGGAATAATATCTTTAGATCTCCGATCTATCTTTCCAACGAGATATAATACGCTCCAAATGGATAAACACACAGCAAGATATGAGTGTCACAAATACTTAGCCTTATCTCTATGATTTAGCGTTTTCAGCGAAAATAGAGCACTTTTAGCGTAAATACAGTGTATTTTACTAATTAGGCAATCATCCTTGATATTTTGAAACCCGCGCCTGAAAACAAGTTTTAGAACTCGGTAAAATCAGAAACATTTGTAATAATAATAATAAGAAGAATAATAATAATAAAATAACAATAATAATACCCCTAATAATAATAATAATAATAATACTAATAATAATAATAATAATAATAATAATAATAATAATAATAATAATAATAATAATAATAATAATAATAATAATAATAATAATAATAATAATAATAATAATAATAATAATAATAATAATAATAATAATAATAATAATAATAATAATAATAATAATAATAATAATAATAAAAGTTAATTATCCGTTTGGATCGTATTATATCTCGTTGGAAAGATAGATCAGAGCTCTAAAGCTACTGTTCCAACTTTATTTACAATGCATTAATTAAAAGTTACATATTAACCATATATTCACAAATGTTTCTGATTTCACTCCGAACTCGTGTAGAATGTGATGCGATCATATCATGCTCTAATTTGTGCCGTTGAAAGCGTTTAATATCTCGTTGGAAAGATCTTACCGATTTCTAAAACTTGTCCTCAGGCTCTAGTTTCAGAATATGAAGGGATGATTGCCTAATTACTAAAATACACTGTATTTACGCTAAAAGTGCTCTATTTTCGCTGCAAACGCTAAATCATAGAGATAAGGCTAAGTATTTGTGACACTCATATCTTGCTGTGTGTTTATCCGTTTGGAGCGTATTATATCTCGTTGGAAAGATAGATCGGAGCTCTAAAGCTATTGTTCCAACTTCATTTACAATGCATTAATTAAAAGTTACAGATGAAGCACATATTCACAAATGTTTCTGAGTTCACTCCGAACTCGTGTAGAATTTGATGCGATCATATCTTGCTCTATTTTGTGCCGTTGAAAGCGTTTAATATCTCGTTTGAAAGAACATACCGAGTTCTAAAACTTGTGTTCAGGCGCTGTTTTCAAAATATCAAGGGAAGATTTCCTAATTACTAAAATACACTGTATTTACGCTAAAAGTGCTCTATTTTCGTGGAAAACGCTAATTCATAGAGATAAGGCTAAGTATTTGTGACACTCATATCTTGCTGTGTGTTTATCCGTTTGGAGCGTATTATATCTCGTTGTAAGGATAGATCTGAGCTCTAAATCTATTTTTCCAACTTCATTTACAATGCATTAATTAAAAGTTACATATTAACCGTGTATTCACAAATGTTTCTAATTTCACTCCGAACTCGTGTAGAATTTGATGGGATCATATCTTGCTCTATTTTGTACCGTTGAAAGCGTTTAATATCTCGTTGGAATGATCTTACCGAGTTCTAAAACTTGTCTTCAGGCTCTGGTTTCAGAATATCAAGGGATGATTGCCTAATTACTAAAATACACTGTATTTACGCTAAAAGTGCTCTATTTTCGCTGAAAACGCTAAATCATAGAGATAAGGCTAAGTATTTGTGACACTCATATCTTGCTGTGTGTTTATCCGTTTGGAGCGTATTATATCTCGTTGGAAAGATAGATCGGAGCTTTAAAACTATTGTTCCAATTTCATTTACAATGCATTAGTTAAAAGTTACATATTAACCATATAATCACAAATGTTTCTGATTTCACTCCGAACTCGTGTCGTATTTGATGCGATCATATCTTGCTCTATTTTATGCCGTTGAAAACGTTTAATATCTCGTTGGAAAGATCTTACCGAGTTCTAAAACTTGTCTTCATGCGCTGGTTTCAAAATATCAAGGGATGATTTCCTGATTACTAAAATACACTGTATTTACGCTAAAAGTGCTCTATTTTCGCTGAAAACGCTAAATCATAGAGATAAGGCTAAGTATTTGTGACACTCATATCTTGCTGTGTGTTTATCCGTTTCGAGCGTATTATATCTCGTTGGAAAGATAGATCGGAGCTCTAAAGCTATTTTCCAACTTCATTTACAATGGATTAATTAAAAGTCACCGATTAACCATATATTCACAAATGTTTCTGATTTCACTCCGAACTCGTGTAGAATTTGATGCAATCACATCTTGCTCTATTTTGTGCCTTTGAAAGCGTTTAATATCTCTTTGGAAAGATCTTACCGAGTTCTAAAACTTGTCTTCAGGCGCGGGTTTCAAAGTATCAAGGGATGATTGCCTAATTACTGAAATACACTGTATTTACGCTAAAAGTGCTCTATTTTCGCTGAAAACGCTAAATCATAGAGATAAGGCTACGTATTTGTGACACTCATATCTTCCTGTGTCTTTATCCATTTGGAGCGTATTATATTGCGTTGGAAAGATAGATCGGAGATCTAAATCTATTGTTCCAACTTCATTTACAATGCATTAATTAAAAGTTATAGATTCACCATATATTCATAAATGTTTCTGATTTCACTCCGAACTCGTGTAGAATGTGATGCGATCATATCATGCTCTATTGTTTGCCGTTGAAAACGTTTAATATCTCGTTGGAAATATCTTAACGAGTTCTAAAACTTGTCTTCAAGCTCTGGTTTCAGAATATCAAGGGATGATTGCCTAATTACTAAAATACACTGTATTTCTGCTAAAAGAGCTCTATTTTCGCTGAAAACGCTAAATCATAGAGATAAGGCTAGTATTTGTGACACTCATATCTTGCTGTGTGTTTATCCGTTGGGAGCGTATTATATCTCGTTGGAAAGATAGATCGGAGATCTAAAGCTATTGTTCCAACTTCATTTACAATGCATTAATGAAAAGTTACAGATTAACCATATATTCACAAATGTTTCTGATTTCACTCCGAACTCGTGTAGAATTTGATGCGATCATATCTTGCTCTATTTTGTGCCGTTGAAAGCGTTTAATATCTCGTTGGAAAGATCTTAGCGAGTTGTAAAACTTGTCTTCAGGCGCTGGTTTCAAAATATCAAGGGATGATTTCCTAATTACTAAAATACACTGTATTTACGCTAAAAGTGCTCTATTTTCGCTGAAACGCTAAATCATAGAGATAAGGCTAAGTATTTGTGACACTCATATCTTGCTGTGTGTTTATCCGTTTCGAGCGTATTATATCTCGTTGGAATTATAGATCGGAGCTATAAAGCTATTGTTCTAACTTCATTTACAATACATTAATTAAAAGTTACAGATTAACCAGATATTCACAAATGTTTCTGATTTCACTCCAAACTCGTGTAGAATTTGATGCGATCATATCTTGCTCTATTTTGTGCCGTTGAAAGCGTTTAATATCTCGTTGGAACGATCTTACCGAGTTCTAAAGCTTGTCTTTTGGCACTGGTTTCAAAATATCAAGGGATGATTGCCTAATTACTAAAATAAACTGTATTTACGCTAAAAGTGCTCTATTTTCTCTGAAAACGCTAAATCATAGAGATAAGCCTAAGTATTTGTGACACTCATATCTTGCTGTGTGTTTATCCGTTTTGAGCGTATTATATCTCGTTGGAAAGATAGATCGAGACTCTAAAGCTATTTTCCAACTTCATTTACAATGGATTAAATAAAAGTTACAGATTAACCATATATTCTCAAATGTTTCTGATTTCACTCCGAACTGGTGTAGAATATGATGCGATCATATCTTGCTCTATCAGGCGCTGGTTTCAAAATATCAAGGGATGATTGCCTAATTACTAAAATACACTGTATTTACGCTAAAAGTGCTCTATTTTCGCTGAAAACTCTGAATCATAGAGATAAGGCTAAGTATTTGTGACACTCATATCTTGCTGTGTGTTTATCCGTTGGGAGCGTATTATATCTCGTTGGAAAGATAGATCGGAGCTCTAAAGCTATTATTCCAACTTCATTTACAATGCAATAATTAAAAGTTACAGATTAACCATATATTCCCAAATGTTTCTGATTTCACTCCGAACTCGTGTAGAATGTGATGCGATCATATCTTGCTCTATTTTAAGCCGTTGAAAGCGTTTAATATCTCGTTGGAAAGATCTTACCGAGTTCGAAAACTTGTATTTAGTCTCTGGTTTCAGAATATGAAGGGATGATTGCCTAATTACTAAAATACACTGTATTTACGCTAAAAGTGCTCTATTTTCGCTGAAAACGCTAAATCATAGAGATAAGGCTAAGTATTTGTGACACTCATATCTTGCTGTGTGTTTATCCGTTTGGAGAGTATTATATCTCGTTGGAAAGATAGATCGGAGCTCTAAAGCTATTGTTCCAACTTCATTTACAATGCATTAATTAAAAGTTACAGTTTAACCATATATTCACAAATGTTTCTGATTTTACTCCGAACTCGTGTAGAATTTGATGCGACCATATCTTGCTCTATTTTCCGAGTTCTAAAACTTTTCTTCAGGCGCTGGTTTCAAAATATCAAGGGATGATTTCCAAATTACTAAAATACACTGTATTTACGCTTAAAGTGCTCTATTTTCGCTGAAAACGCTAAATCATAGAGATAAGGCTAAGTATTTGTGACACTCATATCTTGCTGTGTGTTTATCCGTTTGGAGCGTATTATATCTTGCTGGAAAGATAGATCGGAGATCTAAAGCTATTGTTCCAACTTAATTTACAATTCATTAATTAAAAGTTACAGATTAACCATATATTCACAAATTTTTCTGATTTCACTCCGAACTCGTGTAGAATTTGATTCGATCATATCTTGCTCTATTTTGTGCCGTTGAAAGCGTTTAATATCTCGTTGGCAAGCTCTTACCGAGTTCTAAAAATTGTCTTCAGGTTCTGTTTACAAAATATCGAGGGATGATTGCCGAATTACTAAAATACACTGTATTTACGCTAAAAGTACTCTATTTTCGCTGAAAACGCAAAATCTTAGAGATAAGGCTAAGTATTTGTGACACTCATATCTTGCTGTGTGTTTATCCGTTTCGAGCGTATTATATCTCGTTGGAAAGATAGATCGGAGCTCTAAAGCTATTGTTCCAACTTCATTTACAATGCATTAATTAAAAGTTACAGATTAACAATATATTCACAAATGTTTCTGATTTCACTCCGAACTCGTGTAGAATTTGATGCGATCATATCTTGCACTATTTTGTGCCGTTGAAAGCGTTTAATATCTCGTTTGAAAGATCTTTCCGATTTCTAAAACTTGTCGTCCGGCGCTGGTTTCAAAATATCAAGGGATGATTGCCTAATTACTAAAATACACTGTATTTACGCTAAAAGTGCTCTATTTTCGCTGAAAACGCTAAATCCTATAGATAAGGCTAAGTATTTGTGACACTCATATCCTGCTGTGTGTTTATCCGTTTGGAGCGTATTATATCTTGTTGGAAAGATTGGTCGGAGCTTTAAAGCTATTGTTCCAGATTCATTTACAATGCATTAATTAAAAGTTACAGATTAACGATATATTCACAAATGTTTCTGATTTTACTCCGAACTCGTGTAGAATTTGATGCGTTCATATCTTGCTCTATTTTGTGCCGTTGAAAGCGTTTAATATCACGTTGGAAATATCATACCGAGTTCTAAAAGTTGTCTTCAGGCGCTGGTTTCAAAATATCAATGGATGATTGCCTAATTACTAAAATACACTGTATTTACGCTAAAAGTGCTCTATTTTCGCTGAAAACGCTAATTCATAGAGATGAGGCTCAGTATTTGTAACACTCATATCTTGCTGTGTGTTTATCCATTTGGAGCGTATTATATCTCGTTAGAATGATAGATCGGAGCTCTAAAGCTATTGTTCCAACTTCATTTACAATGCATTAATTAAAAGTTACAGATTAACCATATATTCACAAATGTTTCTGATTTCACTCCGAACTCGTGTAGATATTGATGTGATCATATCTTGCTCTATTTTTTGCTGTTGAAAGCGTTTAATATCTCGTTAGAAAGATCTTAGCGAGTTCTAAAACTTGTCTTCAGGCGCTGGTTTCAAAATATCAAGGGATGATTGCCTAATTACTAAAATACACTGTATTTACGCTAAAAGTGCGCTATTTTCGCTGAAAATGCTAAATCATAGAGATAAGGCTAAGTATTTGTGACACTCATATCTTGCTATGTGTTAATCAGTTTGGATCGTATTATATCTAGTTGGAAAGATAGATCGGACGCCCTAAAGCTATTGTTCCAACTTCATTTACAATGCATTAATTAAAAGTTACATATTAACCATATATTCACAAATGTTTCTGATTTCACTCCGAACTCGTGTAGAATTTGATGCGATCATATCTTGCTCTATTTTGTGCCGTTGAAAGCGTTTAATATCTCGTTGGAAAGATCTCACAGAGTTCTAAAACTTGTCTTCAGTCGCCGGTTTCAATTTGTTTTTGGAACATGTAAATATATATATAGTAACTAGAGTTTATGTACATCATATGTGCAAAATTAGAGGCGTATCCAAGAAAGGATACCCTATCCATCAAAAGCTATGAAAGCTTATCATCTAAACTCCATCAACTAGCAAAAGAAACAACCATCACCTCATGACAAAAACAGGCCTGTTTATAGTTCAAAAAGGGATCATATGGTACGGGTATAGTGAGTAGAGCACTTTATACACCATATATTTGATATGTGCGACTATTTCATCCATCTTTGGAGTTGCTCCTTCAAAACGAATTGCATTTCGGGTCCTCCAAATCCAATAGATTGTGTAGCTAAACGCTATCCGTGTGGCCTTTGCTCGGATGTGTGCTCCTTTGCATTCTCTTTGGAGCCATTTCACCGCACTTCTCAATGTTGATATTCTCCTAGCAATTCCAAGCCAATCTTTGATGTCTTTCCAAACCTGCCCTGCAAAATCACATGCAAAAAATAGGTGTGGTACCGTCTCCGGACCACCCTTACAAAAAGGACAAATATTAACAATATCAAGATAAACCATATTGTCATATGTAGGCAGTCTGTTTCGGTAAGCTAGCCACATTATGAAAGAAAATTTGGGAGGGATATAAGCCTTCCATATAAATGACATCCATGCATGAGGAGTCCCTTTCATTCTAAGCAAATCATATATCTTGGAAGAGGATAGTTTACCATTATGAGCCATTTTACCAAGGTTGGTTATGGCCTCGGGCCTAGATGGGAATTTTGAGACAATTGAGTCTCGGATCATTGCAATTCTCTTCATCAATTGTGAGTCTCTATTGTGTGGCACATACGTCCACACCTCTCTCCCATGAAGATAGACTCCATTCAGCCATCTTACCCATAGAGTGTCCTGTTTAGCATGAATATTCCATAGTGTGCGGGACAATAATGCATTATTCCAAACCTTGGTATCCCTAATTCCTAATCCCCCTTCCTCTTTTGGTAGACAAACATCCTCCCAAGCTACTTTACCATGCTCCCCCCCCAAAGAAATATTCTACAAAGGCTAACTATTCTGTCCAAAATTGTTTTGGGGACCGGAAATATCCCAAGCCAAAAGGATTGCACCCTTTGAACAACCGACTTAATCAGCTCAACCTTTCCCGCATATGATAAGGATTTGGTATTCCATGCATTGAAATAATCTGTAACCGTATCTATCAAGGGAGAGAATTGGGCAACAGAGATCTTTAGAGGGGCCAAAGGAATACCAAGATACCTCACCGGAAAGGATCCTTGTTGAAAGTCAGCCATTTGTAGGATACATGGCAATTTTTGTGCAATATTTCCCCCCACAAAAATATTAGATTTGTCTTGATTTACTAGGAGACCCGAAACCCTTCCAAAATCATTTAAGGCATCAACTAAGATCTTAATTGACTTGGGTTCCCCTTTGGAAAAAAGCATTAAGTCATCGGCATAGGCCAAATGTGAGATTTTTAGTTTGGAACATAATGGATGATAGTTAAAATTAGGATTTGAGGTCCTAATAGCTAACATCCGAGAGAAGTATTCCAAGCATAACACAAAAAGCATGGGGGACATGGGGTCACCTTGTCGCCGGTTTCAAATTATCAAGGGATGATTGCCTAATTACTAAAATAAACTTTATTTACGCTAAAAGTGCTCTATTTTCACTGAAAACGCTAAATCATAGAGATAAGGCTAAGTATTTGTGACACTCATATCTTGTTATGTGTTTATACGTTTAGAGCGTAATATATCTCGTTGGAAAGATAGATCGGGGCTCTAAAACTATTGTTCCAACTTCATTTACAATGCATTAATTAAAATTTATAGATTAACCATATATTCACAAATGTTTCTGATTTCACTCTGAACTCGTGTAGAATTTGATGCGGTCATATCTTGCTCTATTTTGTGCCGTTGAAAGCGTTTAGTATCTCGTTGGAAAGATCTTACTGAGTTCTAAAACTTGTCGTCAGGCGCTGGTTTCAAAATATCAAGGGATAATTGCCTTATTATTATTATTATTATTTTTATTATTATTATTATTATTATTATTATTAATATTATCATTATTATTATCATTATTGTTCTTAATATCATTGTTATTATTATCATTGTTATTATTATCATTGTTATTATTATCATTGTTATTAATATCATTGTTATTATTATCATTGTTATTATTATCATTGTTATTATTATCGTTATTATTATTATCATTATTATTATTATTATCATTATTATTATCATTATTATTATTATCATCATTGTTATTATCATTATTATTATTATCATTATTATTATTATCATTATCATCATCATCATCATCATCATCATCATCATCATTATTATTATTATTATTTATTATTATTATTATTATTATTATTATTATTATTGTAATTATTTTTATTATTAATATTATTATTATTATTATTATTCATATTATTATTACTACTAATATTATTATTATTATTACTATTATTATTATTATTATTGTTATTATTACTATTATTATTACTATTATTATTATTACTATTATTATTACTATTATTATTATTGGTATTATTATTATTATTATTATTATTATCATTATTACTATTATTATTATTATTATTATTATTAGGGGTATTATTATTGTTATTTTATTATTATTATTTGATAGAGTATATCTCCTAGATTCTAGAGAGAGGTGAGAGCTAGAGAGAGAAGTGCAATAATATGCTTCAATAGAATGAATTTGTAACCCCTATAACTACTCCCAAGGGGAGTATTTATAGAGAAAATTAGGGTTGGGCTCCCAAGCCTTGGGCTTGGGAGGCCCATTTACAACTGGACCGCTACTGGGCCGAATACAAAGCCTCTAATGGGCTGTACAAATGAGCAAGTATAGGACTTGATTCTGGGAGGTCTTCGAGGCCGACGAGGGCGTGGCCAACGAGGGCACGGCCGACGAGGGCGCGGCCGACGAGGGCACCCGAGTCCCTTAGACTCAGGACCGTAATCCGAGTTGGCACCTTTTCGGCCGACGGGGGCGTCATGGCCGACGAGGGCGCCACTCTGTTGTCTTGTGCTCCGTTCTTCCGAGTATGTGGGTCCTGGGGCTCAGACCCATATACTCCATCAGGAGTCCCCCACTCTCTAAGCTGAGTCGTAGACGAAGTGAAGGAGAGTAGATTTCTGTGCTTTGTTGCTTTTGGCCGGCGCGGGCATTTCCAGGCCGTTAGCCGTTGCGGCGTTGACGTTGTTTCCTCTTCGGTGATCCTGTTCTGTGCTTTGGCCGTTACCTGTTCCTCGCTGTGGGCGGGGAGGCCGTTGTTTCCTTAATTTGTTTTGGGACGATGAGTGTCCTTCTTTCTAGTGGCTTGTTGGCCGTTGCTAGTAACGTTATGGGCCTTTGGCCGATGAAGTTCCGTTGTGCCGTATGGATGATGTGGCCATGTTTTTGTGGTTACCTTGTTCGCACTTGTTTGTTTTGTTGAGGCCGGTGTAGTCCCCCAGTCCCCCACTGCTTCAGGCCGAAGAGTGTGAGGGGTGAAGGAGTTGCTTGAGTCCCTGGCCGAAGCGGTCTCGCCGTAGTCCCCCTGAATCCAACTTTCATGGCGATTTTCTGGCCAAGGTAACCCTGTGGGAGAACCCTTGTGCACAGATCGCTTGTAGAGAGTTATCATCAAGGGTTATTACGAGGAGCCGAAGGCTGTGGGCTATTTGTCCCCTTTGTTCTGTGGCCGTTACGTTCCCGGCCGTTGCCATCCTCTTATTGTTTGGCATTTGTGATATTGGTGAGCAAGTGGGACGTTGTGGGCGCTTGCTGGTAGTTGTAAAGCCGTTGAGCGTGTGTAGGCCGTAGAGTCTGATTTGCCGGTGGGCCGTTGATATGGGTTAGTCCTGGCCCGTTGGTGACGTGGTGGCCTCCCAGTGGTGGCCGTTGATGTGGCCATTGGGAGAGTGCCACGTGTAGTGACCGTTGGCGGGGGGGTCTATAAATACCCCTTCCCCTCCGACGAGGAATCACATTTGCATTCTGAATTTGTCGAAGTGCTGGCCGATTTTCTAGAGAGATAAACTCCCAAGCCTGTTCTTCGTGTTCTTCGTTGTTCGAGGTTAGTGTTCATCACGATCTTCCTCGCTTTTCATACTTTGCTTCCTAGGTAGTTGATCTAGTGTTAGGCGTTTAAACACCTTTAGATCTTAAGTTGCTCTCCTCAAGCCCGTAGTAGTAGTAATGAAGAGCTTGAACGAGGACTACTACCCCTACGACGACCAGCCCTCGACGAGGTCGCTTGATTACGAGGTGCTCGAGGAGTTTGAAGAGGAGATAGAGCGTTTGAGCCCCTACAAATCTGGAGAGCTGATGGACGAGGAAGGCGAGGACGAGGAGTCTGCCTCCTCTTCAGAGGGTGAGGACGTAGGCGCGTCCCGAGCGGTGGACGGGGCGTCCACTTCTGCTGCCGTTCCGTGCCCGAGGCCGGTATCTGCCGTGAAGGGCGCAGCTAAGCCGAAGAGGGTGAGGAGGCCGAAGAATGGGCCGGGCCTCTCCTACTTGGACCTCACCAACATAATCCTGATCAAGCCGGAGAGCAGTGCGGCCGACTATCTTGTCGCCCAGATGTACGTGGGGCCGTTCGGGCGGGTTAGGGCACCCAGGCCGACGGACCATGTTCTACTTCCGCCACCGGGATACTTCGGAGTATACCCGATGAGTTTTGCTAAGGGGTTGAGGTTCCCCCTTCACCCTTTCGTCACTGAGTATCTGGACATGGTGGGGCTTCCTCCGGCCTTGCTGACGCCGAACAGTTATTCCTTGATAGTGGGCTTCTTGCTTCGGTGTGAGGAGTTGGGCTACAGGCCGACCACGGCCTTATTCATGAACTTGTACCAGATCGGCCGAGGAAGCCACAAGAACTGTGCGGCCTATGCTACTCTTCAACAGCTGCCGAGGAAGAGGAGCTTCACGGATTTGCCTACGTCCATTCATGGGTGGAAGAGCAAGTTCGTGTTTGTGTCCATTGGTGAGAGTGGCACCGAGTTCCCCTCCCTCGGCCATACCGGGAGGTTCAATCTTCATGACCCGCCGAAGAGCTCTATTTTGGACGCTCAGGTGGAGGCTTTCCTGGAAGGGGGGCCGAGGAGCGTGAAAGATTACGTCACTGAATACAAGATGACGGCCCTCGGCTTCTTCAGATATCATTTGTATGGAGATAAGGAGGATGACCTCCAACTCTGGCCGAGGATGACCACCACCTTTGAGGAGGCCGATGGCCCGGATTTGGGCATTCCTGCTGAGGCCGATGGTAATTTTTCTTCGGCTTTCTGTCTTTACGTTTTGTCCTTTGCCTTACTAATCTGTTTGTTTTTTCTTTGTAGACTTTGTTATGGACCGACGCTCCATAATGGCCGTTGCCAAGGCCAAGGCGGCCGAGGAGCTGGCTGCTAAGGCGGCCGAGGCGGCCCGACGTGCCGCTGGTGGTGGGAGCGGGGCTACTGCTGACGCGGCCCCAAAGCCTGCCCCGTCCAAGAAAAAGAGACCGGCCACTGACGGCCAGAAAAAGTTGACCGAGGCCGGCGTGAGCGTCTCTAAGAAGACGAAGAGGGCTCCTTCCCCTTCTCCGGCTAGTGAGGCCGGTACGCTTACTGTCCCCAGCGTGGGCGATAGTGGTCCCGTCGTGGACCTTACTGTTGCTGATGATGCCGCCCTAGCGCTTCCTCTCATCCAGGAACCACGGACGCAGAGGGCCGGCAAGGAGATTGCCGGTGCCACCTATCAGAAAGTGATAGAGTACCCCGTCGGCGGGGGCGTGTTTAATGAGCTCGTCCCCGGCCACGTCGTGCTGGCCAAGGCCATGCCGGCCAAAGATCGGGCTCATTTGAAGAAGCTCGAGGACCCGAAGATTTATGAGGGCGGCATGGATCTCCTCGTCCAAGTAAGTGATTGTCCTTATATTTTTGTCTCTCTTCGTCTATGTAGAGTTTTTTGCCTGACCTTTGTTTTTCTTTTGCAGAGTGCCTTCATGCTTATGGAAAGCCACAAGAGGCAGTACTGGGAGATAGCCCGCCTGCAAGCGCTGGAGCAGAAGGCTGCCTCGGCCGACGAGGCGGTAGCTTGCCTTGACCGGCTCCGGGAGGATGCCAAGGCGCTGCAGGCCAAAGCTGATGAAGCCGTCGCGGCCAGGGACGATGCCCTGGTCAAACTCGAAGAGAGCAAAAGGGAGCTCGCGGAGTCCCACAGGGCGCTTGAGGCCGAGAAGCGCCGGAGCGAGGAGGCCGCCAAGGCGAAGGTTGAGGCCGAGGCCGCCGTCGTGAAGGCTGCCGATGAGGCCGTCGAGAAGTTCTTGGCGGAGGGGTGGAAGGCCGATGAGAGGCTCCCCTGGTGCTACGAAGTGGTGGCCGCCAGGCTTGAGAATTGGGGGATGAACTCCCCTGCCGGCCGGGAGTATTTCAGCCGGGAGATGTCCGTTTATTACAACCTGGGCCAGGAGCGCATGCAAAGGCTCCTGTGTCGGCGGCTATCCCGGGCGTTGAAGGCTATGAATTACACGTCTGGATGGGCTAGACGGAACCTGAAGCTGCCAAAGCTGATGAAGGATCCCGAAGAGCAGGCCAAGCTTCCGCTGTCGGAGCGGGAGTCCCCCATAGAAAGCTCCGGCCTCGGCGAGCCGGACTACACTGAATTTGACTTCTTAGATGATGCCACCAGCGCCGCTGCCGGCCAAGAAGCTGAGGACGAAGAGGGAGCTGATGAGGCCGATGAGACAGCCGCAGATGGTGATGCCCCCGAAGCTTGATAGACTATTCATTTGTAATTATCGTTTCAATATTTTGCCAAGTGGTGTAACGGCCGTAGTGCCCCCCAATTGTAATGAAGTTTATCAATTGAAGAAATTTTTGCTGTCCTTTTCGGCCTTGAATCCCTTGTGTGCTTGTTTGCTTTGTCATAACACCTAGGATTTTGTATCAAAATTTTCCCAAGTGTTTTTGGTTCCATGTAGCTGCTGTCTTTACGGCCTAGTGGCTTGATCGGCTTGGACGTAGTTTCATAATACTTAGGAATTTCTTCAAAAAAATTTCTAAGTGTTTTGGGATCCATTTAGGTGTTTTCCTTTCGGCCTGGTGGCCTTGTCGGCTTGACCGGTGTTCCTTTGCCATCGTAACACTTAGGATTTTTTCAAAAAATTTCCTAAGTGTTTTGGATTCCTTTTAGGTGCTTCCCTTTTTAGCCTTGACCGTAGTGTCCGTTCCGTCCAAGCGTTGGCGTCCTTATCGTCCTGGCCTTGGATACATCTGGCCATGGCCGTTGTCGGCTTGTATCCCTGTGTTCTGGCCGATAAGGGCACCTTCACCATAGTCTCGTGGACTTTGAATTTTTCACAAGTACACATGTGAAGGTGTAGGTAGCTAACGGCTTTGTAGTATACTGGTACCCGCTTCGGCTAGAATTCCTCCATTTGAGTACTTAGATAATTTCCTAAGTATGAATGTTAGGCATTTACTTCTTCGCGGTGCCACTGCCGGCCAAGGTCTGACTAGTGGCCGATGAGGGTGCTGGATAAGGAATAGCTTGTCCAAGGAGATGGTCCTGTATTCGTCGGCTAGCTATGGTTCCAGTGCCTGCGTCGGCCATCCGAGGTGCTGTGGCAAGTAGAGGTTGTTTCTTGATTACTTGTTAAGTGCCCGCTTCGTCCTGGTCATCCTCAGGATTGCGATGCTTTGTTTCATACCAAACGTTGGTGCCTCAAAGGACTCTGGCCGATGAAGGTCACCTCTCACGTGTCACCCAACCGATGTGGTTAGGGTTTTAAAGGCGTGTGTATCGGCCTTGATTGTTCCGTTGTAGTGTGTTGACGTGTCGTCCATGTTGCCTGTCAGTGGTACCACACTTGTGTTTAACTGATATGTACTTGGCCAAAATGGGCCTGAATTTGTGGGGATTTTATTTTTTCTTTGCTTGAGGCCGGCAAGTGTGCGCGGCCGTCGGCTTCCCTTTTTTCCTCATATATATATATATATATATATATATATATATATATATATATATATATATATATATATTTTCTCGGGGGATATCCTTCTTTCAGGCTTCGGCCGAAGGGTGTGCTCGTCCTTCGGCCGGTTCGGACTTCGTTTATAACGTCCGTGGTCTCAGGGCGGGTCCCGTCGCCTATTTATGACGCGGGCTAGACTTTTGGTTGGTTTTCAACGGCTGTCGTTGCCCATCCCTGAGTTTTGGGATTTTGTCACCTCGGCCATGATTTCAGGCCTGTCGTCCTGCGATCTGGCGCGTGGACGACGCGGTGAGCTTCCCGTTTCAAGACGTGGGCCGTTTGCGGGCCCCTCGTCCTGGGGACATCGTCGGCCATACCTGAGCGTTTCACTTCTAGGCTTACGGGGCCAGGACGATGTGCTCTCTCAGCTAGGCCTGAGCCCTTCGCTGCTACAAAATACAATGGAGTGCCTGAGCTTGTCGCTCGTAGGCTGCAAATGCAAGGGGCCATATCGGCCTGACCTGAGCCTTTCGCTCTAAGGTGGCCGACGAGGGCACCTGCTAATGTCTGACTTTAAATTCCAGAGAAAAAATCAGAACATGATTTTATTCATAAGTGGCTCGAGGCCGAGGGTGGCGTTCAATCAGTAACCCGTTAAGGGGTGAGGGCTTCGCCGTCTACACCTTCTTCGGATTACTGATAAAACTTCACCAGATGATGTACATTCCATGTTCGTGGTACATTGGACCCATTCGGGCGTTTAAGCTTGTAGGTGCCGGGTTTGACCACGGCACTGACGATGTAGGGCCCTTCGTACTTCAATGCTAGCTTGCCGCCCTCTGTCGGCTGGCTTGCTTCCCTTCGGCGGAGGACGTAGTCCCCCACCTGAAATTCCCGGGAACGTACCTTGGCGTCATAGTATGATTTTACTTGACGCCGGTAGTTCTCTGCGCGGACGTAAGCTTGCTCACGCCTCTCATCAACCAGGTGTAGGTCAATCTTCATATTCTCTTCGTTGGTGTCAGGCTCATATTGTTCCACCCGCCGGCTGGGGATGGCAACTTCCGTGGGCGCCTTTGCTTCAAAGCCGTAGCACAGGGCGAAAGGCGTTTCACCTGTCGCCCTCCTTGGCGTGGTCCTGTAGCACCACAGGATGTTGGGGAGCTCGTCGACCCAACTACCTCCTGCGGCCTGGAGGTTCTTCTTCAACCCTTCCATGATTGTTCTGTTGGCGTTCTCGACCTGCCCGTTGCCCTGAGGGTAGGCGACGGAGGAGAAACGATGCTTTACTTCAAACTCCCGGAGGAGCTCTTGGAAAGGGGCTGCCTCGAACTGGGTGCCGTTGTTTGATATGATCTTCTGGGGGACGCCAAAGCGTGTGATGATGTTTTTGTAAACAAACCTTTGGCATCTGGCCCCCGTGATGCTGGCCAAGGGTTCCGCCTCGACCCACTTGGTGAAGTAGTCGACGGCGACGATGATGTAGCGGTTATTCCCGGCGGCTCTGGGCAGGGGGCCGACCAGGTCAATCCCCCATCTGGAGAATGGAATTGCGGTGCTGACAGGGGCATAGTTGACAGCTGGCCGACCAGGGGCCTTCTGGAGTACCTGGCATGTGGTGCACTTCCTGGCCAGGTCAGCGCAGTCCCGTGCCATCGTCGGCCAGAAGAAGCCCTGGACGACGAGACGCCGGGACATGCTGAAAGGACCCTGGTGCGAGGAGCAGACGCCACAGTGAACTTCTTCCATGGCGGTATCGGCCTCATCCTGGTGCAGGCATCGGAGGAGAGTGCCATTGTAGGACCGTTTGTAGAGTTTGCCATCTTCGATGGTGTAGCTTGGGGCCCTGAGTTTGGCAAGTTTGGCCCTCTCCTCGTCCGGGGGCAACTCCCCCGTCGTGATGAAGGTGGCGATGTCGGAGATCCAGTCCTCTGGTCGCTGTTGGACGCACAAGACGGGGCTGGCATGGATGCTGGACATGCTCAACTCCTCGATCTTGGCCAACTGGGAGATGTGCTCCGGGGTGTCCGAGCTGAGCTTGGAGAGGATGTCGGCTTCGGCGTTCTCGGCCCTTGGGATCTGAGTGATCTCGTGGGTTTCAAACGCTTTCAGCAATTCCTCCGCCGCTTGTTTGTACTGCTTCATCCGGCCTTTCTTTGCTTCGTACGATCCCTCCACCTGGCCCACTACCAGTTTGGAATCGCACTTGATTCTGAGGTGCTTGGCCTTGAGACCGGCGGCGAGTCTGAGACCGCTGAGGAGGGCCTCATACTCGGCTTCGTTGTTGGATACCCTGAAGTTGAAGCGGATGGCATAGTAGGCTCTGAATCCTTCAGGGGATATGAGGACGACGCCGCCGCCGCATGATTTCGCGGCCGACGAGCCGTCAGTGAACAGGGTCCACGTGTCGTCCGGCTCCGGCCCGGGGCTGGCGACGGCCGTCTCCCTTGCTGTGCATTCGATGACGAAGTCGGCCAAGGCTTGCCCTTTGATAGATGGCCTTGGCTTGATCTCAATCTGAAACTGGCTGAGGAAGATCGCCCATTTCACCATCCTTGAGGAGCTAGTGGGGCTCCTCATGAGCGCGCCGAGAGGCTGCTGGGTCAGCACGTGGACGGTGTGGGCTTGGAAATAGTGCCCCAGCTTCTTCACGGTGTGGACGATGGCCAGCACCGTCTTCTCAATGGGGAAGTACCTGAGCTCGGCCTCCCTGAGTGTCTTGCTGATGTAGAAGATGGCCTTCTGCACCCCTTCGTCCTCACGGATGAGCACGGAGCTGATGGCCGACGTGCTCACCCCTAAGTACAAGAAGAGGGTTTCGCCGGCTTTGGGCTTGGAGAGTACGGGTGGGGACGATAGGTACCTTTTCAATTCGTCGAATGCTTCCTGGCACTCCGTCGTCCACTTGAAGCTGTTTGCCTTGCGCATGATCTGGAAGAAGGGAAGTGCCCTCTCAGCTGACCTGGAGAGGAACCGGTTCAAGGCCGCCAGGCGCCCCGTCAGTCGTTGTACCTCCTTGACGTTTCGGGGCGGCTCCATGTTGATGATAGCCTGCGTCTTCTCCGGGTTTATCTCGATGCCTCTCCGGCTGACCATGTAGCCAAGGAACTTGCCGCCCTGGACGCCGAAGGCGCACTTCTTGGGGTTAAGGCGGAGCCTGAACTCCTTCATGATTTCAAAGATTTCCCGGAGGTCGTCGGCGTGGGAGGTGGCCTGCCTGCTCTTGACGATCATGTCGTCGACGTACGCCTCCATCGTCCAGCCAAGGACCGCTCTGAAGATTTTGGCCACCATCCTAGTATAGGTGGCGCCGGAGTTTTTGAGTCCGAAGGCCATGACGAGGTAGCAAAATATTCCCTCTGGGGTCATGAATGTCGTCTTCTCGGCGTCATCTTCGTGCATGGAGATCTGGTGGTACCCTCTGAAAGCGTCGAGGAACGACATCAACTCGCACCCCGCCGTCTCGTCCACCAATTGATCAATGTTGGGGAGAGGGAACGGGTCCATGGGGCACGCCTTGTTCAGGTCAGTGTAGTCAACGCACATTCTGAACGTCGGCGGTTTCTGTGCGAGGACGACGTTGGCCAACCATGTTGGGTACTTCACCTCTTTGATATGTTTGATCGATAGGAGCATGGCGACCTCCCCTTTGACGAAGTCCTGCCTGTCAGCGGACAAGTAGCGCCGCTTCTGTTTGACGGGCGCGGAGGCCGGATCGACAGTCAGCCGGTGAGTGATCACCTGGCGGCTGATGCCGGGCATATCGTCCGGGCCCCACGAGAAGACAACGGCGTATGACCGTAGGACGAGGAGGATGGCGTTTCGCTGGTCCTGGGGGAGTTGCTTTCCGACCCTGAGAACCCGCTCCGGCCGGGAGGTATCCAGAGGGATTTCCCCGACCTCCTCGGCCGGCTCCGCATGTGGCCTCTCCTCGTCCATGGCGACGGCGGCCGTGATGGTGTCTATCCGCTGTCCTTCCCTTTCGGCCGGCCTCGTCAATTTGAGGTAACAAGCTCTGGCTATCCTCTGGTTTCCTCTGGCGTAGCCGATGCCGTCATTGGTGGGAAACTTCAAGCATAGGTGCTTCATGGAGATGATGGCCTCCAAGTCCTCCAGCGCTGGCCGGCCCAAGATCAGGTTGTGGGCGCACTGGAGGTTGACCACCATGAACTCCATGTCAATTTTGGCATGGTGGGGGCCGTCACTGACTTCCACGGGGAGGACTATCGTGCCCTCGGCGTCGATAGAGTCCCCGGTGAAGCCGGATAACGGGGTCTTGATCGGCTTCAGCAGAGCTCTGTCCAGCTTCATCTGCTTGAAGGTGTCTAGGTACATCACGTTGACGGAGCTCCCCGTATCGATGTAAGTGCGGTGGATGATGGAGTCACCGATCTCACATCGGATGACGAGGGCGTCCCTGTGTGACTCCGTACCCGGAGGCAGATCCTTGTCGGTGAAGGCAGATCCTCGTCAACTCATCGGATGACGAGGGCGTCCCATTTCTTCCTCTGAGTGGCGGAGTCCCCCCCAGTGTTCCCGCCTACGATGAGGTGGATGTGATTCTTCTTCGGCGGAGGCTCCTCGAAGTCCTCGTCGTCGCTGAGCCTGCCAATCTCGCGCTTCTTCGCAGAGGGTTCGCCCCCACGTTTGTCGGTGTTTACCCAAGTGTTTTTACGTGGGCCACCTTTGACAAACTGGGAGAGTTCCCCCTGGCGAATAAGACGCTCGATGGCCTTCTTCAATGTGATGCAATCGTCGGTGTTGTGCGACGAGTTCTTGTGGAACCGGCAGTACGTGCCGCCCTGCTGGATGGCCAGGATCTCCTCGGCCGGCCGAGGAGCCTGCTCGATGAGGCCGTGCTTTTCGGCATAATCGAGGATGGTGCCGACCGGGTGGGTGAGGGCTACCCCCGGCCGTTCCGGCCTCGGCCGCCAGTGGCGGTCTTTCTTACTTTGTCCACCAGGGCCGTGGCGGCCCTGGGCACCCTGGCCGGCCGGGGACGGACCCGAGGCCGGCGAAGGATTTGTCTTCTTGGGGGGATGGCCCCCCTCTCTCTTGTGATTGTGGAGCTCGTCGGCGTCGGCATACAAGCCTCCGCGTTGGAGCGCCTTAGCGTACGACCTCGTGGGGTCAGTGATGAGGCTCCTGGCGTACGGGGAGCTGCGGAGGGCTCCCTGGTACAAGGCGAGGAGGGTGCGCTCATCGGCCCCCTCGACCTCCTCGGTCTCCCTCGTCCACCGGTCGATGAATGACCGGAGGGACTCCTCGTGCTGCTGTTTGTCGGAGAGGAGGTGGGTGAAATACTTCTTGGCACGTTTCCTCCCGGCAAAGTGAGTGAGGAAACGCTGGGCGAGATCTTGCCACGAGTCAATGCTTCCCTCTGGCAGTTCGTTGAACCACTCGTACGCCGGCCCCTCGAGAGTAGAGAGGAACCAACGGCAGAGGTATTCGTCGGACGCGTTCACCATCAGCATGTTGTTTTGATAGCGGCTGAAGTGCTCCTGGGGGTCTGATCGGCCATCGTAGGGCTTGATGGCGTTCCCCCTGTGCTTCTCAGGGATGGGGGCCGAGAGGACCCTGTTGGTGAAAGGGGTCCTAGTCCTGACCTGGATGATGGGGTCACCTCGCCCTTCGGCCAGCTCCCTCTCCAGGGCGCTGACTTTGTTCATGAGCGCGTTGAGGCCGGGGTCGTTGGAAGCGCCGGCCGTAGGGATGTTGGCCGACTGCTTGGCCTCCATCTGAGCCAACCTCCTTTCCAGCTGGGCAATGACCTCGTCCCGGGGGTCTCTGTCGGCCGCGGCGACACCCGGCTGGTTCCTCAGGCGCTCGTTGTGAGCCGCGTTGATCTGGTGGCGCACGTCATCCTCGTGCAACTTCCCCTTGCCTTTGTCCGGGCGGGGCTGGTCCGCTGTCCGGGACACAGACCCCAAGCTTTCTCTTGGCGAGCCAGGACGAGGATCACCAATCCGTCCCGCCATCCTCTCCGAAACCGGACGACGACGCGTGTCACCTAGCCTATTGAAGGCAGAGGCTTTTCCACGCGCTGGGGTCTGCCCGGGCCGAAGAGGGGAAGCAGGGTGGGAATGGGACGACGCCGTGTCCTGGGCCACAACCCCCTCATTGTTGCCTATCTGGACGGCCAACGGTTGGGGATGAGGAGGTGGGGTGACGTTTCCCCCGGTCCTTGGAAAGAGTGCGCTGAGGACGGTGGGATTCTGAGCCAAGCTGGCGATGATAGCCGATAGTGCGGCCTGGACCTGAGGATCTACGGACGGAGAGGCCACGGCCATAGGCTGGGCCGGGGCGTGGTCCGCTTTCTCAGCTCGTTTCCTTTCCAGGCCGAGGCGGGCGTCGGGGACTCCGCCGTTGAGTTGGTTGCGGAGGTCCGTCGTGAGGTTGAAGGCCTCCTGGAAGAGGTCCCCTCCGCCGACCTGGTCGGCTGTGGCGTCCTCATCGTGCTCCCTGGGCTCTTGGTCCTCAGGGATGACTTTGCTGACGAGGTTGCGGTTTGACTTAGTTCTCCCCATGATCAGTGGTTAGCTGTGCTTGGTAGCGACGAAGGGTGCTAACTTGATTGTTCTAGCTCTCAACGAGAGCACCAAATGATAGAGTATATCTCCTAGATTCTAGAGAGAGGTGAGAGCTAGAGAGAGAAGTGCAATAATATGCTTCAATAGAATGAATTTGTAACCCCTATAACTACTCCCAAGGGGAGTATTTATAGAGAAAATTAGGGTTGGGCTCCCAAGCCTTGGGCTTGGGAGGCCCATTTACAACTGGACCGCTACTGGGCCGAATACAAAGCCTCTAATGGGCTGTACAAATGAGTAAGTATAGGACTTGATTCTGGGAGGTCTTCGAGGCCGACGAGGGCGTGGCCGACGAGGGCACGACCGACGAGGGCACGGCCGACGAGGGCGCGGCCGACGAGGGCACCCGAGTCCCTTAGACTCAGGACCGTAATCCGAGTTGGCACCTTTTCGGCCGACCGGGGCGTCATGGCCGACGAGGGCGCCACTCTGTTGTCTTGTGCTCCGTTCTTCCGAGTATGTGGGTCCTGGGGCTCAGACCCATATACTCCATCATTATTAATATTATTTTTATTATTATTATTATTATTATTATTACAAATGTTTCTGATTTCACTCTGAACTCGTGTAGAATTTGATGCGATCATATCTTGCTCTATTTTGTGTCGTTTAAATTGTTTAATATCTCGTTGGAAAGATCTTACCGAGTTTAAAAACTTGTTTTCAGGCGCTGGTTTCAAAATATCAAGGATGATTGCCTAATTACTAAAATACATTGTATTTACGCTAAAGGTGCTCTATTTTCGCTGAAAACGCTAAATCATAGGGATACGGCTAAGGATTTGTGACACTCATATCTTGGTGTGTGTTTACCCGTTTGGAGCGTATTATATCTCGTTGGAAAGATAGATCGGAGCTCTAAAGCTATTTTTCAAACTTCATTTACAATGCATTAATTAAAAGTTACAGATTAACGATATATTCTCAAATGTTTCTGATTTCACTCAGAACTCGTGTAGAATTTGATGCGATCATATCTTGCTCTATTTTGTGCCGTTCAAAGCGTTTAATATCTCGTTGGAAATATCATACCGAGTTCTAAAACTTGTCGTCCGGCGCTGGTTTCAAAATATCAAGGGATGATTGCCTAATTACTAAAATACACTGTATTTGCGCTAAAAGTGCTCTATTTTCGCTGAAAACGCTAAATCCTAGAGATAAGGCTAAGTATTTGTGACACTCATATCCTGCTGTGTGTTTATCCGTTTCGAGTGTATTATATCTCGTTGGAAAGATTGATCGGAGATTTAAAGCTATTGTTCCAGATTCATTTACAATGCACTAATTAAAAGTTACAGATTAACGATATATTCACAAATGTTTCTGATTTTACTCCGAACTCGTGTAGAATTTGATGCGTTCATATCTTGCTCTATTTTGTGCCGTTGAAAGCGTTTAATATCACGTTGGAAATATCATACCGAGTTCTAAAAGTTGTCTTCAGGCGCTGGTTTCAAAATATCAATGGATGATCGCCTAATTACTAAAATACACTGTATTGACGCTAAAAGTGCTCTATTTTCGCTGAAAACGCTAATTCATAGAGATGAGGCCCAGTATTTGTAACACTCATATCTTGCTGTGTGTTTATCCATTTGGAGCGTATTATATCTCGTTAGAATGATAGATCGGAGCTCTAAAGCTATTGTTCCAACTTCATTTACAATGCATTAATTAAAAGTTACAGATTAACCATATATTCACAAATGTTTCTGATTTCACTCCGAACTCGTGTAGAATTTGATGTGATCATATCTTGCTCTATTTTTTGCTGTTGAAAGCGTTTAATATCTCGTTTGAAAGATCATAGCGAGTTCTAAAACTTGTCTTCAGGCGCTGGTTTCAAAATATCAAGGGATAATTGCCTAATTACTAAAATACACTGTATTTACGCTAAAACTTGTGACACTCATATCTTGCTATGTGTTTATCAGTTTGGATCGTATTATATCTAGTTGGAAAGATAGATCGGACGCCCTAAAGCTATTTGATGGTCCCGGATAGGGTAAAAGTCTAGAGGGGGGGGGGGGGGTGAATAGACTTTTAAATCTTTTCGACCTTTACAAATATTTCCCTCTAGAAGAGTTGATCTATAATCTTTTGAGAGATTAATAGATGCACAGCGGAAGTCTTTACCCTTTATGTAATGTGTAACAGCTTCCTGTGATGGATGAAGTCTTTGTGTATTGGTGAGCAGTTGGCTAGGCAGTTGGCTAGGAAGCAGGGAACTGCTTAGTCGTCTGCTTACCAAATACTTGAAGTATGATGAGGGTTTATTTAGAATCTTTCTTAGAGTGGGAAGAGATTCCTGATGATGTGCTGAGATGGATTGATAATCAACCTTAAATGAGAGCAGTTGTCTCAGCAGTTGGGTGGAAACCAGGGAACTGCTGAGGCAACTGCTGAAGTAATGGTGAAGGTATGGAAGGTTTGATTATATGGCGTTGCTCAGGATGATGTGGGCTTTCTGAAGATGTGATTTGGGCCAAGTAAGTAGAGGGTTTTACTTAGGCAATGGTCTTAGGCAGTTGGGTGATAGTGAGGGAACTGTGGAGGTACCTGCTGGGTAATCACCCTGAATCACAGAGATTATTCTGAACAGACTTCTCAGAGATAAAGTTGTAACGGTCTGGTGGTGTGAAGATGTTTACAGGAAATACTTTTGTGTAAGCAGTGGGCTCAGCAGTTGTGTAGTCCTTAGGAGACTGTTGAGGCAACTGCCATGCCTTAATTGGTATTTCCTGAAAACTTAATGAAACAGACCCTTTTGTTGTGATATTGTGAAGCTCTTGTATCTCAAAGAGAGTGAGTAATTAAGCAGTAGGATAAGCAGTTGGGTCAATTAAGACAACTGCTTAGGATGCTGCTGGCAAACTCCAATCTTTATGTGAGAAGTGTTCAGTGTGTGCTTTGTTGACCGAAAGTAAATCAACACACAATATATCCTGGTTCAGAGGTGGTGTAATCCTCCTACATCCAGTCCCATCCTATTTCAAATGGATTTCACTAATGTATTAAGCCCAATACACTTAGTGCCAATCTAGCCTTGACAACTCTGGCCTAGATTGAAGGTGTTTCACGAGGAGTACAACACCACTCCAAGCTACTCAATCCTTTAGGTTTTTCTCAATTGATCCAGTGGGGATCAAAAGGTACTCCTGACCTATCTAACTACACTCAGGCCGGGAACAACTGTCCTCCTGAAGTGTTTTACAACACCTTGTGATATACAAGGAAATTCTAGTCTCCAACTATGAACTAAGCTCTAAAAGTATGACAATGATGATCTATTCTAAGAGCTTAGTGAAGCATGAGTCAAAGCAAAGTTGCTAGATATTCTTTGAATGCTTATGGAATCTCTCTGCTTTGAGCTCAAAAACTTAGTCGCTTTAACTCATGCTTCGGCCTTCATTTATAGGCATCTCCGGTAGATTAATCTCATCCGTTGGTTGAGATGATTTAATCTTGTTCGTTGAATCTTGATCGCAGAGGATAAACAACTTGTTGTTTATCTTCCTCTTCGGAGCTTATGGGATCTTTTTGTTTTGCCCGCCTAGCCATTGTAGACTTCTCTTTAGGCTTCAGACTGTATGCCCATGATGTACGTCGGTTCTCCATGCTGGATATTTATTTGCTCTGTTTTACCCGCCATGGTAAATTTGTTCGAACATAACAATTTCTGAGTCTAATAAAATTATACTGGTAGGATTTAAATATCCTATTAAAGGTAAATAAATTTACCTTATTGCATTTTTACTGTCCAGTAATAATATTATTAGTCTTAGAAATTTTACATTTATTTGTTCTCTCTTTGACACATTTTTCACACCAATATGCCTTTTGATAAAAATGTTCGTAATCAAATAAATATATACCGGTAGGATTTAAATATCCTTTTTAAGGTAGTTTTTACCTTATTGCATTTTTTCTTTTCTGGTATAATTTATTTGATACATACATTTTTCTTTTGACTTCTGGTCATACTTGGTTGTGATTGGCCCAACTAGTATTTTGAACTTAGACCATTAATTAAACTGGTAGGATAGAAAATCCTATTAAGGTAAAGATTAATACCTTATTGCATTTTTGTGTTCCAATTTAATTATTTTGTTTGTTCAAAATCTTTTAGTGCTTCTTATGAAACAAAATAAATTTAACTGGTTGGATTTGTAAGGCATCCGTTTAAGGTAAAAGAATATTACCTTATTGCATTTTCTTTTCCAGTTATCTTTATTTTGTTTATTAGCATTTTGGACAAGACACTGTTGAACAAGACTTTACAAAAGATGAATCTACTAGGGAGTAAAATACAAACATTTGAATGCTACAAAAGATGGGGATGGCATCATCAAAATCGTTATATCAAAATCTAGGGTCTAACAATTTCCCCCTTTTGTGATGATGCCAAAAGAAGAGTTTATAAAATACTTTAATGAATACATAATTTAGACCAGAGTATTTTTCTACTTTCTTTCCCCCTCTTTTGGTAGCATTCACTCTAGATTCCTTCCTGTTGATGGTTCTCCACGTGCGAAGCGTGAGAATCTTCTCCTCATTCTTTCATAGTCCTTTTCTCTGAGGTTGTCCAGTTTCTCATAAAAGACCCGCCAAATGAGGGACAGAGACATGGCGGCTTCAATGTTTGATACTTGAAGCCACTGAAGAACAAACTGTTCTTCTTCTCTAACAAATGAAATGGCCTGAGAAAGCACGTCCATTGGAGCCATTCTCCAATTTCTCCAGGTCAACACTCTCTTGATTTGTTTATCAAGATTTTCCTTTTCTTTAAGGAATGAGATCCTTAATTCGAGGAGGTCAGCTTGATCTCGTTGATGAGAAGTCAAGTTGGGTTGTTGATCGGAAGATAATGGTGCTAGTGTTAGGTCGAGAGCTGGTTCAGAGTTGTTGGCCATTTTCTTAGGATTGTGAGGATTTGAGGGAACAGTTGTTTGGGGAGAGGAATTAGAGGCCTTGAGATGATGAGGGCTGATGATCCTTTGAGAGGAGGATATATAATCAATCTTCCTGATTGTTGTTTCATTTTTCTAGGTCGTTAGGAGGTCGAGGCATTCATGTCTTTAGGCGGCTGTTTCTCTTTTCAAGAAAGCGTATAAGAATTAAATGACATTGACAACCGTCTTCAATGATCCTACTGGGTAGGTTTATCAACACGTGTTGCTTCTGCATGTTGCATGCATTCTTAAATTCTTTTCTGCCTTGGAATAATTCTGATATTCCTTTTTGCATGCTCTGTTGAGCTCAGTAATGGATAATTCTAGTATACTGTTTTAGCTTGGTTAAGGCTAAAATTTCAACAGTAATTAGTGAAAATAAGGAGCTAACTATCTTTGGAGGTAACCTTTAGAATGGTTGTTTCTAATAAAGTTTAAGATAGTAGCATTCCCTTTTTAATCCATATGAGTCTACTGCTGAGTGTATATCGTACCTTTTAGAATTGGTATCTGATATTTCCAGCAGTTTTGAGCTAGTTGTTCTTCTCGTTCTCCAATGATCATGACTCTCAGATTTGATGGCAGCAGGTTCCTTTGTCTCAGCTGCTGAGTTTTGAGTCATGAACTTCATCTCTCATCTTCTTCTCGGCTCTTTGATGGATTTTTGTGTCCATTCCCCCTTAGTTGATGTTTGCTTGTCTGGACCTTAGATTTGTCTTTCTTGGAGCCTTTGCTGATTGTCCATTGGAGTGACCTGCTATACTTCTGGGCAAGCCACCTGCTTGATTGAGCCACTTGCTTTGACTCAGAGTCAGAGTATGAAGAATAAGAGAGCAGAGTCGTTGATGGCAATTTGAAAGATGTGGCGGAGTCCTCTGCTTCTTTTTGGATTTTGGCAAAGGGGAGGCAACTGCTGCAAGAGAGATGCTACCTCCTCTATTTCTTCCTGGTGGCTGGTGGGTATTTGGAGAATGTAGCAGTGGGCTTATAGGCAGTCACCTGCTGGTGTGAAAGTCAGTCACCTGCTGAGCATACTGCTCGGATTTTGAATTGAATTTGATTGAGCAGGTGACTTCCATTAGGAGTTGGGGTTAGAGTTCCCCCTCAGCAGATGCCTAGGAATTCCCCCTCAATTTGTGAGTTGAGTTCCCCCTGAATGGGTACGGGGCAATTCCTTTGCTTTGATTCCAAGCTCTTGTCGTGATGTTTTGAATCTTGTTCCATTCAATAGCTTGGTTGGTGTAGAGACCTTGTGGATTCATGCTTTAAATAGCATGTTGTCTACTTTGTCTTTTGTGAACCCATTTTTCACAAAATGTTTAGAGAGTGTTGTTAACCATTCTTTTGGAGTTTGCCTGACTCCAGAGAATGATTAAGTTTGTGTGCTTCTTCTATAATAATTTCAAATCAAGGGGACTGCTCCATGTAGTCCTCCTTTTCTTAGTAGACCGTTTTGAGGAAGGCACATCCAGTATTTGAATTTGCTTATGAGCAGCACATTGTTAAGGATGTTTAGATAGATGATGTTGTGATGGCCCAGAATACGTTGAGTGCTTTTGGAGTACTTCTGTTGAGATTGGAATGCTTTATCAGAGGTTGGGGGTGTTCTGTGCAAGGGTTACCAGAGATCCTCCTCAGAGATAATTTCAACAGAGAACCTCATCAGAGAACCTTAACAGAGAACCTCAACAGAGAACCTCAACAGAGAACCTCATCAGAGAACTTTAACAGAGAACCTCAACAGAGAGCCTCAACAGAGAACCTCATCAGTGAACCATAGCAGAAAAGAGAAGCAACTCTCATTCTAATAGTAAGACGTTACTGGGGCAACTTTGGGCAGGGGTTTTATCAAAATCTAGTCCATCTCTGTAGTACCCTTTCGCCGCAAGTTTTGCTTTATCCTCAACAATGATGCCTTCCTTCATTTTTGGAGACCCTTTTTGTTCCTATCACATGATGATGATAGGATCTGGACACAAGCTTTCAGGAAATGTTCTTTGAGTACTTCTTTCATAGCCTGTGTGCAGTAGTAGTTCAATAGGGCTTCTCCAGTTATCAATAATTTTCTGAGGAGGATGTAGGTTCAACCAATATGGTTTATTTGAGATACATGCTCATCCTCCTTTGTCATCTGGTGAAGTGAAGATTAGGATCTTTTAAGCCTTTGTGCTTAGCTTAGCTGAAGCGTCTGGACAGTTGATTTTGAATGAGTCAACTGCTGGCAGTGATCTCCCATTGTAGTCCTCTGCTGGCAGTGGTCTGCTTACATGAGTCAACTGCTGATTCCAGAGTTCAGTGGTCTTTGAGCTTCTTTTCTGGGAGGGCAGCTTGGAGCCTTTCCAGTGTTCTTCAAGAAAAGTCCCTTGCATGGTTTGCTCAATTACTTATTGAGTTCTGTAATTGAGATGGAGATCTCACTTGATGGTACCACCTGATGGTACCACTTGATGGTTTTTGAACTTGAGATGGCTATTATGTGATGCCATTGTTAACTCATGTATGAACCTGCTTTTGGAGAGCAGATTCCTTCTTTTGTAAACTCCAATCAATACCATGCTTCTTCTTATCCCTTTACCAGTTAGCACAACTTTGTTTTGGGCATCTAAGCAGATGTCCATGGAGAATGTCATATTGTGAATACTATGTTGGAGCTGGCTTGTGCTTATTGAATTTGAACTTCAATCCTAGGTTGGACTGAAAGTTCGCATTTGATTTTGGATCTTCCAGCTCCTTTGTTTCTCCGGTTTCTTCTCATTCCCAATTTGTAAAATTGGATCCTTCTTCCAGATCTCATAACTTGATATTAGCCCCCTGCTAACTATCATGTGCATGGAGTAGCTTGAAGATAAATCTTTTCAATGTTGGCTACTCCAGCACCTTCCCGTTTTCATCGGTTTTGAGTAACAGCCCACAAGTTTGTGGGCATCTTCCCTTGAATGCGTTTGGGCATCCATACCAATTTCGGACCATTTGGATTTGAGCTGATGGGTCTATAGCCGTTTGGATTTGTGTGTCCATGAGGAAAGGCTATATGTTTGTGTTCATTATTCCTTGTGTGTGGGGGAGAAGGAATATGAGTTTTAGAAGTGATCAGCTTTTTGGGAAATGTGTTGGTGGTCTTTGTAATTGGTTGCCAACCAATTCTTTGATTTGGTTGGTTATTTAGGGAGTTGAATTTGTAGGGAAGTTTGGATTTTGGTCTGGAGAAGGACTGAGTCCTTTTCTTTGACAGAGTTTGGGAGTGAGGTGGTTGGTGATTTGAATTCCTTGTGTCTAGTAGATCTGAGGTGGGCTTTATGATAGGAGAGTATTTAGGAGAGTCTTCAAATGGCTTGGACAAGGGTGTGAATCCCAATCCTGTGTTCTTCCAGGTGTGATGGATTTCCTCACTTATAGGGGTAGTGAGGGAGCTCAACCTTTCTTTTAAACTGAAGTTTTCGAGTTCAAGAAAATCATTTCTCTTTATCACTTCACCCATTTGAGCTTGGGCTACTATTAGATTAGCTTGAAGTCTACATTTTTCGTTCATTAAAAGAAGGTGATCCTTTTGAAAATTTTCAAATTGAAGGAGTAGAGCTTCCATATCAACACTTGAGCAGCTAGATTGAACTGAGCTGTTTGAAGAACTAGACAATACCTCATCATTATCATTGCTTGCATTTCTGGCCATAGAGCAGTCATTGGAGAAGTTTTCACCATGGTGCATTTCATAGAGACAAATCAGAATCTCTTCTTCATCTCCTGATGTACTGCTTTCATCACTTAAGCCTTCTTGATCATCAACTGATTGAATCATTGAGAGTTCATCCCAGACATCCTTGGTTCTCCAGTCATCATACATGTTTTGGTTAGACAAAGAATTTGTGGCCAACCGTTTGTCCATTTCAGAAAGTGTTTGGGGAGTTTAGTGGTTTGGATCTTTAGTTCAAATTAGCCAGAAACTAACTCTAAGAACACTCCGCTCTGATACCACTTGATGGTCCCGGATAGGGTAAAAGTCTAGAGGGGGGGTGAATAGACTTTTAAATCTTTTCGACCTTTACAAATATTTCCCTCTAGAAGAGTTGATCTATAATCTTTTGAGAGATTAATAGATGCACAACGGAAGTCTTTACCCTTTATGTAATGTGTAACAGCTTTCTGTGATGGATGAAGTCTTTGCGTATTGGTGAGTAGTTGGCTAGGCAGTTGGCTAGGAAGCAGGGAACTGCTTAGTCGTCTGCTTACCAAATACTTGAAGTATGATTAGGGTTTATTTAGAATCTTTCTTAGAGTGGGAAGAGCTTCCTGATGATGTGCTGAGATGGATTGATAATCAACCTTAAATGAGAGTAGTTGTCTCAGCAGTTGGGTGGAAACCAGGGAACTGCTGAGGCACCTGCTGAAGTAATGGTGAAGGTATGGAAGGTTTGATTATATGGCGTTGCTCAGGATGATGTGGGCTTTCTGAAGATGTGCTTTGGGCCAAGTAAGTAGAGGGTTTTACTTAGGCAGTGGTCTTAGGCAGTTGGGTGATAGTGATGGAACTGTGGAGGTACCTGCTGGGTAATCACCCTGAATCACAGAGATTATTCTGAACAGACTTCTTAGAGATAAAGATGTAACGGTCTGGTGGTGTGAAGATGTTTACAGGAAATACTTTTGTGTAAGTAGTGGGCTCAGCAGTTGTGTAGTCCTTAGGAGACTGTTGAGGCAACTGCCATGCCTTAAGTGGTATTTCCTGAAAACTTAATGAAACAGACCCTTTTGTTGTGATATTGTGAAGCTCTTGTATCTCAAAGAGAGTGAGTAATTAAGCAGTAGGATAAGCAGTTGGGTCAATTAAGACAACTGCTTAGGATGCTGCTGGCAAACTCCAATCTTTATGTGAGAAGTGTTCAGTGTGTGCTTTGTTGACCGAAAGTAAATCAACACACAATATATCCTGGTTCAGAGGTGGTGTAATCCTCCTACATCCAGTCCCATCCTATTTCAAATGGATTTCACTAATGTATTAAGCCCAATACACTTAGTGACAATCTAGCCTTGACAACTCTGGCCTAGATTGAAGGTGTTTCACGAGGAGTACAACACCACTCCAAGCTACTCAATCCTTTAGGTTTTTCTCAATTGATCCAGTGGGGATCAAAAGGTACTCCTGACCTATCTAACTACACTCAGGCCGGGAACAACTGTCCTCCTGAAGTGTTTTACAACACCTTGTGATATACAAGGAAATTCTAGTCTCCAACTATGAACTAAGCTCTAAAAGTATGACAATGATGATCTATTCTAAGAGCTTAGTGAAGCATGAGTCAAAGCAGAGTTGCTAGATATTCTTTGAATGCTTATGGAATCTCTCTGCTTTGAGCTCAAAAACTTAGTCGCTTTAACTCATGCTTCGGCCTTCATTTATAGGCATCTCCGGTAGATTAATCTCATCCGTTGGTTGAGATGATTTAATCTTGTTCGTTGAATCTTGATCGCAGAGGATAAACAACTTGTTGTTTATTTTCCTCTTCGGAGCTTATGGGATCTTTTTGTGTTGCCCGCCTAGCCACTGTAGACTTCTCTTTAGGCTTCAGACTGTACGCCCATGCTGTACGTCGGTTCTCCATGCTGGATATTTATTGGCTCTGTTTTACCCGTCATGGTAAATTTGTTCGAACATAACAATTTCTGAGTCTAATAAAATTATACTGGTAGGATTTAAATATCCTATTAAAGGTAAATAAATTTACCTTATTGCATTTTTACTGTCCAGTAATAATATTATTAGTCTTAGAAATTTTACATTTATTTGTTCTCTCTTTGACACATTTTTCACACCAATATGCCTTTTGATAAAAATGTTCGTAATCAAATAAATATATACCGGTAGGATTTAAATATCCTTTTTAAGGTAGTTTTTACCTTATTGCATTTTTTTCTTTTCCGGTATAATTTATTTGATACATACATTTTTCTTTTGACTTCTGGTCATACTTGGTTGTGATTGGCCCAACTAGTATTTTGAACTTAGACCATTAATTAAACTGGTAGGATAGAAAATCCTATTAAGGTAAAGATTAATACCTTATTGCATTTTTGTGTTCCAGTTTAATTAATTTGTTTGTTCAAAATCTTTTAGTGCTTCTTATGAAACAAAATAAATTTAACTGGTTGGATTTGTAAGGCATCCGTTTAAGGTAAAAGAATATTACCTTATTGCATTTTCTTTTCCAGTTATCTTTATTTTGTTTATTAGCATTTTGGACAAGACACTGTTGAACAAGACTTTACAAAAGATGAATCTACTAGAGAGTAAAATACAAACATTTGAATGCTACAAAAGATGGGGATGGCATCATCAAAATCGTTATATCAAAATCTAGGGTCTAACACTATTTTTCCAACTTCATTTACAATGCATTAATTAAAAGTTACAGATTAACCATATATTCACAAATGTTTCTGATTTCACTCCGAACTCGTGTAGAATTTGATGCGATCATATCTTGCTCTATTTTGTGCCGTTGAAAGCGTTTAATATCTCGTTGGAAAGATCTTACCGAGTTCTAAAACTTGTCTTCAGTCGCCGGTTTCAAATTATTAAGGGATGATTGCCTAATTACTAAAATAAACTTTATTTACGCTAAAAGTGCTCTATTTTCACTGAAAACGCTAAATCATAGAGATAAGGCTAAGTATTTGTGACACTCATATCTTGTTATGTGTTTATACGTTTAGAGCGTAATATATCTCGTTGGAAAGATAGATCGGGGCTCTAAAACTATTGTTCCAACTTCATTTACAATGCATTAATTAAAATTTACAGATTAACCATATATTCACAAATGTTTCTGATTTCACTCCGAACTCGTGTAGAATTTGATGCGGTCATATCTTGCTCTATTTTGTGCCGTTGAAAGCGTTTAGTATCTCGTTGGAAAGATCTTAACGATTTCTAAAACTTGTCGTCAGGCGCTGGTTTCAAAATATCAAGGCATGATTGCCTAATTACTAAAATACACTGTATTTAGGCTAAAAGTGCTCTGTTTTCGCTGAAAACGCTAAATCATAGAGATAAGGCTAAGTATGTGTGACACTCATATCTTGCTGTGTGTTGATCCATTTGGAGCGTATTATATCTCGTTGGAAAGATAGACCGGAGCTCTAAAGCTATTGTTCCAACTTAATTTACAATGCATTAATTAAAAGTTACAGATTAACCATATATTCACAAATGTTTCTGATTTCACTCCGAACTCGTGTAGAATTTGATGCGATCATATCTTGCTCTATTTTGTGCCGTTGAAAGCGTTTAATATCTCGTTGGAACGATCTTAACGAGTTCGTAAACTTGTCTTTTGGCGCTGGTTTTTTAAATATCAAGGGATGATTGCCTAATTACTAATATACACTGTATTTACGCTAAGAGTGCTCTATTTTCGCTGAAAACGCTAAATCATAGAGATAAGGCTAAGTATTTGTGACACTCATATCCTGCTGTGTAATTATCCGTTTTGGGCGTTTTATATCTCGTTGGAAAGATAGATCGGAGCTGTAAAGCTATTGTTCCAACTTCATTTAAAATGAATTAATTAAAAGTTACAGATTAACCATATATTTACAAATGTTTCTGATTTCACTCCGAACTCGTGTAGAATTTGATGCGATCATATCTTGCTCTATTTTGTGCCGCTGAAAGTGTTTAATATCTCGTTGGAAAGATCTTACCGAGTTATAGAACTTTTCTTCAGGCGCTGGTTTCAAAATATCAAGGGATGATTGCCTAATTACTAAAATGCACTGTATTTACGCTAAAAGTGCTCTATTTTCGCTGAAAACGCTAAATCATAGAGATAAGGCTAAGTATTTGTGTCACTCATATCTTGCTGTGTGTCTATCCGTTTGGATCGTATTATATCTCGTTGGAAAGATAGATCGGAGCTCTAAAGCTATTGTTCCAACTTCATTTACAATGCATTAATTAAAAGTTACAGATTAACCATATATTCACAAATGTTTCTGATTTCACTCCGATCTCGTGTAGAATTTGAGGCGATCACATCTTGCTCTATTTTGTGCCGTTGAAAGCGTTTAATATCTCGTTGGAAAGTTCTTACCGAGTTCTAAAACATGTCTTCAGGCGCTGGTTTCAACATATCAAGGGACGATTGCCTAATTACTAAAATACACTATATTTACGCTAAAAGTGCTCTATTTTTGCTGAAAACGCTAAATCATAAAGATAAGGCTAAGTATTTATGACACTCATATCTTGCTGTGTGTTTATCCGTTTCGAGCGTATTATATCTCGTTGGAAAGATAGATCGAAGCTCTAAAGCTATTGTTCCAACTTCATTTACAATGCATTAATTAAAAGTTACAGATTAACCATATATTCACAAATGTTTCTGATTTCACTCCGAACTCGTGTAAAATTAAATGTGATCATAAATTGCTCTATTTTGTGCTGTTGAAAGCGTTTAATATCTCGTTGAAAGATCTTACCGAGTTCTAAAACTTGTCTTCAGGCTCTGGTTTCAGAATATCAAGGGATGATTGCCTAATTACTAAAATACACTGTATTTACGCTAAAAGTGCTCTATTTTCGCTGAAAACGCTAAATCATAGAGATAAGGCTAAGTATTTGTGACACTCATATCTTGTTGTGGGTTTATCCGTTTGGAGCGTATTATATCTCTTTGGAAAGATAGATCGGATCTCTAAAGATATTTTTCCAACTTCATTTACAATGCATTAATTACAAGTTACAGATTAACCATATATTCACAAATGTTTCTGATTTCACACCGAACTCGTGTAGAATTTGATGCGATCATATCTTTCTCTATTTTGTGCCGTTGAAAGCGTTTAATATCTCGTAGGAAAGATCTTTACGAGTTCTAAAATTTGCTTCAGGCTCCGGTTTCAAAATATCAAGGGATGATTGCCTAATTACTAAAATACACTGTATTTACGCTAAAAGTGCTCTATTTTCGCTGAAAATGCTAAATCATAGAGATAAGGCTATGTATTTGTGACACTCATAACTAGCTGTGTGTTTATCCGTTTGGAGCGTATTATATCTCATTGGAAAGATAGATCGGAGCTCTAAAGCTATTGTTCCAACTTAATTTACAATGCATTAATTAAAAGTTACAGATTAACCATATATTGACAAATGTTTCTGATTTCACTCCGAACTGGTGTAGAATTTGATGCGATCATATCTTGCTCTATTTTGTGCCGTTGAAAGCGTTTAATATCTCGTTAGAAAGATATTATCGAGTTCTAAAACATGTATTCAGGCGCTGGTTTCAAAATATCAAGGGATGATTGCCTAATTTAAAAAATACACAGTATTTACGCTAAAAGTGCTCTATTGTCGCTGAAAACGCTAAATCATAGAGATTGGGCTAAGTATTTGTGACACTCATATCTTGCTGGGTGTTTATCCGTTTCGAGCGTATCATATCTCGTTGGAAATATAGATCAGAGCTCTAAAGCTATTGTTCCAACTTAATTTACAATGCATTAATTAAAAGTTACAGATTAACCATATATTCACAACTGTTTCTGATTTCACTCCGAAATCGTGTAGAATTTTATGCGATCATATCTTGCTCTATTTTGTGCCGTGGAAAGCTTTTAATATCTCGTTGGAACGATCTTACCGAGTTCTAAAACTTGTCTTTTGGCGCTGGTTTCAAATTATCAAGGTATGATTGCCTAATTACTAAAATACACTGTATTTACGCTAAAAGTGCTCTATTTTCGCAGAAAACGCTAAATCATAGAGATAAGGCTAAGTATGTGTGACACTCATATCTTGCTGTGTGTTGATCCATTTGGAGCGTATTATATCTCGTTGGAAAGATAGATCAGAGCTCTAAAGCTATTGTTCCAACTTAATTTACAATGCATTAATTAAAAGTTACAGATTAACCATATATTCACAAATGTTTCTGATTTCACTCCGAACTCGTGTAGAATATTATGCGATCATATCTTGCTCTATTTTGTGCCGTTGAAAGCGTTTAATATCTCGTTGGAAAGCTCTTACCGATTTCTAAAACATGTCTTCAGGCGCTGGTTTCAAAATATGAAGGGATGATTTCCTAATTACTAAAATACACTGTATTTACGCTAAAAGTGCTCTATTTTCGCTTAAAACGCTAAATCATAGAGATAAGGCTACGTATTTATGACACTCATATCTTGCTGTGTGTTTATTCGTTTGGAGCGTATTATATCTCGTTGGAAAGATAGTTCGGAGCTCTAAAGCTATTGTTCCAATTTCATTTACAATGCATTAATTAAAAGATACATATTAACCATATATTCACAAATGTTTCTGATTTCACTCCGAACTCGTGTAGAATTTGATGCGATCATATCTTGCTCTATTTTTTGCCGTTGAAAGCGTTTAATATCTCGTTGGAAAGATCTTAGCGAGTTGTAAAACTTGTCTTCAGGCGCTGGTTTCAAAATATCAAGGGATGATTTCCTAATTACTAAAATACACTGTATTTACGCTAAAAGTGCTCTGTTTTCGCTGAAAACGCTAAATCATAGAGATAAGGCTAAGTATGTGTGACACTCATATCTTGCTGTGTGTTGATCCATTTGGAGCGTATTATATCTCGTTGGAAAGATAGACCGGAGCTCTAAAGCTATTGTTCCAACTTAATTTACAATGCATTAATTAAAAGTTACAGATTAACCATATATTCACAAATGTTTCTGATTTCACTCCGAACTCGTGTAGAATTTGATGCGATCATATCTTGCTCTATTTTGTGCCGTTGAAAGCGTTTAATATCTCGTTGGAACGATCTTAACGAGTTCTAAAACTTGTCTTTTGGCGCTGGTTTTTTAAATATCAAGGGATGATTGCCTAATTACTAATATACACTGTATTTACGCTAAGAGTGCTCTATTTTCGCTGAAAACGCTAAATCATAGAGATAAGGCTAAGTATTTGTGACACTCATATCCTGCTGTGTGTTTATCCGTTTTGGGCGTTTTATATCTCGTTGGAAAGATAGATCGGAGCTGTAAAGCTATTGTTCCAACTTCATTTAAAATGAATTAATTAAAAGTTACAGATTAACCATATATTTACAAATGTTTCTGATTTCACTCCGAACTCGTGTAGAATTTGATGCGATCATATCTTGCTCTATTTTGTGCCGCTGAAAGTGTTTAATATCTCGTTGGAAAGATCTTACCGAGTTATAGAACTTGTCTTCAGGCGCTGGTTTCAAAATATCAAGGGATGATTGCCTAATTACTAAAATGCACTGTATTTACGCTAAAAGTGCTCTATTTTCGCTGAAAACGCTAAATCATAGAGATAAGGCTAAGTATTTGTGTCACTCATATCTTGCTGTGTGTCTATCCGTTTGGATCGTATTATATCTCGTTGGAAAGATAGATCGGAGCTCTAAAGCTATTGTTCCAACTTCATTTACAATGCATTAATTAAAAGTTACAGATTAACCATATATTCACAAATGTTTCTGATTTCACTCCGATCTCGTGTAGAATTTGAGGCGATCACATCTTGCTCTATTTTGTGCCGTTGAAAGCGTTTAATATCTCGTTGGAAAGTTCTTACCGAGTTCTAAAACATGTCTTCAGGCGCTGGTTTCAACATATCAAGGGACGATTGCCTAATTACTAAAATACACTATATTTACGCTAAAAGTGCTCTATTTTTGCTGAAAACGCTAAATCATAAAGATAAGGCTAAGTATTTATGACACTCATATCTTGCTGTGTGTTTATCCGTTTCGAGCGTATTATATCTCGTTGGAAAGATAGATCGAAGCTCTAAAGCTATTGTTCCAACTTCATTTACAATGCATTAATTAAAAGTTACAGATTAACCATATATTCACAAATGTTTCTGATTTCACTCCGAACTCGTGTAAAATTAAATGTGATCATAAATTGCTCTATTTTGTGCTGTTGAAAGCGTTTAATATCTCGTTGAAATATCTTACCGAGTTCTAAAACTTGTCTTCAGGCTCTGGTTTCAGAATATCAAGGGATGATTGCCTAATTACTAAAATACACTGTATTTACGCTAAAAGTGCTCTATTTTCGCTGAAAACGCTAAATCATAGAGATAAGGCTAAGTATTTGTGACACTCATATCTTGCGGTGGGTTTATCCGTTTGGAGCGTATTATATCTCTTTGGAAAGATAGATCGGATCTCTAAAGATATTTTTCCAACTTCATTTACAATGCATTAATTACAAGTTACAGATTAACCATATATTCACAAATGTTTCTGATTTCACACCGAACTCGTGTAGAATTTGATGCGATCATATCTTTCTCTATTTTGTGCCGTTGAAAGCGTTTAATATCTCGTAGGAAAGATCTTTACGAGTTCTAAAATTTGCTTCATGCTCCGGTTTCAAAATATCAAGGGATGATTGCCTAATTACTAAAATACACTGTATTTACGCTAAAAGTGCTCTATTTTCGCTGAAAATGCTAAATCATAGAGATAAGGCTATGTATTTGTGACACTCATATCTAGCTGTGTGTTTATCCGTTTGGAGCGTATTATATCTCATTGGAAAGATAGATCGGAGCTCTAAAGCTATTGTTCCAACTTAATTTACAATGCATTAATTAAAAGTTACAGATTAACCATATATTGACAAATGTTTCTGATTTCACTCCGAACTGGTGTAGAATTTGATGCGATCATATCTTGCTCTATTTTGTGCCGTTGAAAGCGTTTAATATCTCGTTAGAAAGATATTATCGAGTTCTAAAACATGTATTCAGGCGCTGGTTTCAAAATATGAAGGGATGATTGCCTAATTTCAAAAATACACAGTATTTACGCTAAAAGTGCTCTATTGTCGCTGAAAACGCTAAATCATAGAGATTGGGCTAAGTATTTGTGACACTCATATCTTGCTGGGTGTTTATCCGTTTCGAGCGTATCATATCTCGTTGGAAATATAGATCAGAGCTCTAAAGCTATTGTTCCAACTTAATTTACAATACATTAATTAAAAGTTACAGATTAACCATATATTCACAAATGTTTCTGATTTCACTCCGAAATCGTGTAGAATTTTATGCGATCATATCTTGCTCTATTTTGTGCCGTGGAAAGCGTTTAATATCTCGTTGGAACGATCTTACCGAGTTCTAAAACTTGTCTTTTGGCGCTGGTTTCAAAATATCAAGGTATGATTGCCTAATTACTAAAATACACTGTATTTACGCTAAAAGTGCTCTATTTTCGCAGAAAACGCTAAATCATAGAGATAAGGCTAAGTATGTGTGACACTCATATCTTGCTGTGTGTTGATCCATTTGGAGCGTATTATATCTCGTTGGAAAGATAGATCAGAGCTCTAAAGCTATTGTTCCAACTTAATTTACAATGCATTAATTAAAAGTTACAGATTAACCATATATTCACAAATGTTTCTGATTTCACTCCGAACTCGTGTAGAATATTATGCGATCATATCTTGCTCTATTTTGTGCCGTTGAAAGCGTTTAATATCTCGTTGGAAAGCTCTTACCGATTTCTAAAACATGTCTTCAGGCGCTGGTTTCAAAATATGAAGGGATGATTTCCTAATTACTAAAATACACTGTATTTACGCTAAAAGTGCTCTATTTTCGCTTAAAACGCTAAATCATAGAGATAAGGCTACGTATTTATGACACTCATATCTTGCTGTGTGTTTATTCGTTTGGAGCGTATTATATCTCGTTGGAAAGATAGTTCGGAGATCTAAAGCTATTGTTCCAATTTCATTTACAATGCATTAATTAAAAGATACATATTAACCATATATTCACAAATGTTTCTGATTTCACTCCGAACTCGTGTAGAATTTGATGCGATCATATCTTGCTCTATTTTTTGCCGTTGAAAGCGTTTAATATCTCGTTGGAAAGATCTTAGCGAGTTGTAAAACTTGTCTTCAGGCGCTGGTTTCAAAATATCAAGGGATGATTTCCTAATTACTAAAATACACTGTATTTACGCTAAAAGTGCTCTGTTTTCGCTGAAAACGCTAAATCATAGAGATAAGGCTAAGTATGTGTGACACTCATATCTTGCTGTGTGTTGATCCATTTGGAGCGTATTATATCTCGTTGGAAAGATAGACCGGAGCTCTAAAGCTATTGTTCCAACTTAATTTACAATGCATTAATTAAAAGTTACAGATTAACCATATATTCACAAATGTTTCTGATTTCACTCCGAACTCGTGTAGAATTTGATGCGATCATATCTTGCTCTATTTTGTGCCGTTGAAAGCGTTTAATATCTCGTGGGAACGATCTTAACGAGTTCTAAAACTTGTCTTTTGGCGCTGGTTTTTTAAATATCAAGGGATGATTGCCTAATTACTACAATACACTGTATTTACGCTAAGAGTGCTCTATTTTCGCTGAAAACGCTAAATCATAGAGATAAGGCTAAGTATTTGTGACACTCATATCCTGCTGTGTGTTTATCCGTTTTGGGCGTTTTATATCTCGTTGGAAAGATAGATCGGAGCTGTAAAGCTATTGTTCCAACTTCATTTAAAATGAATTAATTAAAAGTTACAGATTAACCATATATTTACAAATGTTTCTGATTTCACTCCGAACTCGTGTAGAATTTGATGCGATCATATCTTGCTCTATTTTGTGCCGCTGAAAGGGTTTAATATCTCGTTGGAAAGATCTTACCGAGTTATAGAACTTGTCTTCAGGCGCTGGTTTCAAAATATCAAGGGATGATTGCCTAATTACTAAAATGCACTGTATTTACGCTAAAAGTGCTCTATTTTCGCTGAAAACGCTAAATCATAGAGATAAGGCTAAGTATTTGTGTCACTCATATCTTGCTGTGTGTTTATCCGTTTCGAGCGTATTATATCTCGTTGGAAATATAGATCGGAGCTCTAAAGCTATTGTTCTAACTTCATTTACAATGCATTAATTAAAAGTTACAGATTAACCAGATATTCACAAATGTTTCTGATTTCACTCCGAACTCGTGTAGAATTTGATGCGATCATATCTTGCTCTATTTTTTGTCGTTGAAAGCGTTTAATATCTCGTTGGAACGATCGTACCGAGTTCTAAAACTTGTCTTGTGGCACTGGTTTCAAAATATCAAGGGATGATTGCCTAATTACTAAAATGCACTGTATAATAATAATAATAATAATAATAATAATAATAATAATAATAATAATAATAATAATAAAATAACAATAATAATAATACCCCTAATAATAATAATATTAATAGTAATAATGATGATGATAATAATAATCATAATAATAATATAAATAATAGTAATAGTAATAATAATAATAGTAATAATAATAATAATAGTAATAGTAATAATAATAATAATAATAACAATAATAATATGAATGATAATAATAATAATAATAATAATAATAATAATAATAATAATAATAATAATAATAATAATAACAATAATAATAACAATAATAATAACAATAATAATAATAATAATAATAATGATAATAATAATGATAATAATAATAATGATAATAATAATGATGATAATAATAATAATGATAATAATAATGATAATAATAATGATAATAATAATAACGATAATAATAATAACGATAATAATAACAATGATAATAATAACAATGATAATAATAACAATGATAATAATAACAATGATAATAATAACAATGATAATAATAACAATGATAACAATGATAATAATAATAATAATGATAATAATAATGATAATAATAATGATAATAATAATGATAATAATAATAATAATAATAATAATAATAATAATAATAATAATAATAATAATAATAATAATAATAATAATAATAATAATAATAATAATAATAATAATAATAATTAGGCAATCATCCCTTGATATTTTGAAACCAGCGCCTGACGACAAGTTTTAAAACTCGGTAAGATCTTTCCAACGAGATACTAAACGCTTTCAACGGCACAAAATAGAGCAAGATGTGATTACATCAAATTCTACACGAGTTCGGAGTGAAATCAGAAACATTTGTGAATATTTGGTTAATCTGTAACTTTTAATTAATGTATTGTAAATGAAGTTGGAACAATAGCTTTAGAGCTCCGATCTATCTATCCAACAAGATATAATACGCCCAAAACGGATAAACACACAGCACGATATGAGTGTCACAAATACTTAGCCTTATCTCTATGATTTAGCGTTTTCAGCGAAAATAGAGCACTTTTAGCGTAAATACAGTGTATTTTAATAATTAGGCAATCATCCCTTGATATTTTGAAACCAGAGCCTGAAGACAAGTTTTAGAACTCGGTAAGATCTTTCCAACGAGATACTAAACGCTTTCAACGGCACAAAATAGAGCAAGATGTGATCACATCAAATTCTACACGAGTTCGGAGTGAAATCAGAAACATTTGTGAATATTTGGTTAATCTGTAACTTTTAATTAATGTA
>CAMAPE010000066.1:1497500-1530000 GCA_945859875.1 Cuscuta europaea
CAGCTCCTTTTCCGTTCGTTGTTCTTGGCGCCTTCGATTATGGTGGATTACTGAGTTTCAAGATCCTGGTTTGTGGTCCTCTTGGCTGGATTCTTCTTTGTCTGAATTTAGGAGGACGATCGATGGCCAAAACAGTCGTTCGTGAAACTACTGTTCACTTCCGTTTTTCGAGATTCCGGTAATTTCAGCTACTCTTTGATTGATTTTGTTGCTTTTGAGTTCAATACAACCTGCTTGTTGGATTCCTTACTGGTTTTATTGAGTTTTACTGCGGCCGTCGTGTGTGGATTTTCTACTGTGATTTGGGGTTGTCCGTTCTTCTTGCTGCGGAACGAATTGTCAAACCTGGTGTCCTGTTTCTGCTACGGTTTCTATGGCAAGGAAGAAACAAAGTGGAGATGGGGGCTCCTCAACTGCGCAGGTCACCAGGTCATCCCCCAGATTTGCTCTTCTTGAAACCGTGGAGGAAGATTTTCCTGAGCTTGGTGCTGGCCTCAAGGCTATGCCTACTGCGAAAGAATCAAGGGTGAAAATTGGGCAAATTCTGCCCCTACCTGGGACTGTGGTTGCAGGATCATCCCGGGAACCGAAGACCACGAATTCCACTCCTGCGAAGGACTCTTCTACAGCTGTGTCTGGGATTGCAGGAACATCTGCAACTTTGGTGCCAAGACCACCACCTGCTGGGAATCCAAGTGCTATGCCTGGGATAAGTAAACCACCTGCTGCTGCACTTACTGTCTTGGAGCAAAGCTCAATTGCTGCTGGGATTCCAACTGTCACTGCAACTGCAGTGAATCCAGAGCAGAATTTAGCTCTTGTGCAGACTACTGGGGGTGTACCACCAAATGTGGTGCCTCGGGCTGAACCCGAATCTCGACAGTGGGCTGCTGCGGGAAAAAAGGATGCACCTTGGAACTCCTTGTTTAAAGACAACCGTGATCCAAATAATGGGATTAAGTTGAAATTTGTCCCACCGAAAGGTGAAACACTGGACTTTGGGGACCGAGTACTACCCTCGATGGTTGAAATGTGGGGACACTGTCTAGTTGGACACTTCACGGGAAGATTCCCCGGACTCAAAGCGGTCTATGATTTGAGAGCTAAATGGGGAGTAAGATGCCTTGTAAGATCTCATAATAAAGATTGGATAATTTTTAAATTTCAAAATGAAGAGGATAGATCCAAGGTACTACTTGAGGGACCTTACACCGTGTTTGGTAAACTCATAATGCTTAAAGAACTTGCGGAGGATTTCACTTTTGAGGATGAAGAATTCCTAAAAATACCAATTTGGGTCAAGTTCCCTAAACTACCTTTGAATTTATGGAACGAGGAGGCTATGAGTGAGGTGGCATCTATGGTCGGGGTTCCAATAACCACGGACAAGATTACTCAGGAGAGGACAAACAATGATTATGCTAGAGTTTTAATTGAGGTTGATGATTCAAAGCCACCACCACTTTATTTTCCTATACGGCTACCTTCCCGGAAGGTAATCAAACAAAGTGTGCTTTATGAAACTTTTCCTAACTTTTGCTTTCATTGCAAGGAATTTGGGCATCACCCATTTATCTGTAAGAAGCTTGCCAAACGGGACGATGGAGAAAGAGACAAGGAAAAGTGCATTGAGAAAAATGAAAAAATAGGGAAGGTGGCTGAAAAGACACAAACTGCTGCTGCCCAGGGGTCTTACCCGACCGGGTTAGCCCATGAACCGACCGGGTCTCCTGCCCAGACAGTTACTGCCACTGCCCAGGAGCTCCAAATTGCCTCTCACCCGCCCGGGGGTACGTCTGACCCGACCGGGCCTACTGCCCAGGGGGCTGAAATAGCCAAAAAAGTTGCTGACGCTGCCCAGGGGTTAAAGGGTACGCGAATGGTACATGAGACTTCTGAAGATGACGACGACGGGGTATTTTTAGAAGACAATGAGAGAGTAGTAATGGATGAGACCGAGTTGCATCAAGATGATGTAGTAACCAAATGTGAGGTGACGAAGGGAAAAAAGTTCAGGTTATTTGTTAAACCGTTTAAAAGTGTGGAAGTCAGTGTGATTAGAGTGGACTCTTTTCTTCGACTTACGGATGATTTGGACAAAAAAGGCCTAACTTTCACCACCGAATGTCTTGAGAGATTACCGGGAGTTAAGAAGAAAAAAGGGGAGGTTTGCTTTGCCTCAAAGTTTACTACTCCCTTCCGACTTTTCTTTGGATGTTGAATTAGGAATACCTAGGTTGTGTTGTACTAGGTTTGTTGGATTGTTTGGTTCCGTTTGTGATTTGTGTTCTAAACGTTGATCGTGTGAGTGTGATCTCCTTTTGAATTTGTGGTATCTCGGGTTATGAGATATGCACCTTGATTGTACACGTGATGCATTGTACTATGCTATTTTTCTGGATATATATACTTACAGTTTATCCAAAAAAAAATTGAAACCAGCGCCTGAAGACATGTGTTAGAACTCGGTAAGATCTTTCTAACGAGGTATTAAACGTTTTCAACGGCACAAAATAGAGCAATATATGATCGCATCAAGCTCTACAGGAGTTCGGAGTGAAATCAGAAACATATGTGAATATATGGTTAATCTGTAACTTTTAATTAATGCATTGTAAATGAAGTTGTAACAATAGCTTTAGAGCTCCGATTTATCTTTCCAACGAGATATAATACGCTCCAAACGTATAAACACACAGCAAGATATGAGTGTCACAAATACTTAGCCTTATCTCTATGATTTATCGTTTTCAGCGAAAATAGAGCACTTTTTGCGTAAATACAGTGTATTTTAGTAATTAGGAAATCATCCATTTATATTTTGAAACCAGCGCCTGAAGAAAAGTTTTAAAACTCGGTAAGATCTTTCCAACGAGGTATTAAAAGCATTCAACGGCACAAAATAGAGCAAGATATGATCGCATCAAATTCTACACGAGCTCGGAGTGAAATCAGAAACATTTGTGAATATATGGTTAATCTGTAACTTTTAATTAATGCATTGTAAATGAAGTTGGAACAATAGATTTAGAGCTCCGATCTATCTTTCCAACGAGATATAATACGCTCCAAACGGATAAACACACAGCAAGATATGAGTGTCACAAATACTTAGCCTTATCTCTATGATTTAGCGTTTTCAGCTAAAATAGATCACTTTTATCGTAAATACAGTATATTTTAGTAATTATGCAATCATCCCTTGATATGTTGAAACCAGCGCGTGAAGACAAGTTTTAGAACTCGGTAAGATGTTTCCAACGAGAATTAAACGCTTTCAACGGCACAAAATAGAGCAAGATATGATCGCATCAAATTCTACACGAGTTCGGAGTGAACTCAGAAACATTTGTGAATATATGTTTCATCTGTAACTTTTAATTAATGAATTGTAAATAAAGTTGGAACAATAGCTTTAGAGATCCGATCTATCTTTCCAACGAGATATAATACGCTCCAAACGGATAAACACACAGCAAGATATGAGTGTCACAAATAATTATCCTTATCTCTATGATTTAGCGTTTTCAGCGAAAATAGATGACATTTAGCGTAAATACAGTATATTTTAGTAATTTAGCAATCATCCCTTGATAATTTGAAACCAGCGCCTGAAGACAAGTTTTAGAACTCGGTAAGATGTTTCCAACGAGATATAAAACGCTTTCAACGGCACAAAATAGAGCAAGATATGATCGCATCAAATTCTACACGAGTTCGGAGTGAAATCAGAAACATTTGTGAATATATGGTTAATCTGTAACTTTTAATTAATGCATTGTAAATGAAGTTGGAACAATAGCTTTATACCTCCGATCTATCTTTCCAACGAGATATAATACGCTTCAAACGGATAAACATACAGCAAGATATGAGTGTCACAAATACTTAGCCTTATCCCTATGATTTAGCGTTTTCAGCGAAAATAGAGCACTTTTAGCGTAAATACTGTGTATTTTAGTAATTAGGCAATCATCCATTGATATTTTGAAACCAGCGCCTGAAGACATGTTTTAGAACTCGATAATATCTTTCCAACGAGATATTAAATGCTTTCAACGGCACAACATAGAGCAAGATATGATCGCATCAAATTCTACACCAGTTCGGAGTGAAATCAGAAACATTTTTCAATATATGGTTAATCTGTAACTTTTAATTAATGCAGTGTCACCAATAAACACACAGCAAGATATGAGTGTCACCAATACATAGCCTTATCTCTATGATTTATTTGTGAATATATGATTAATCTTTAACTTTTAATTAATGCATTGTAAATGAAGTTGGAACAATAGCGTTAGAGCTCCGATCTATATTTCCAATGAGATAAAATACGCTCCAAACGGATAAACACACAGCAAGATATGAGTGTCACAAATAATTAGCCTTATCTCTATTATTTAGCGTTTTCAGCGAAAATAGAGCACTTTTAGCGTAAATACAGTGTATTTTAGTAATTAGAAAATTATCCATTGATATTTTGAAACCAGCGCCTGAAGACAAGTTTGAGAACTCGGTAAGATGTTTCCAACGAGATATTAAACGCTTTCGACGGCACAAAATAGAGCAAGATATGATCGCATCAAATTCTACACGAGTTCGGAGAGAAATCAGAAACATTTGTGAATATATGGTTAATCTGTAACTTTTAGTTAATGCATTGTAAATGAAGTTGGAACAATAGCCTTAGATCTCCGATCTATCTTTCTAACGAGATATAATACGCTCCAAACGGAAAAACACACAGCAAGATATGAGTGTCACAAATACATAGCCTTATCTCTATGATTTAGCGTTTTCAGCGAAAATAGAGCACTTTTAGCGTAAATATAGTGTATTTTAGTAATTAGGCAATCATCCCTTTATATTTTGAAACCAGCGCCTGAAGACATGTTTTAGAACTCGATAATATTTTTCCAATGAGATATTAAACGCTTTCAACGGCACAAAATAGAGCAAGATATGATCGCATCAAATTCTACACGAGTTCGGAGTGAAATCAGAAACATTTGTGAATATATGGTTAATCTGTAACTTTTAATTAATGCATTGTAAATGAAGTTGGAACAATAGCTTTAGACCTCCGATCTATCTTTCCAAAGACATGTTTGAGAACTCGGTAAGATGTTTCCAACGAGATATTAAACGCTTTCAACGGCACAAAATAGAGCAAGATATGATCGCATCAAATTCTACACGAGTTCGGAGAGAAATCAGAAACATTTGTGAATATATGGTTAATCTGTAACTTTTAATTAATGCATTGTAAATGAAGTTGGAACAATAGCCTTAGAGATGTGATCTATCTTTCTAACGAGATGTAATACGTTCCAAACGGATAAACACACAGCAAGATATGAGTGTCACAAATACTTAGCCTTATCTCTATGATTTAGCGTTTTCAGCGAAAATAGAGCACTTTTAGCGTAAATACAGTGTATTTTAGTAATTAGGCAATCATCCCTTGATATTTTGAAACCAGCGACTGAAGACATGTTTTAGAACTCGATAATATTTTTCCAACGAGATATTAAACGCTTTCAACGGCACAAAATAGAGCAAGATATGATCGCATCAAATTCTACACGAGTTCGGAGAGAAATCAGAAACATTTGTGAATCTATGGTTAATCTGTAACTTTTAATTAATGCATTGTAAATGAAGTTGGAACAATAGCTTTAGAGCTCCGATCTATCTTTCGAACGAGATATAATACGCTCCAAACGTATAAACACACAGCAAGATATGAGTGTCACAAATACTTAGCCTTATCTCTATGATTTATCGTTTTCAGCGAAAATAGAGCACTTTTTTCGTAAATACAGTGTATTTTAGTAATTAGGCAATCATCCATTTATATTTTGAAACCAGCGCCTGAAGAAAAGTTTTAAAACTCGGTAAGATCTTTCCAACGAGGTATTAAAAGCTTTCAACGGCACAGAATAGAGCAAGATATGATCGCATCAAATTCTACACGAGCTCGGAGTGAAATCAGAAACATTTGTGAATATATGGTTAATCTGTAACTTTTAATTAATGCATTGTAAATGAAGTTGGAACAATAGCTTTAGAGCTCCGATCTATCTTTCCAACGAGATATAATACGCTCCAAACGTATAAACACACAGCAAGATATGAGTGTCACAAATACTTAGCCTTATCTCTATGATTTATCGTTTTCAGCGAAAATAGAGCACTTTTTGCGTAAATACAGTGTATTTTAGTAATTAGGCAATCATCCATTTATATTTTGAAACCAGCGCCTGAAGAAAAGTTTTAAAACTCGGTAAGATCTTTCCAACGAGGTATTAAAAGCTTTCAACGGCACAGAATAGAGCAAGATATAATCGCATCAAATTCTACACGAGCTCGGAGTGAAATCAGAAACATTTGTGAATATATGGTTAATCTGTAACTTTTAATAATGCATTGTAAATGAAGTTGGAACAATAGCTTTAGAGCTCCGATCTATCTTTCCAACGAGATATAATACGCTCCAAACGGATAAACACACAGCAAGATATGAGTGTCACAAATGCTTAGCCTTATCTATATGATTTAGCGTTTTCAGCTAAAATAGATCACTTTTAGCGTAAATACAGTATATTTTAGTAATTAGGCAATCATCCCTTGATATGTTGAAACCAGCGCCTGAAGACAAGTTTTAGAACTCGGTAAGATGTTTCCAACGAGATATTAAACGCTTTCAACGGTGCAAAATAGAGCAAGATATGATCGCATCCAATTCTACACGAGTTCGGAGTGAACTCAGAAACATTTGTGAATATATGTTTCATCTGTATTTTTTAATTAATGAATTGTAAATAAAGTTGGAACAATAGCTTTAGAGATCCGATCTATCTTTCCAACGAGATATAATACGCTCCAAACGGATAAACACACAGCAAGATATGAGTGTCACAAATAATTAGCCTTATCTCTATGATTTAGCGTTTTCAGAGAAAATAGATCACATTTAGCGTAAATACAGTATATTTTACTAATTTAGCAATCATCCCTTGATATTTTGAAACCAGCGCCTGAAGACAAGTTTTAGAACTCGGTATGATGTTTCCAACGAGATATAAAACGCTTTCAACGGCACAAAATAGAGCAAGATATGATCGCATCAAATTCTACACGAGTTCGGAGTGAAATCAGAAACATTTGTGAATATATGGTTAATCTGTAACTTTTAATTAATGCATTGTAAATGAAGTTGGAACAATAGCTTTATACCTCCGATCTATCTTTCCAACGAGATATAATACGCTTCAAACGGATAAACACACAGCAAGATATGAGTGTCACAAATACTTAGGCTTATCCCTATGATATAGCGTTTTTAGCGAAAATAGAGCACTTTTAGCGTAAATACTGTGTATTTTAGTAATTAGGCAATCATCCATTGATATGTTAAAACCAGCGCCTGAAGACATGTTTTAGAACTCGATAATATCTTTCCAACGAGATATTAAATGCTTTCAACGGCACAACATAGAGCAAGGTATGATCGCATCAAATTCTACACCAGTTCGGAGTGAAATCAGAAACATTTGTCAATATATGGTTAATCTGTAACTTTTAATTAATGCAGTGTCACCAATAAACACACAGCAAGATATGAGTGTCACCAATACTTAGCCTTATCTCTATGATTTATTTGTGAATATATGATTAATCTTTAACTTTTAATTAATGCATTGTAAATGAAGTTGGAACAATAGCGTTAGAGCTCCGATCTATATTTCCAATGAGATAAAATACGCTCCAAACGGATAAACACACAGCAAGATATGAGTGTCACAAATAATTAGCCTTATCTCTATTATTTAGCGTTTTCAGCGAAAATAGAGCACTTTTAGCGTAAATACAGTGTATTTTAGTAATTAGGCAATTATCCATTGATATTTTGAAACCAGCGCCTGAAGACAAGTTTGAGAACTCGGTAAGATGTTTCCAACGAGATATTAAACGCTTTCAACGGCACAAAATAGAGCAAGATATGATCGCATCAAATTCTACACGAGTTCGGAGAGAAATCAGAAACATTTGTGAATATATGGTTAATCTGTAACTTTTAGTTAATGCATTGTAAATGAAGTTGGAACAATAGCCTTAGATCTCCGATCTATCTTTCTAACGAGATATAATACGGTCTAAACGGATAAACACACAGCAAGATATGAGTGTCACAAATACATAGCCTTATCTCTATGATTTAGCGTTTTCAGCGAAAATAGAGCACTTTTAGCGTCAATACAGTGTATTTTAGTAATTAGGCAATCATCCCTTTATATTTTGAAACCAGCGCCTGAAGACATGTTTTAGAACTCGATAATATTTTTCCAACGAGATATTAAACGCTTTCAACGGCACAAAATAGAGCAAGATATGATCGCATCAAATTCTACACGAGTTCGGAGTGAAATCAGAAACATTTGTGAATATATGGTTAATCTGTAACTTTTAATTAATGCATTGTAAATGAAGTTGGAACAATAGCTTTAGACCTCCGATCTATCTTTCCAACGACATATAATACGCTCCAAACGGATAAACACATAGCAAGATATGAGTGTCACAAATACTTAGCCTTATCTCTATGATTTAGCGTTTTCAGCGAAAATAAAGCACCTTTAGCGTAAATACTGTGTATTTTAGTAATTAAGCAATCATCCCTTGATATTTTGGAACCTGCACCTGAAGACATGTTTTAGAACTCGATAATATCTTTCCAACGAGATATTAAACGCTTTCAACGGCACAAAATAGAGCAAGATATGATCGCATCAAATTCTACACCAGTTCGCAGTGAAATCAGAAACATTTGTCAATATATGGTTAATCTGTAACTTTTAATTAATGCATTGTAAATTAGGTTGGAACAATAGCTTTAGAGCTCCGATCTATCTTTCCAACGAGATATAATACGCTCCAAACGAATAAACACACAGCAAGATATGAGTGTCACCATAACTTAGCCTTATCTCTATGATTTATTTGTGAATATATGGTTAATCTTTAACTTTTAATTAATGCATTGTAAATGAAGTTGGAACAATAGCTTTAGAGCTCCGATCTATATTTCCAATGAGATATAATACGCTCCAAACGGATAAACACACAGCAAGATATGAGTGTCACAAATAATTAGCCTTATCTCTATTATTAAGCGTTTTCAGCGAAAATAGAGCACTTTTAGCGTAAATAAAGTGTATTTTAGTAATTAGGCAATTATCCATTGATATTTTGAATCCAGAGCCTGAAGACAAGTTTGAGAACTCGGTAAGATGTTTCCAACGAGATATTAAACGCTTTCAACGGCACAAAATAGAGCAAGATATGATCGCATCAAATTCTACACGAGTTCGGAGAGAAATCTGAAACATTTGTGAATATATGGTCAATCTGTAACTTTTAATTAATGCATTGTAAATGAAGTTGGAACAATAGCCTTAGAGATGTGATCTATCTTTCTAACGAGATGTAATACGCTCCAAACGGATAAACACACAGCAAGATATGAGTGTCACAAATACTTAGCCTTATCTCTATGATTTAGCGTTTTAAGCGAAAATAGAGCACTTTTAGCGTAAATACAGTGTATTTTACTAATTAGGCAATCAGCCCTTGATATTTTGAAACCAGCGACTGAAGACATGTTTTAGAACTCGATAATATTTTTCCAACGAGATATTAAACGCTTTCAACGGCACAAAATAGAGCAAGATATGATCGCATCAAATTCTACACGAGTTCGGAGAGAAATCAGAAACATTTGTGAATATATGGTTAATCTGTAACTTTTAATTAATGCATTGTAAATGAAGTTGGAACAATAGCTTTAGAGCTCCAATCTATCTTTCCAACGAGATATAATACGCTCCAAACGTATAAACACACAGCAAGATATGAGTGTCACAAATACTTAGCCTTATCTCTATGATTTATCGTTTTCAGCGAAAATAGAGCACTTTTTGCGTAAATACAGTGTATTTTAGTAATTAGGCAATCATCCATTTATACTTTGAAACCAGCGCCTGAAGAAAAGTTTTAAAACTCGGTAAGATCTTTCCAACGAGGTATTAAAAGCTTTCAACGGCACAGAATAGAGAAAGATATGATCGCATCAAATTCTACACGAGCTCGGAGTGAAATCAGAAACATTTGTGAATATATGGTTAATCTGTAACTTTTAATTAATGCAGTGTCACCAATAAACACACAGCAAGATATGAGTGTCACCAATACTTAGCCTTATCTCTATGATTTATTTGTGAATATATGATTAATCTTTAACTTTTAATTAATGCATTGTAAATGATGTTGGAACAATAGCGTTAGAGCTCCGATCTATATTTCCAATGAGATAAAATACGCTCCAAACGGATAAACACACAGCAAGATATGAGTGTCACAAATAATTAGCCTTATCTCTATTATTTAGCGTTTTCAGCGAAAATAGAGCACTTTTAGCGTAAATACAGTGTATTTTAGTAATTAGGCAATTATCCATTGATATTTTGAAACCAGCGCCTGAAGACAAGTTTTAGAACTCGGTAAGATGTTTCCAACGAGATATTAAACGCTTTCAACGGCACAAAATAGAGCAAGATATGATTGCATCAAATTCTACACGAGTTCGGAGAGAAATCAGAAACATTTGTGAATATATGGTTAATCTGTAACTTTTAGTTAATGCATTGTGAATGAAGTTGGAACAATAGCCTTGGATCTCCGATCTATCTTTCTAACGAGATATAATACGCTCCAAACGGATAAACACACAACAAGATATGAGTGTCACAAATACATAGCCTTATCTCTATGATTTAGCGTTTTCAGCGAAAATAGAGCACTTTTAGCGTAAATACAGTGTGTTTTAGTAATTAGGCAATCATCCCTTTATATTTTGAAACCAGCACCTGAAGACATGTTTTAGAACTCGATAATATCTTTCCAACGAGATATTAAACGCTTTCAACGGCACAAAATAGAGCATGATATGATCGCATCAAATTCTACACCAGTTCGGAGTGAAATCGGAAACATTTGTCAATATATGGTTAATCTGTAACTTTTAATTAATGCATTGTAAATTAGGTTGGAACAATAGATTTAGAGCTCCGATCTATCTTTCCAACGAGATATAATACGCTCCAAACGAATAAACACACAGCAAGATATGAGTGTCACCAATACTTAGCCTTATCTCTATGATTTATTTGTGAATATATGGTTAATCTTTAACTTTTAATTAATGCATTGTAAATGAAGTTGGAACAATAGCTTTAGAGCTCCGATCTATATTTTCAATGAGATATAATACGCTCCAAACGGAAAAACACACAACAAGATATGAGTGTCACAAATAATTAGCCTTATCTCTATTATTTAGCGTTTTCAGCGAAAATAGAGCACTTTTAGCGTAAATACAGTGTATTTTAGTAATTAGGCAATTATCCATTGATATTTTGAAACCAGAGCCTGAAGACAAGTTTGAGAACTCGGTAAGATGTTTCCAACGAGATATTAAACGTTTTCAACGGCACAAAATAGAGCAAGATATGATCGCATCAAATTCTACACGAGTTCGGAGAGAAATCAGAAACATTTGTGAATATATGGTTAATCTGTAACTTTTAATTAATGCATTGTAAATGAAGTTGGAACAATAGCTTTATAGCTCCGATCTATCTTTCCAACGAGATATAATACGCTCCAAACGGATAAACACACAGCAAGATATGAGTGTCACAAATACTTAGCCTTATCTATATGATTTAGCGTTTTCAGCTAAAATAGATCACTTTTAGCGTAAATACAGTATATTTTAGTAATTAGGCAATCATCCCTTGATATGTTGAAACCAGCGCCTGAAGACAAGTTTTAGAATTCGGTAAGATGTTTCCAACGAGATATTAAACGCTTTCAACGGCACAAAATAGAGCAAGATATGATCGCATCAAATTCTACACGAGTTCGGAGTGAACTCAGAAACATTTGTGAATATATGTTTCATCTGTAACTTTTAATTAATGAATTGTAAATAAAGTTGGAACAATAGCTTTATAGATCCGATCTATCTTTCCAACGAGATATAATACGCTCCAAACGGATAAACACACAGCAAGATATGAGTGTCACAAATAATTAGCCTTATCTCTATGATTTAGCGTTTTCAGCGAAAATAGATCACATTTAGCGTAAATTCAGTATAGTTTAGTAATTTAGCAATCCTCCCTTGATATTTTGAAACCAGCGCCTGCAGACAAGTTTTAGAACTCGGTAAGATGTTTCCAACGAGATATAAAACGCTTTCAACGGCACAAAATAGAGCAAGATATGATCGCATCCAATTCTACACGAGTTCGGAGTGAAATCAGAAACATTTGTAAATATATGGTTAATCTGTAACTTTTAATTAATGCATTGTAAATGAAGTTGGAACAATAGCTTTATACCTCCGATCTATCTTTCCAACGAGATATAATACGCTTCAAACGGATAAACACACAGCAAGATATGAGTGTCACAAATACTTAGGCTTATCCCTATGATTTAGCGTTTTCAGCGAAAATAGAGCACTTTTAGCGTAAATACTGTGTATTTTAGTAATTAGGCAATCATCCATTGATATTTTGAAACCAGCGCCTGAAGACATGTTTTAGAACTCGATAATATCTTTCCAACGAGATATTAAATGCTTTCAACGGCACAAAATAGAGCAAGATATGATCGCATCAAATTCTACACCAGTTCGGAGTGAAATCAGAAACATTTGTCAATATATGGTTAATCTGTAACTTTTAATTAATGCAGTGTCACCAATAAACACACAGCAAGATATGAGTGTCACCAATACTTAGCCTTATCTCTATGATTTATTTGTGAATATATGATTAATCTTTAACTTTTAATTAATGCATTGTAAATGAAGTTGGAACAATAGCGTTAGAGCTCCGATCTATATTTCCAATGAGATAAAATACGCTCCAAACGGATAAACACACAGCAAGATATGAGTGTCACAAATAATTAGCCTTATCTCTATTATTTAGCGTTTTCAGCGAAAATAGAGCACTTTTAGCGTAAATACAGTGTATTTTAGTAATTAGGCAATTATCCATTGATATTTTGAAACCAGCGCCTGAAGACAAGTTTGAGAACTCGGTAAGATGTTTCCAACGAGATATTAAACGCTTTCAACGGCACAAAATAGAGCAAGATATGATCGCATCAAATTCTACACGAGTTCGGAGAGAAATCAGAAGCATTTGTGAATATATGGTTAATCTGTAACTTTTAGTTAATGCATTGTAAATGAAGTTGGAACAATAGCCTTAGATCTCCGATCTATATTTCTAACGAGATATAATACGCTCCAAACGGATAAACACACAGCATGATATGAGTGTCACAAATACATAGCCTTATCTCTATGATTTAGCGTTTTCAGAGAAAATAGAGGACTTTTAGCGTAAATACAGTGTATTTTAGTAATTAGGCAATCATCCCTTTATATTTTGAAACCAGAGCCTCAAGACATGTTTTAGAACTCGATAATATTTTTCCAACGAGATATTAAACGCTTTCAACAGCACAAAATAGAGCAAGATATGATCGCATCAAATTCTACACGAGTTCGGAGTGAAATCAGAAACATTTGTGAATATATGGTTAATCTGTAACTTTTAATTAATGCATTGTAAATGAAGTTGGAACAATAGCTTTAGACCTCCGATCTATCTTTCCAACGACATATAATACGCTCCAAACGGATAAACACACAGAAAGATATGAGTGTCACAAATACTTAGCCTTATCTCTATGATTTAGCGTTTTGAGCGAAAATAAAGCACCTTTAGCGTAAATACTGTGTATTTTAGTAATTAAGCAATCATCCCTTGATATTATGAAACCAGCACCTGAAGACATGTTTTAGAACTCGATAATATCTTTCCAACGAGATATTAAACTCTTTCAACGGCACAAAATAGAGCAAGATATGATCGCATCAAATTCTACACCAGTTCGGAGTGAAATCAGAAACATTTGTCAATATATGGTTAATCTGTAACTTTTAATTAATGCATTCTAAATTAGGTTGGAACAATAGCTTTAGAGCTCCGATCTATCTTTCCAACGAGATATAATACGCTCCAAACGAATAAACACACAGCAAGATATGAGTGTCACCAATACTTAGCCTTATATCTATGATTTATTTGTGAATATATGGTTAATCTTTAACTTTTAATTAATGCATTGTAAATGAAGTTGGAACAATAGCTTTAGAGCTCCGATCTATATTTCCGATGAGATATAATACGCTCCAAACGGATAAACACACAGCAAGATATGAGTGTCACAAATAATTAGCCTTATCTCTATTATTTAGCGTTTTCAGCGAAAATAGAGCACTTTTAGCGTAAATACAGTGTATTTTAGTAATTAGGCAATTATCCATTGATATTTTGAAACCAGAGCCTGAAGACAAGTTTGAGAACTCGGTAAGATGTTTCCAACGAGATATTAAACGTTTTCAACGGCACAAAATAGAGCAAGATATGATCGCATCAAATTCTACACGAGTTCGGAGAGAAATCAGAAACATTTGTGAATATATGGTTAATCTGTAACTTTTAATTAATGCATTGTAAATGAAGTTGGAACAATAGTCTTAGAGATGTGATCTATCTTTCTAACGAGATGTAATACGCTCCAAACGGATAAACACACAGCAAGATATGAGTGTCACAAATACTTAGCCCTATCTCTATGATTTAGCGTTTTCAGCGAAAATAGAGCACTTTTAGCGTAAATACAGTGTATTTTAGTAATTAGGCAATCATCCCTTGATATTTTGAAACCAGCGACTGAAGACATGTTTTAGAACTCGATAATATTTTTCCAACGAGATATTAAACGCTTTCAACGGCACAAAATAGAGCAAGATATGATCGCATCAAATTCTACACGAGTTCGGAGTGAAATCAGAAACATTTGTGAATATATGGTTAATCTGTAACTTTTAATTAATGCATTGTAAATGAAGTTGGAACAATAGATTTATACCTCCGATCTATCTTTCCAACGAGATATAATACGCTTCAAACGGATAAACGCACAACAAGATATGAGTGTCACAAATACTTAGCCTTATCTCTATGATTTAGCGTTTTCAGCGAAAATAGAGGACTTTTAGCGTAAATACAGTGTATTTAAGTAATTAGGCAATCATCCCTTGATATTTTGAAACCCGCGCCCAAAAAAAAAAAAAATCCGTTGGTAGTAGAGAGAGGTGCTCTCGCGAACTCTACGTTCGTTTCTTCCCCACGGAGATTTTCTTTCGTTTTTGCTCTTTCCTCCATTGATTCTCTTGATTCGAGCTTGGATATGAGTCATATTACCTTCATAACTCCCTTGGGGTGTAATATTTCTAATTTTTGAGCTCTTTCCGGAGAGTTTTTGGTCACTCCACAAAACTGGTCTCCCCTCCCCTCCAAGGCCTCTTCTCGGCTTAAGGCCAAGGCCCAAGGGAAAGAAATTGATGAAGCCGTGGAGGAGTTTGCTCAACAACAATCTAGTTGCAAGGATGCTATCATTTCTCTTACTTCGGATACCTTGCAAACCGAGGTTATTCCCAACACTCCTCAAACTATTGTGAATAATGTTTGTTCGACCGAGGATGTTGATGGAATGGGGGATAATACCTCAATTGATGGTTCAATTGAAACTTTAAGTGTTGGAGAAGAACAAGAATATGTTGTTGATCCCTCGGTGAATGATATTTTGGAAAAGGAACACAATGATTCTTTGATTGTGTCTATTGATGAACCTGAATTGGTCATGCCCATTGTCACCACCAATGCCGCGGCATCTACTCAACCTAATGTCGTGGCATCTACCTCTCATGCCCCAAATTCCCATGCCGCGGCATCTCCTCTTCCGAATGCAAATGGACAATCAAAATGGGGCCAGCCCAGGACTAAGCCCTCTTTTGTCTCACTCTTTAAGGACAATAGGCAGCCGGAAAAGGGCGTGAAACTACACTATATTGAGCCCAAAGGAGATATAATTGATCTTACTAGCCGTAACCTTTCTTCCATGGTGCAAATATGGGGACATTGTCTTGTGGCTTACTTTGATGGGAGGTTTCCTGGATTGAAAAACATTCATGCCATGACCCAAAAATGGGGTGTGCCGTGTAGAGTGAGATCTCATGATAGGGGTTGGGTTATCTTCAAGTTTCAAAATGATGAGGATAGGTCAAAGGTTCTCATGGAAGGCCCCTACTCCTTGTTTGGAAAAGCTTTCCATCTAAAACCACTATCCGAGGACTTTGCCATGGATGATGAAGAATTCTTGAAAGTTCCCATTTGGGTGCAATTTCCTCACCTTCCAATGAGAATTTGGGAGGAAGAGATCATAAGCGAAGTTGCTTCTAGGGTTGGAGTTCCATTGACCACGGATAGGGTCACTCTTGAGAAGGCAAGGTCCTCATTTGCACGAGTTTTAATAGAGGTGGATGCTTCAAACCCCCCCCCCCCCCCTCTCTTGATTCCTATTCGGCTACCAAATGGGAGACTACATAAACAAAGTGTGAGGTATGAAACATTTCCAAATTATTGCTTTCATTGTAAGTGTTTCGGTCACCATGCTTTCACGTGCAAGGTTATTGCCCAAATAGAGAAAGAGGAAATGGAAATTGAAAAGAAGAAAAATAGGCTTGGGGCCGAGGAGGAGAATCATGACTTGGTTTCTAACAAACCAAGTGAAGAGGCCATGACCAACATTGTTATGGACAATGGCAAAGGAAAGGAGAAGCTAGACAAAGAGCACAACATTCCAAAAAGTGATCACCCATTTTTCAAGAAGATACGGTTCTCCAAAAATAGCAAGAAGAAGCCAAGAAGAGGGGAGGTAACCACTTCTACACTTCAAGAGGATCAAGCTGATTTGCAAACCACCCGAGTGGCTAGGAACTTTCATGAGGTTTACCAAGATGAGGTGATTTTTGACATGGACCCAGATGAGTATCTTACACCTACTATTAAGGTGAAACAAATTGATGAGATGGACAAGGAAGCTCCCATAATCAAAATTGACCACAATCTTAGAGTGGTTAATAATGAAGATCCCGGTATGTTCTTCACCAAGGAATGCTTGGAAGGCCTACCCAATATTTCACACACAAAAGAGGGCTATGCCTTTGGCTCGGTTTTCATGAGAAGTGTACAAACCAAGGTGCAAATCAGTGGAGAATGAGGCCAAAGGGGCCAAAAAGGGGAGTTCCTACTAATCTTGTTTATGTTTTTAGCAGCTTGGAATGTTCGGGGCCTTAATAAGGTCTCTAAACAAAACTCGGTAGTTAATTTTATGCTTTCTAATGGTGTACGTGCATGTTGTTTGCTTGAAACCAAAATGACCTCTTTTAATTTTGATAGATTTTCCAAAAATAGGCTGCCTTCTTGGCTATCTTGTACTAACTTTGACATTATCGAGGGTGGTCGCATGGCAATCCTTTGGGACCCTAATTTTATACATGTTAACATCCTTGAAATTGATAAGCAACATGTCCACTGTGAAATGAAGTGCAAAACTATCCAAATGCGTTTTTTTGTTACATTCGTCTATGCCCTTTACACGGTTTTGGAGAGAAGATTACTTTGGAACCATGTAGCTGATTTGGAACCTAATATTACTTTCCCTTGGCTTGTAATGGGGGATTTCAATTGCGTTGGTAGTCCAAATGAGAGGGTGGGTCCCACCCCTCCCTCGGCTTATCTAATCCAAGATCTAAATGATTTTAAGATCCAAACTAATCTTGTTGACACTCCCTCCATGGGTGAGTTCCTTACTTGGAATAGAGGATCCCTTTGGGCTAAGCTTGATAGAGTGCTTATGAATCCAATTTGGAGTACAAACGGTGTCTCTTGCAACACCCATTTTTGTGATATGGAGGCTGACTTTGACCATAGTGCTTCTCTTGTTACTATTGGGCATAATCATTTCAAAGGCACAAAACCTTTCAAGTTTTTCAATATGTGGCTTAGACATGAGTCTTTCAATGCCATTCTCACCAACCTTTTGTGTAAAGAGGTACATGGGAGCTCTCAATTCATTCTTGCCCAAAAGTTGAAAACCTTAAAAAGACCTCTTAAAGAACTAAACAAACTGAATTTTTGTCATATCTCGGAAAAGGTTAAAGAGACAAAAAAGGATTTCAAAAGGGTACTCGGGTTGTCCATGCATGCTCCTCTTGATGAGACCATTAGGAATGAGGTTGATTTGATTAAAAAGAAACTCCTTAACCTTAAGTCGGCCGAGGAGGATTTTTATAGACAAAAAGCCAAAGCTAACCATCTCATCCAAGGTGATAAGTGTACTGAGTACTTCCATTCAATTGTTAAAAAGAATCTGGCTAGAAACACCATTACTGCCCTTAAGCTTCCTAATGGTGACTCTACTACCTCAATTGACCAAGTTGCTATGGAATTTGTTAATTTTTAAACTAAGTTATTTGGCACACACTATCCTACCACATGTTTGGATCCTAGCATTGTTACTTCGGGTAACATTCTACCATGTGATTCTATTGAGGGGTTAATTGCTCCAATAACTGATCTAGAGATTAAACAGTCCCTCTTTGATATTGGTGATAATAAAGCACCGGGCCCTGATGGTTATACCTCGGCCTTCTTCAAGCACAATTGGCACCTTGTTGGCCTTGATTTTACACTAGCCATCAAGGGCTTCTTTGGATCTGGTAAGCTGCTTAAACAACTCAACCATACACTTATTGCATTGATCCCTAAGACCACACACTCACCCACAGTTTCTGATTTTAGACCTATCTCTTGCACCAATGTTATCTATAAGGTTATTACCAAGATCCTAGCTAAGAGATTGACTCCATGCTTGCCTAATTTGATTGACCCTGCCCAAGGGGCCTTTGTTGATGGTAGGTTCATGATTGATAATGTTTTTATTGCTCAAGAACTGGTTAGAGGATACGCTAGGAAACATGTCTCACCACGTTGTATGATTAAAGTTGACCTACGGAAAGCCTATGATACTGTTTCATGGGACTTCTTGTATAATATGCTTTTACATTTGGGCTTTCCTAGCAAGTTTATACACTGGATCATGGAGTGTGTCACCACACCTTCTTACTCTATTTCTATAAATGGGGCCCTTCATGGACATTTCATTGGTAAGAGAGGCCTTAGACAAGGTGACCCTATGTCCCCTCTTTTGTTTTCTCTTTGCTTGGAATATTTTTCTAGATTATTGAATGTTAAATACCGTGAAGCCCCTTTTAAATTTCATCCTAAGTGTGGTAGTTTGAAAATATCACATATTGCTTACGCTGATGACTTGATGCTTTTTTCGAGAGGTGACTATGCATCTATTAAAATCCTCATTGACTCCTTAGAAGATTTTGGTAACATATCTGGCCTTCGGGTTAACTATGATAAATCCAACATCTTCTTAGGAGGAATGGCTATATATGAGCTTGATAACATTTTGAGCTTGGTTGATTTTAATGCAGGTTCCTTTCCTGTTAAATATCTTGGAGTTCCTCTTGCTCCTCTTAAGATCTCGGTAACACATTTTGCTCCATTATTGGAGTCCATTTCCACCTATATAAGCGCATGGAATGTTAAAACCCTCTCCTATGCTGGTAGGGTTGAACTTATTAAAGCTGTTATACAGGGTGTGCACTCTTTTTGGTTACAATTATTTCCTATCCCGAATGTAATACTTGACAGGATAACCTCCATGTGCCGTATTTTCCTCTGGGGTTGTAAGTACTCTAGAGTAGCTTGGGCTGATGTATGTCTCCCTAAAAATGAAGGAGGCCTTGGAATACATGATACCAAAATCTGGAATTCAGCCTTGCTTGCTAAAAGTTTCTGGGATATTCATCTTAAAAGGATACCCTTTGGGTTAAATGGGTTCATAGTGTGTACCTCAATGGCCGAAATGTGTGGGATTTTGTCCCACACCATAGGGATTCACAATTGATGAAGAAACTTGCCATGGTACGGGATGAAATTGTCTCCAAATTTGAGGATGTGGCTGATACTATTCGTTGCTTGAACTCTTTTCAAGCTAACGGTAAAATTGTATCCTCAAAAGTCTATGATCTACTTAGAATTAAAGGCCCTACTCGTAGGTGGATGGCCTTTATTTGGAAAGATTATATCCCCCCCAAGTTTTCCTTTACTACTTGGTTGGCATTCCGGAATAGGTTAGCTACATGTGATAATCTTCATAGATTAGATGTAGTTAACACTTGTGTGATGTGCAAGGGTGGGCCGGAAACGGCTTCACACCTATACTTTGAATGTCCTTTTTCAGGTAAGATTTGGAGCTTGGTTAAGAACTGGATGGACATGCCGCGGCTTATGGGCACACTTTCAAGCTCGGTCAAATGGATTAAGAAAGAGAGAAGTGGAGCCACCATAAAAGCTAAGGCCACAAGGATTGCATCTTGCTTCTCGGTTTACCACATTTGGAGAACTAGGAATGCTATCAAGTTTGATGGCACTTCCCCTAAAGTTGAAGATATATTCGCTCGAATCAAGTATATTATCTATAAAATTTTGTATAGCATCTATCCACATGACTTGGTGGTTTTTTGACGTTCATTAGCCCATAACCTTGGTTTTTGAGATCGGCTTTGCATAGAGTGCTAACCAGCCTCTCTGGTTTTCTTTTGGAGGTGATGGGTTATCCAATCTTTGGATAACCTCAAATTTTGCCCACCTTTTTTTGCTTATATAGTTAAACTCTTTGGATGGTCACTTCAATATATACTTACGGTTCATCCAAAAAAATTGAAACCCGCGCCCGAAGTCAAGTTTTAGAAATCGGTAAGATCTTTCCAACGAGATAGAAATCACTTTCAATGGCAAAAAATAGAGCAAGATATGATCGCATCAAATTCTACACGAGTTCGGAGTGAGATTAGAAACATTTATGAATATATGGTTAATCTGTAACTTTTAATTAATGCATTGTAAATGAAGTTGGAACAATAGCTCTAGAGCTCCGATCTATCTTTCCAACGAGATATAATACGCTCCAAACGGATAAACACACAGCAAGATATGAGTGTCACAAATAATTAGCCTCATCTCTATGATTTAGCGTTTTCAGCGAAAATAGAGCACTTTTAGCGTAAATACAGTGTATTTTAGTAATTATGCAATCATCCCTTGATATTTTGAAACCAGCGCCTGAAGACAAGTTTTAGAACTCGGTAAGATCTTTCCAACGACATATTAAACGTTTTCAATGGCACAAAATAGAGCAAGATATGATCGCATCAAATTCTACAAGAATTCGGAGTGAAATCAGAAACATTTGTGAATATATGGTTAATCTGTAACTTTTAATTAATGCATTGTAAATGAAGTTGGAACAATAGCTTTAGAGCTCCGATCTATATTTCCAATGAGATATAATACGCTCCAAACGGATAAACACACAGCAAGATATGAGTGTCACAAATAATTAGCCTTATCTCTATTATTTAGCGTTTTCAGCGAAAATAGAGCACTTTTAGCGTAAATACAGTGTATTTTAGTAATTTGGAAATCATCCATTGATATTTTGAAACCAGCGCCTGAAGACAAGTTTGAGAACTCGGTAAGATGTTTCCAACGAGATATTAAACACTTTCAAGGGCACAAAATATAGCAAGATATGATCTCATCAAATTCTACACGAGTTCGGAGAGAAATCAGAAACATTTGTGAATATATGGTTAATCTGTAACTTTTAAATAATGCATTGTAAATGAAGTTGGAACAATAGCTTTAGAGCTCCGATCTATCTTTATAACGAGATATAATACGCTCCAAACGGATAAACACACAGCAAGATATGAGTGTCACAAATACTTAGCCTTATCTCTATGATTTAGCGTTTTCAGCGAAAATAGAGCACTTTTAGCGTAATTACAGTGTATTTTAATAATTAGGCAATCATCCCTTGATATTTTGAAACCAGCGCCTGAAGACATGTTTTAGAACTCGATAATATTTTTCCAACGAGATATCAAACACTTTCAACGGCACAAAATAGAGCAAGATATGATCGCATCAAATTCTACACGAGTTCGGAGTGAAATCAGAAACATTTGTGAATATATGGTTAAACTGTAACTTTTAATTAATGCATTGTAAATTAAGTTGGAACATTAGCTGTAGAGCTCCGATCTATCTTTCCAACGAGATTTATCCGTTTGGAGCGTATTAAGTTGGAACATTAGCCTTATCCGTTGGAAAGATAGATCGGAGATCTAAAGCTATTGTTCCAACTTCATTTACAATGCATTAATTAAAAGTTACAGATAAACCATATATTCACAAATGTTTCTGATTTCACTCCGAACTCGTGTAGAATGTGATGCGATCATATCATGCTCTATTTTGTGCCGCTGAAAGCGTTTAATATCTCGTTGGAAAGATCTTACCGAGTTCTAAAACTTGTCTTCAGGCGCGGGTTTCAAAATATCAAGGGATGACTGCCTAATTACTAAAATACACTGTATTTATGCTAAAAGTGCTCTATTTTCACTGAAAACGCTAAATCATAGAGATAAGGCTAATTATTTGTGACACTCATATCTTGCTGTGTGTTTATCCGTTTGGAGCGTATTATATCTCGTTGGAAAGATAGATCGGAGCTCTAAAGCTATTGTTCCAACTTCATTTACAATTCATTAATTAAAAGTTACATATTAACCATATCGTGCCAAATGTTTCTGATTTCACTCCGAACTCGTGTAGAATTTGATGCGATCATATCTTGCGCCGTTGAAAGCGTTTAATATCTGGTTGGAAGGATCTTACCGAGTTCTAAAACTTGTCTTCAGGCGCTGTTTTCAAAATATCAAGGAATGATTGCCTAATTACTTAAATACACTGTATTTACGCTAAAAGTGCTCTATTTTCGCTGAAAACGCTAAATCATAGAGATAAGGCTAAATCTTTGTGACACTCATATCTTGCTGTGTGTTTATCCGTTTGGAGCGTATTATATCTCGTTGGAAAGATAGATCGGAGCTCTAAAGCTATTGTTCCGACTTCATTTACAATGCATTAATTAAAAGTTAAAGATTAACCATATGTTCACAAATGTTTCTTATTTCACTACGAATTCGTGTAGAATTTTATGCGATCATATCTTGGTCTATTTTGTGCCGTGGAAAACGTTTAATATCTCGTTAGAAAGATCTTACCGAGTTCTAAAACTTGTCTTCAGGCGCTGGTTTCAAAATATCAAGGGATGATTGCCTAATTACTAAAGTACACTGTATTTAAACTAAAAGTGCTCTATTTTTGCTGAAAACGCTAAATCATAGAGATAAGGCTAACTATTTCTGACACTCATATCTTGCTTTGTGTTTATCCGTTTGGAGCGTATTATATCTCGTTGGAAAGATAGATCGGAGCTCTAAAGCTATTTTTCCAACTTCATTTACAATGCATTATTTAAAGTTACAGATTAACCATATATTCACAAATGTTTCTGATTTCACTCCGAACTCGTGTAGAACTTGATGCGATCATATCTTGCCCTATTTAATGCCGTTGAAAGCGTTTAATATCTCGTTGGAAAGATCATACCGAGTTCTAAAACTTGTCTTCAGGCACTGGTTCATTATCATTATTATCATTATTATTATTATCATTATTATTATTATCATTATTATTATTATTATCATTATCATTATTATTATCATCATCATTATCATTATTATTATTATCATTATTATTATCATTATTATTATTATTATCATGATTATTATTATTATTATTCTTATTATTATTATTATTATATTATTATTATTATTATGAGTATTATTATTACTATTATTATTATTATTAATATTATTATTATTATTATTATTATTAATATTATTATCATCATCATCATCATCATCATCATCATCATCATCATCATCATTATTATTATTATTATTATTATTACTATTATTATTATTATTATTATTACTATTATTATTATTACTATTATTATTATTATTATTACTATTATTATTATTATTATTATTACTATTATTATTACTATTATTATTATTATTATTATTATTACTATTATTATTATTATTACTATTATTATTATTACTATTATTATTACTATTATTATTACTATTATTATTATTACTATTATTGTTACTACTATTATTATTACTACTGTTAAAGATCATTTAATTGTGAATCAAGTTTGTCACCTATCTTGTAATAGATTAGCTTTATTATATCCTTGTATTCAATATTGGTATTTATTAGGATAAAGGATATGGGGCCAATGTGTCAGGCCCGTATCAGGCTGAAAGCCTTTCCGCCAACCCTATACCTGCGCATATAAAAAGGCGCTTCAGGTCAAGGGTTGCGTTAACTTTCGTACTCGTTCCAAATAGCATTAGCGCAATATTCTTCTCTGTACGAGTTCACAGTATATCAAGGAAGGTTATCATCGATCATCTTGTGTTCATCTTTATCGTTAATCTTCTATTTGTTCTACTGTTAATCTTTGCTGTAATAGAAAATAGGGACTACCAATAATGATGATAATAATAATAATAATAATAATAATAATAATAATAATAATAATAATAATAATAATAATAATAACAATAACAATAATAATAATAATAATAAGGAAATTATCCCTTAATATTTTGAAACCAGCGCCTGACAACAAGTTTTAGAACTCGGTAAGATCTTTCCAACGAGATACTAAACGCGTTCAACGGCACAAAATTGACCAAGATATGATCGCATCAAATTCTACACGAGTTCAGAGTGAAATCAGAAACATTTGTGAATATATGGTTAATCTATAACTTTTAATTAATGCATTGTAAATGAAGTTGGAACAACAGTTTTAGAGCTCCGATCTATCTTTCCAACGAGATATAATACGCTCCAAACGGGTAAACACACAGTAAGATATGAGTGTCACAGATACTTAGCATTATCTCTATGATTTAGCGTTTTCAGCTAAAATATAGCACTTTTTGCGTAAATACAGTGTATTTTAGTAATTAGGCAATCAACCTTGATATTTTGAAACCAACACCTGAAAACAAGTTTTAGAACTCGGTAAGATCTTTCCAACGAGATATTAAACAATTTCAACGACACAAAATAGAGCAAGATATGATCGCATCAAATTCTACACGAGTTCAGAGTGAAATCAGAAAAATTTGTAATAATAATAATAATAATAATAATAATAATAATAATAATAATAATAATAATAATAATAATAATAATAATACTAATAATAATAATAATAATAATATTAATAATAATAATAATAATAATAATAATAATAATAATAATAATAATCATGATGATGATGATGATGATGATGATGATGATGATGATCATGATAATAATTATCATAATGATAATAATAATAATAATAATAATAATAATAATAATAATAATAATAATAATAATAATAATAATAATAATAATAATAATAATAATAATAATAATAATAATAATAATAATAATAGTAATAATAATAATAATAATAATAATTAGGCAATCATCCCTTGATATTCTGACACCGGAGCCCAAAGAGATTAAACGCTTTCAACAGCACAAAATAGATCAAGATATGATCGCATCACATTCTACACGAGTTCGGAGTGAAATCAGAAACATTTGTGAATATATGGTTAATCAGTAACTTTTAATTAATGCATTGTAAATGAAGTTGGAACTATAGCTTTAGATCTCTAATCTATCTTTCCAACGAGATATAATACGCTCCAAACGGGTAAACACACAGCAAGATATGAGTGTCACAAATACTTAGCCTTATCTCTATGATTTAGCGTTTTCAGCGAAAATAGAGCACTTTTAGCGTAAATACAGTGTATGTTAGTAATTAGGCAATCATCCCTTGATATTTTGAAACCAGCGCCTGAAGACAAGTTTTAGAACTCGGTAAGATCTTTCCAATTAGATATTAAATGCTTTCAACGGCACAAAATAGAGCTGATATGATCGCATCACATTCTACACGAGTTCGGAGTGAAATCAGAAACATTTGGGAATATATGGTTAATCTGTAACTTTTAATTAATGCATTGTAAATAAAGTTGGAACAATAGATTTAGATCTCCGAACTATCTTTCCAACGAGATATAATACGCTCCAAACGGATAAACACACAACAAGATATGAGTGTCACAAATACTTAGCCTTATCTCAATGATTTAGCGTTTTCAGCGAAAATAGAGCACTTTTAGCGTAAATACAGTGTAGTTTAGTAATTAGGCAATCATCCCTTGCTATTTTGAAACCAGCGCCTGAAGACAAGTTTTAGAACTAGGTAAGATCTTTCCAACGAGATATTAAATGCTTTCACTGGCACAAAATAAAGCAAGATATGATCGCATCATATTCTACACGAGTTCAGAGTGAAATCAGAAACATTTGTTTATATATGGTTAATCTGTAACTTTGAATTAATGCATTGTAAATGAAGTTGGAACAATAGCTTTAGAGCTCCGATCTATCTTTCCAACGAGATATAATAAGCCCCAAACGGATTAACACACAGCAGGATATGAGTGTCACAAATACTTAGCCTTATCTCTATGATTTAGCGTTTTCAGCTAAAATAGAGCACTTTTAGCGTAAATACAGTGTATTTTAGTAATTAGGCAATAATCCCTTGATTTTTTGAATCCAGCGCCTGAAGACAAGTTTTCGAACTCGGTAAGATCTTTCAAACGATATATTAAACGCTTTCAACGGCACAACAAAGAGCAAGATATGATCGCATCAAATTCTACACGAGTTCGGAGTGAAATCAGAAACATTTGTGAATATATGGTTAATATGTAACTTTTAACTAATGCATTGTAAATGAAGGTGGCACAATAGTTTTAAAGCTCCGATCTATCTTTCCAACGAGATATAATACGCTCCAAACGGATAAACGCACAGCAAGATATGAGTGTCACAAATACTTAGCCTTATCTCTTTGATTTAGCGTTTTCAGCGAAAATAGAGCACTTTTAGCGTAAATACAGTGTATTTTAGTAATTAGGCAATCATCCCTTGATATTCTCAAACCAGAGCCTGAATACAAGTTTTAGAACTCGGTAAGATCTTTGAAACGAGATATTAAATGCTTTGAACGGCACAAAATAGAGCATGATATGATCGAATCACATTCTACACGAGTTCGGAGTGAAATTAGAAACATTTGGGAATATATGGTTAATCTGTAACTTTTAATTAATTCATTGTAAATGAAGTTGGAACAATAGATTTAGATCTCCGATCTATCTTTCCAACGAGATAAAATACGCTCCAAACGGATAAACACAGAGCAAGATATGAGTGTCACAAATACTTAGCCTTATCTCTATGATTTAGCGTTTTCAGCGAAAATAGAGCACTTTTAGCGTAAATACAGTGTATTTTAGTAATTAGGCAATCATCCGTTGCTATTTTGAAACCAGCGCCTGAAGACAAGTTTTAGAACTTGGTAAGATCTTTCCAACGAGATATTAAACGCCTTCAATGACAAAAATAAAGCAAGATATGATCGCATCAAATTCTACACGAGTTCGGAGTGAAATCAGAAACATTTATTTATATATGGTTAATCTGTAACTTTTAATTAATGAATTGTAAATGAAGTTGGAACAATAGCTTTAGAGCTCCGATATATCTCTCCAACGAGATATAATACACCCCAAACGGATAAACTCACAGCAGGATATGAGTGTCACAAATAATTAGCCTTATCTCTATGATTTAGCGTTTTCAGCGAAAATAGAGGTCTTTTAGCGTAAATACAGTGTATTTTAGTGATTTGGCAATCATCCCCTGATAGTTTGAAACCAGCGCCTGACGACAAGTTTTAGAACTCGGTAAGATGTTTCCAACGAGATGTTAAACGCTTTCAACGGCAAAAAATAGAGCAAGATATGATCGCATCAAATTCTACACGAGTTCGGAGTGAAATCAGAAACATTTGTGAATATATGGTTAATATGTAAATTTTAACTAATGCATTGTAAATGAAGTTGGAACAATAGTTTTAGAGATCCGATCTATCTTTCCAACGAGATATAATACGCTCCAAACGGATAAACAGACAGCAAGATATGAGTGTCACAAATACTTAGCCTTATCTCTATGATTTAGCGTTTTCAGCGAAAATAGAGCACTTTTAGCGTAAATACAGTGTAGTTTAGTAATTAGGCAATCATCCCTTGCTATTTTGAAACCAGCGCCTGAAGACAAGTTTTAGAACTGGGTAAGATCTTTCCAACGAGATATTAAATGCTTTCAATGGCACAAAAGAAAGCAAGATATGATCGCATCATATTCTACACGAGTTCAGAGTGAAATCAGAAACATTTGTTTATATATGGTTAATCTGTAGCTTTGAATTAATGCATTGTAAATGAAGTTGGAACAATAGCTTTAGAGCTCCGATTTATCTTTCCAACGAGATATAATAAGCCCCAAACGGATTAACACACAGCAGGATATGAGTGTCACAAATACTTAGCCTTATCTCTATGATTTAGCGCTTTCAGCTCAAATAGAGCACTTTTAGCGTAAATACAGTGTATTTTAGTAATTAGGCAATAATCCCTTGATTTTTTGAAACCAGCGCCTGAAGACAAGTTTTCGAACTCGGTAAGATCTTTCCAACGAGATATTAAACGCTTTCAACGGCACAACAAAGAGCAACATATGATCGCATCAAATTCTACACGAGTTCGGAGTGAAATCAGAAACATTTGTGAATATATGGTTAATATGTAACTTTTAACTAATGCATTATAAATGAAGTTGGAACAATAGTTTTAGAGCTCCGATCTATCTTTCCAACGAGATATAATACGCTCCAAACGGATAAACCCACAGCAAGATATGAGTGTCACAAATACTTAGCCTTATCTCTTTGATTTAGCGTTTTCAGCGAAAATAGAGCACTTTTAGCGTAAATACAGTGTATTTTAGTAATTAGGCAATCATCCCTTGATATTCTGAAACCAGAGCCTGAATACAAGTTTTATAACTCGGTAAGATCTTTGAAACGAGATATTAAATGCTTTGAACGGCACAAAATAGAGCATGATATGATCGAATCACATTCTACACGAGTTCGGAGTGAAATCAGAAACATTTGGGAATATATGGTTAATCTGTAACTTTTAATTAATTCATTGTAAATGAAGTTGGAACAATAGATTTAGATCTCCGATCTATCTTTCTAACGAGATAAAATACGCTCCAAACGGATAAACACAGAGCAAGATATGAGTGTCACAAATACTTAGCCTTATCTCTATGATTTAGCGTTTTCAGCAAAAATAGAGCACTTTTAGCGAAAATACAGTGTATTTTAGTAATTAGGAAATCATCCGTTGCTATTTTGAAACCGGCGCCTGAAGACAAGTTTTAGAACTTGGTAAGATCTTTCCAACGAGATATTAAACGCTTTCAATGACAAAAATAAAGCAAGATATGATCGCTTCAAATTCTACACGAGTTCGGAGTGAAATCAGAAACATTTGTTTATATATGGTTAATCTGTAACTTTTAATTAATGAATTGTAAATGAAGTTGGAACAATAGCTTTAGAGCTCCGATATATCTCTCCAACGAGATATAATACACCCCAAACGGATAAACTCACAGCAGGATATGAGTGTCACAAATAATTAGCCTTATCTCTATGATTTAGCGTTTTCAGCGAAAATAGAGGTCTTTTAGCGTAAATACAGTGTATTTTAGTAATTTGGAAATCATCCCCTGATAGTTTGAAACCAGCGCCTGAAGACAAGTTTTAGAACTCGGTAAGATGTTTCCAACGAGATGTTAAACGCTTTCAACGGCACAAAATAGAGCAAGATATGATCGCATCAAATTCTACACGAGTTCGGAGTGAAATCAGAAACATTTGTGAATATATGGTTAATATGTAAATTTTAACTAATGCATTGTAAATGGAGTTGGAACAATAGTTTTAGAGCTCCAATCTATCTTTCCAACGAGATATAATACGCTCCAAACGGATAAACACACAGCAAGATATGAGTGTCACAAATACTTAGCCTTATCTCTATGATTTAGCGTTTTCAGCAAAAATAGAGCACTTTTAGCGTAAATACAGTGTAGTTTAGTAATTAGGCAATCATCCCTTGCTATTTTGAAACCAGCGCCTGAAGACAAGTTTTAGAACTGGGTAAGAACTTTTCAACGAGATATTAAATGCTTTCAATGGCACAAAATAAAGCAATATATGATCGCATCATATTCTACACGAGTTCAGAGTGAAATCAGAAACATTTGTTTATATATGGTTAATCTGTAACTTTGAATTAATGCATTGTAAATGAAGTTGGAACAATAGCTTTAGAGCTCCGATCTATCTTTCCAACGAGATATAATAAGCCCCAAACGGATTAACACACAGCAGGATATGAGTGTCACAAATACTTAGCCTTATCTCTATGATTTAGCGTTTTCAGCAAAAATAGAGCACTTTTAGCGTAAATACAGTGTATTTTAGTAATTAGGCAATAATCCCTTGATTTTTTGAATCCAGCGCCTGAAGACAAGTTTTCGAACTCGGTAAGATCTTTCAAACGAGATATTAAACGCTTTCAACGGCACAACAAAGAGCAAGATATGATCGCATCAAATTCTACACGAGTTCGGAGTGAAATCAGAAACATTTGTGAATATATGGTTAATATGTAACTTTTAACTAATGCATTGTAAATGAAGGTGGCACAATAGTTTTAAAGCTCCGATCTATCTTTCCAACGAGATATAATACGCTCCAAACGGATAAACGCACAGCAAGATATGAGTGTCACAAATACTTAGCCTTATCTCTTTGATTTAGCGTTTTCAGCGAAAATAGAGCACTTTTAGCGTAAATACAGTGTATTTTAGTAATTAGGCAATCATCCCTTGATATTCTCAAACCAGAGCCTGAATACAAGTTTTAGAACTCGGTAAGATCTTTGAAACGAGATATTAAATGCTTTGAACGGCACAAAATAGAGCATGATATGATCGAATCACATTCTACACGAGTTCGGAGTGAAATCAGAAACATTTGGGAATATATGGTTAATCTGTAACTTTTAATTAATTCATTGTAAATGAAGTTGGAACAATAGATTTAGATCTCCGATCTATCTTTCCAACGAGATAAAATACGCTCCAAACGGATAAACACAGAGCAAGATATGAGTGTCACAAATACTTAGCCTTATCTCTATGATTTAGCGTTTTCAGCGAAAATAGAGCACTTTTAGCGTAAATACAGTGTATTTTAGTAATTAGGCAATCATCCGTTGCTATTTTGAAACCGGCGCCTGAAGACAAGTTTTAGAACTTGGTAAGATCTTTCCAACGAGATATTAAACGCCTTCAATGACAAAAATAAAGCAAGATATGATCGCATCAAATTCTACACGAGTTCGGAGTGAAATCAGAAACATTTGTTTATATATGGTTAATCTGTAACTTTTAATTAATGAATTGTAAATGAAGTTGGAACAATAGCTTTAGAGCTCCGATATATCTCTCCAACGAGATATAATACACCCCAAACGGATAAACTCACAGCAGGATATGAGTGTCACAAATAATTAGCCTTATCTCTATGATTTAGCGTTTTCAGCGAAAATAGAGGTCTTTTAGCGTAAATACAGTGTATTTTAGTAATTTGGCAATCATCCCCTGATAGTTTGAAACCAGCGCCTGACGACAAGTTTTAGAACTCAGTAAGATGTTTCCAACGAGATGTTAAACGCTTTCAACGGCAAAAAATAGAGCAAGATATGATCGCATCAAATTCTACACGAGTTCGGAGTGAAATCAGAAACATTTGTGAATATATGGTTAATATGTAAATTTTAACTAATGCATTGTAAATGAAGTTGGAACAATAGTTTTAGAGATCCGATCTATCTTTCCAACGAGATATAATACGCTCCAAACGGATAAACAGACAGCAAGATATGAGTGTCACAAATACTTAGCCTTATCTCTATGATTTAGCGTTTTCAGCGAAAATAGAGCACTTTTAGCGTAAATACAGTGTAGTTTAGTAATTAGGCAATCATCCCTTGCTATTTTGAAACCAGCGCCTGAAGACAAGTTTTAGAAATGGGTAAGATCTTTTCAACGAGATATTAAATGCTTTCAATGGCACAAAATAAAGCAATATATGATCGCATCATATTCTACACGAGTTCAGAGTGAAATCAGAAACATTTGTTTATATATGGTTAATCTGTAACTTTGAATTAATGCATTGTAAATGAAGTTGGAACAATAGCTTTAGAGCTCCGATCTATCTTTCCAACGAGATATAATAAGCCCCAAACGGATTAACACACAGCAGGATATGAGTGTCACAAATACTTAGCCTTATCTCT
>CAMAPE010000066.1:1537500-1555000 GCA_945859875.1 Cuscuta europaea
CATTGCAAATGAAGTTGGAACAATAGCTTTAGAGCTCCTATCTATCTTTCCAACGAGATATAATACGCTCCAAACGGATAAACACACAGCAAGATATGAGTGTCACAAATAATTAGCCTTATCTGTATGATTTAGCGTTTTCAGTGAAAATAGAGCACTTTTAGCATAATTACAGTGTATTTTAGTAATTAGGAAGTCATCCCTTGATATTTTGAAACCCACGCCTGAAGACAAGTTTTAGAATTCGGTAAGATCTTTCCAACGAGATATTAAACGCTTTCAGCGGCACAAAATAGAGCATGATATGATCGCATCACATTCTACACGAGTTCGGAGTGAAATCAGAAACATTTGTGAATATATGGTTTATCTGTAACTTTTAATTAATGCATTGTAAATGAAGTTGGAACAATAGCTTTAGATCTCCGATCTATCTTTCCAACGAGATATAATACGCTCGAAACGGATAAACACACAGCAAGATATGAGTGTCACAAATACTTAGCCTTATCTCTATGATTTAGCGTTTTCAGCGAAAATAGAGCACTTTTATCGTAAATTCAGTGTATGTTAGTAATTAGGCAGTCATCCCTTGATATTTTGAAACCCGCGCATGAATACAAGTTTTAGAACTCGGTAAGATCTTTCCAACGAGATATTAAACGCTTTCAACAGCACAAAATAGAGCAATATATGATCGCATTTAATTTTACACGAGTTCGGAGTGAAATCAGAAACATTTGTGAATATATGGTTAATCTGTAACTTTTAATTAATGCATTGTAAATGAAGTTGGAATAATAGCTTTAGATCTCCGATCTATCTTTCCAACGAGATATAATACGCTCCAAACGGATAAACACACAGAAAGATATGAGTGTCACAAATACTTAGCCTTATCTCTATGATTTAGCGTTTTCAGCGAAAATAGAGCACTTTTAGTGTAAATACAGTGTATGTTAGTAATTAGGCAATCATCCCTTGATATTTTGAAACCAGCGCCTGAGCGCCTGTTGAGAAACCAGCGCTAGTTGTCCGTTCTAGTGAGGGTTGAGAGCTCACTCTCCCGATTTTGGTCTAACGGTCATCTATCGGCTCACTCACGCCGGAAACCACCAACCACCGCCAAACTCCACCGCAAACCACCACCAAACACCACCCTGGAGCTCGTATATCCTCCATATTACTTCCTCCATATCTTGGTTGAGTAATATCTGGGATATCCCCGCTCCTTCCTCCCCAAATCCGTTCGCAATTTCACTATTCACGAAAAAGGTCAACACACGTTTCTCATCATCTACTAGGCCAATTTCGATTTTGAGCTTGGATTGGGGTTCTCCTTGGTGAGGAGATCAACCTTATCAAGTTTGTTTCATCATCAAGAAAGGCCGTACAACAAGCTACTGTTCACAAACGACTCCATTGGTACGGATTTCTTAGCTCAAACTATCAAACAAACTCAAAGCTTCTCGGTTTAGGAGGGGTTGCTATTTTTAGCTACCCCTTCCATGGTTTGAAGATTGTTTCTTGTCCATCTTCCAAATAATACCATGCCCAAGTCCACGGCTAAAAAGAAGGAGCCCCAAGCTCCTACAAAGTCGTCCTCGAGGCTCAAAGAAAAGGCAAAAAACAAGGAAATTGAAGATGCACTCTCGGCCATGGACCAAGTTAGTGATTCCGAATTGAGCTTGGACTTTGCTAGTGAATCCGAGGGGGATTCTAGACCAACTCAGCCTGAATTTGCCCCTCAACGTCCTGAACCTCAGGTTACTTCTATACCCCCTCTAAAACAGGGAAATGATATGCTAAACGCTACAAAAGAAAATGTGACCGTTGACAATGTTTTGGGTCAAGTAGAGGGTACGGTTGTTGTGGGAAATAAAGATATTGTGCTGATTGATAATGTTCCTCTAATTGAACATCAAACTCAAGAAAAAGGGTATGTTAATGACTTGTATGTTGCTGCCCTTGGGAAGACTATCCCCTTGACACAAACCGAGACCCCAATGCCTAAACCTTTTGCATCTCTATTCAAGGATAATAGGGAGCCTACAAAAGGAATGAAGCTAAGGTTTATTGAACCGGTTGGGGATTATGTTGACTTGCATAAGAGAGTTATGCCATCTATGGTGGAAATTTGGGGGCATTGCCTCGTGGGTTATTTTGCGGGAAGATATCCCGGTTTCAAGCCTATACAAGAACTTGTTTCAAAATGGAGTGCTCCTTGCAAGGTGAGAACCCATGACAAAGGATGGGTGATTTTCAAGTTCCAAAATGAAGAAGACAGATCTAAGGTTCTTATGGAGGGTCCATACACGCTGTTTGGGAAGTATTTATACCTCAAAACACTATCGGAGGACTTCTCCTTTGAAAGTGAAGAATTTTTAAAAGTTCCTATTTGGGTGAAGTTCCCAAACTTCCCTTTGCAAATATGGAACGAGGATGTTATAAGCGAGATTGCCTCGAGGGTAGGGATGCCCTTAACTACGGATAGGGTCACACAAGAAAGAACCATCTCAAGATATGCAAGGGTCTTAATTGAGGTAGATGCATCTAAGCCGCCACCTCTCATGCTTAAAGTGAGGCTGCCAAGTGGTAGGTTTCATTTTCAAAAGATCATATATGAAACATATCCAAACTATTGTTTCAAATGTAAGGCATACGGCCACCATGCCTTCACTTGCAAAATTATAGCCGAGAGGGAGAAGAAGGAAAGAGAAGAAAAGAAAACACAAGAGCAAGGCAACGAGGAACAAGCTAAGGGGGACAAGGGTAAAGGCATTTGTAAGGAAGATGATGCCGCGGCATTACATGTGGGGACTTCTAACCACAAGGCCGCGACATTGAGGGTGGGAACATCTAAGGCCGTACCTAATGCCGCGGCATTAGACACTCCTACCCAACAGGAAGAGCATCCCTTTATAAAGACAGCAAGGTTGAAAAAGAAAAAGAGGAAGCCAAAGAAAAAGAAACAACCAAAGGAGGATGGGGAGTTATCATCCGGGTATGAAACGGTTCAAGAGCATGATGAAGAGGATGATCAACCAAGGAAGATTCAAGGCTTCAAGGACTTCTATGATGATGAAGTTGTTATTGAGATGGAAGTGGATGAGGCACGTATGCCTATCCTAAAGGTAGCCCACATTGATGATGTAACCGAGCCTACCATAAGGCTAAACCACCTTCTCCAAATGGTGGATGCAAAGGAACCGGGGATACACTTTACCAAACAATGTTTGGAATCAATCGCAGGGGTGAGAAAGAAGAAAAATGAGTATGTTTTTACACAACTTTTCATGTCAAGTGTGTATAGACATTTCCTTTATGGCTATTTTGAGGATGGACATCTCATGGGCAATGGAAGCAAAGTCATGGATTTGAGAAAATTCAAAAGGAAAACAGTCCGGATTGTACAAGACATCAAGGAGGCCTACCTTGATGATGTCATAACAAAGATTGATTTCCAAGAAGGAGAGAAGCCGAAGATACACTTGATGCATGGTGATTATGTGAAGGAAGGAATAACAAGATTGGACAACTATTTGGATGTTGAGGAGAGCTTGGCACGCAAAGGACTCACTTTCACCACTTCTTGCCTTAGATCTCTTCCCGGAGTGTTCCCTACGGAGAAAGGGTATGAATTCTCTTCTACTTTTATAATACATGTCTATGACCTTTTTCTTGCTAGCTATAGAGGATGCCAAGAGTACCGGGAGTGGAAGCAAAGCCAAAGAGAGAGGAATAGGCCGTATAGAAGGGGTAAGGGAGGTAAGGCCTAATATGTTGTTTTTATGATAGTTACATCTTGGAATGTTAGGGGGCTGAATCAAGCCTCAAAACAAAACACTATACTTAATTTCCTAAAGATAAATAAGGTACGCATCTTTTGTATTCTTGAAACTAAAATGTCTATAACTAGTTTTGCTAACTTTATGCTTTTTAGATTGCCTAATTGGAATTATATGACAAATTTTGATAAGATTGCGGGTGGCCGTATAGCTCTTATGTGGGACCCTTGTTTTGTAGATGATAATATTATAGAAGTTGATATTCAACATGTGCATGCTCGATTTAAATGTAAAACAACCCAAGTGTGTTTTTATGCATCTTTTGTTTATGCTTTATATACGGTGTTAGAAAGGAGGGTATTATGGAACCATTTGACAAGGCTAAATGCAAATACCATTGGACGATGGGCTGTTTTGGGAGACTTTAATTGTGTGGGTGCACCAAATGAAAGAAGAGGTTGTGCCCCACCTACGGGTTATTTGATGAAGGATATAAATGAGATGAAAATGCAAACTTATCTAGATGATGCCCCTTCTACAGGTGAATTTTACACTTGGAATAGAGGTGCCATTTGGGCTAAGTTGGATAGAATTCTCATTAATCCTTTGTGGAGTGCCCAAGGTGTAGCATGTAATGCCCATTTTTTTGAAATGGAATGTGACTTTGATCATGTGGCTGCCATGCTTAAAATTGGAACTACAATAAAAAGTGGGTCAAAACCTTTTAAGTTCTTTAACATGTGGTTGAAACATGATAATTTTATTGGCATCCTAAAGGAAGTTTGGATGAAAAATGTTGGGGGAATGGCACAATTTAGACTGGCCCGTAAGCTCAAACTCCTTAAACAGCCCCTTAAACAACTAAATTCAAATGAGTTTAGTCATATATCGGCTAGAGCAAAGGAATCTAAAAAGGAGTACCAAATAATCTATCAATTGTTTCTTCTAACTCCAAATGATGATGCTCTCAAAGAGGACATGACTTTTGCTAAGAAGAGGGCCTTGTTTCTTAAGGATGCCGAGGAAGCTTATTTGAAACAAAAAGCTAAGGCTGTCCATTTATTTCAATCCGATAGATGTACTAAGTATTTTCATTCTATTGTAAAAAAGAAACAAGCAAAAAACTCAATTGCCTCTATTCGGTTACAAGATGGGTCCCTTACCCATTCCATGAACCAAGTTGCAAATGAGTTTGTAAGGTTTTTTAAGGATCTTTTTGGTACATCACAACCATCGTATGACTTTGATCCTAACATTATCACTTCAGGGAATGTAATAGATCAAAGCTTTTTTGATGACCTTATTAGACCGGTTTCTGATTTGGAAATCAAAGAAGCTTTGTTTGATATAGGAAATGACAAGGCACCTGGACCAGATGGTTACTCATCAGCGTTTTTCAAAACAAATTGGGGAATAGTTGGTGAGGATGTATGTGCTGCCGTTAGGGAATTCTTTGAGTCGGGGACACTCTCATTCCCAAAACAACTCACTCTCCCTCGGTTTCTGATTTTAGACCAATCTCTTGTACAAATGTGACTTATAAGATTATTACCAAAATCCTCGCATCTAGGCTTGAACCTTGTCTTCCAAGTGTAGTTGATCCATCATAGGGTGCTTTTGTCAATGGTAGACTCATGACTGATAATATTTTCCTTGCACAAGAGCTGGTGAGGGGATACACTAGAAAGAGGGTCACTCCTAGATGCATGATTAAGATTGATCTTAGGAAAGCATATGACACGGTCTCTTGGGAATTCCTTGAAAATGTTTTGAGAAGTATTGGGCTGCCAAATATATTTGTAAACTGGATCATGGAATGTGTTACTACCTCTTCATTTTCCATATCCATAAATGGCTCTCTACATGGGTGGTTTGAGGGAAAAAGGGGTTTGAGACAAGGGGATCCTATGTCTCCCATGCTTTTTGTTTTATGTTTGGAGTATCTCTCTAGGATGTTAACTGTTAGGACCTCGGATCCTGACTTTAGGTATCATCCTTTGTGCTCCAAACTAAAGATTTCACATTTGGCATATGCTGATGACTTAATGCTTTTCTCAAAAGGTGAACTCAAATCTATTAAGATATTGGTGGATTCTTTACATGATTATGGTAGGGTTTCTGGCCTTATGGTCAACCAAGATAAATCCAATATCTTTGTAGGAGGAAATATAATAAACAGGCTACCTGCCATTCTACAGTTGGTGGACTATCAACAAGGATCCTTTCCGGTAAGGTACCTAGGTATACCATTGGCCCCTCTTAAGATTTCTGTAGCCCAGTTCTCTCCTTTGATTGATACGGTTACAGACTATTTAAATGCATGGAATACCAAGTCCTTATCATATGCTGGGAAAGTTGAGTTGATAAAGTCTGTCATACAAGGGGTACAATCTTTTTGGCTAGGAATATTTCCGGTTCCTAAAACGATTTTGGATAGAATTACAAGCCTTTGTCGTATATTTCTTTGGGGGGGAAAGCATGCTAAAGTGGCTTGGGAAGATGTATGATTACCTAAAAAGGAAGGAGGTTTAGGCATTAGGGACACAAAGCTTTGGAACAATGCATTACTATCTCGTACTTTATGGAATATCCACTCAAAACAAGACTCTCTTTGGGTGATGTGGGTTCATGGGGTATACCTAAATGGGGGATGTGTGTGGACTTTTGTTCCACACAATAGGGATTCACAATTAATGAAGAGATTGGCGTTGATACGTGACATGATTGTCTCAAAATTCTCTTCTATAGCCGAGACAACTACATACCTTGAAAAGATGACTTTTAATGGTAAATTATCTTCTTCCGAGGTATATGACCTCCTTAGACTTAAAGCCACACCACATGCGTGGATGTCTTTCATTTGGAAGGCTTACATCCCTCCAAAATTCTCATTTATAATGTGGCTTGCATTTCGGAATAGGCTGCCAACGTATGATAACATGCTATATCTTGATGTTGCTAATGTTTGTCCATTCTGTAAGGGTGAACCGGAGACGGTACCACACCTATATTTTGATTGTACATGTACAGGGCAGCTTCGGAAAAATGTCAAAGATTGGCTAGGCATTTCAAGACAAATGACATCCTTGAAGAGCGTTGTGAAGTGGACCCAAAGGGAGTGCAAAGGAGCGCATATTAGAGCCAAAGCAACAAGAATAGCTTTTAGCTACACTATATACTGGATATGGCGAACTCGAAATGCAATTCGTTTTGATGGTGCGGCCTTGAAGTTGGATGAGATGTTTACACATATCAAGTATATGGTGTACAAAGTTCTCTATTCTCTCTATCCATACCATATGATTAATTTTTGAAAACTTTTGTCACGGCTTGATGGATGGCTGTTTTGCTACGTTTCTTTTGGCTAGATCTCTGATCTAGAATTTGCTAGTATAGCAATTGATGTATAGGATATCCATACTTGGATATGCCTCTAATTTTGCCACGATGTACATAACTTTTGGTTACTATATATATATTTACATTTCACCAAAAAAAAAATTGAAACCAGTGCCTGAAGACAAGTTTTAGAACTCGGTAAGATCTTTCCAACGAGATATTAAACGCTTTCAATGGCACAAAATAGAGCATGATATGATCGCATCACATTCTACACGAGTTCGGAGTGAAATCAGAAACATTTGGGAATATATGGTTAATCTGTAACTTTTAATTAATGCATTGTAAATGAAGTTGCAACAATAGCTTTAGATCTCCGATCTATCTTTCCAACGAGATATAATACGCTCCAAACGGATAAACACACAGCATGATATGAGTGTCACAAATACTTAGCCTTATCTCTATGATTTAGCGTTTTCAGCGAAAATAGAGCACTTTTAGCGTAAATACAGTGTAGTTTAGTAATTAGGCAATCATCCCTTGATATTTTGAAACCAGCGCCTGAAGACAAGTTTTAGAACTCGGTAAGATCTTTCCAACGAGATATTAGACGTTTTCAACGGCACAAAATAGATCAGGATATGATCGCATCAAATTCTACACGAGTTCGGAGTGAAATCAGAAACATTTGTGAATATATCGTTAATCTGTAACTTTTAATTAATGCATTGTTAATGAAATTGGAACAATAGCTTTAGAGCTCCGATCTATCTTTCCAACGAGATATAATACGCTCCAAACGGATAAACACACAGCAAGATATGAGTGTCACAACTACTTAGCCTTATCTCTATGATTTAGCGTTTTCAGCGAAAATAGAGGACTTTTCGCGTAAATACAGTGTATTTTAGTAATTAGGCAATCATCCCTTGATATTTTGAAACCAGCGCCTGAAGAGAAGTTTTAGAACTCCGTAAGAGCTATTGTTCCAACTTCTTTTACAATGCATTAATTAAAAGTTACAGATTAACCATATATTCATAAATGTTTCGAATTTCACCCCGAACTCGTGTAGAATTTGATGCAATCATATCTTGCTCTATGTTGTGCCGTTGAAAGCGTTTAATATCTCGTTGGAAAGATCTTACCGAGTTCTAAAACTTGTCTTCAGGCGCTGGTTTCAAAATATCAAGGGATGATTACATAATTACTAAAATACACTGTATTTACGCTAAAAGTGCTCTATTTTCGCTAAAAACACTAAATCATAGAGATAAGGCTAAGTACTTGTGACACTCATATCTTGCTGTGTGTTTATCCGCTTGGAGCGTATTATATCTCGTTGGAAAGATAGATCGGAGCTCTAAAGCTATTGCTCCAACTTCATTTACAGCGCATTAATTAAAAGTTACAGATTAGCCATATATTCACAAATATTTCTGATTTCACTCTGAACTCGGGTAGAATTTGATGCGATCATATCTTGCTCTATTTTGTGCCGTTGAAAGCGTTTAATATCTCGTTGGAAAGCTCTTACCGAGTTCTAAAACTTTTCTTCAGGCGCTGGTTTCAAAATATCAAGGGATGATTGCCTAATTACTAAAATACACTGTAGATACGCTAAAAGTGCTCTATTTTCGCTGAAAACGCTAAATCATAGAGATAAGGCTAAGTATTCGTGACACTCATATCTTGCTGTGTGTTTATCCGTTTGGATCGTATTAAATCTCGTTGGAAAGATAGATCGGAGCTCTACAGCTAATGTTCCAACTTAATTTACAATGCATTAATTAAAAGTTACAGATTAACCATATATTCAAAAATGTTTCTGAATTCACTCCGAACTCGTGTAGAATTGGATGCGATCATATCTTGCTCTATTTTGTGCCGTTGAAAGCGTTTGATATCTCGTTGGAATAATATTATCGAGTTCTAAAACATGTCTTCAGGCGCTGGTTTCAAAATATAAAGGGATGATTGCCTAATTATTAAAATACACTGTAATTACGCTAAAAGTGCTCTATTTTCGCTGAAAACGCTAAATCATAGAGATAAGGCTAAGTATTTGTGACACTCATATCTTGCTGTGTGTTTATCCGTTTGGAGCGTATTATATCTCGTTATAAAGATAGATCGGAGTTCTAAAGCTATTGTTCCTACTTCATTTACAATCCATTAATTAAAAGTTACAGATTAACCATATATTCATAAATGTTTCTAATTTCACTCCGAAATCGTGTAGAATTTGATGCGATCATATCTTGCTCTATTTTTTGCCATTGAAAGTGATTTCTATCTCGTTGGAAAGATCTTACCGATTTCTAAAACTTGACTTCAGGCAAGGGTTTCAAAATATCAAGGGATGATTGCCTAATTACTAAAATACACTGTATTTACGCTAAAAGTCCTCTATTTTCCCTGAAAACGCTATATCATAGAGATAAGGCTATGTATTTGTGACACTCATATCTTGCTGTGCGTTTATCCGTTTGGAGCGTATTATATCTCGTTGGATAGATAGATCGGAGCTCTAAAGCTATTGTTCGAACTTCATTTACATTCCATTAATTAAAAGTTACAGATTAACCATATATTCACAAATGTTTCTGATTTCTCTCCGAACTCGTGTAGAATTTGATGCGATCATATCTTGTTCTATTTTGTGCCGTTGAAAGCGTTTAATATCTATTGGAAAAATATTATCGAGTTCTAAAACATGTCTTCAGGCGCTGGTTTCAAAATATCAAGGCATGATTGCCTAATTACTAAAATACACTGTATTTACGCTAAAAGTGCTCTATTTTCGCTGAAAACGCTAAATCATAGAGATAAGGCAAAGTATTTGTGACACTCATATCTTGCTGTGTGTTTATCCGTTTGGAGCATATTACATCTCGTTAGAAAGATAGATCAGAGCTCTAAGGCTATTGATCCAACTTCATTTACAATGCATTAATTAAAAGTTACAGATTAACCATATATTCACAAATGTTTCTGATTTCTCTCCGAACTCGTGTAGAATTTGATGCGATCATATCTTGCTCTATTTTGTGCCGTTGAAAGCGTTTAATATCTCGTTGGAAACATCTTACCGAATTCTCAAACTTGTCTTCAGGCGCTGGTTTCAAAATATCAATGGATAATTGCCTATTTACTAAAATACACTGTATTTACGCTAAAAGTGCTCTATTTTCGCTGAAAACGCTAAATAATAGAGATAAGGCTAATTATTTGTGACACTCATATCTTGCTGTGTGTTTATCCGTTTGGAGCGTATTATATCTCATTGGAAATATAGATCGGAGCTCTAAAGCTATTGTTCCAACTTCATTTACAATGCATTAATTAAAAGTTAAAGATTAACCATATATTCACAAATAAATCATAGAGATAAGGCTAAGTATTGGTGACACTCATATCTTGCTGTGTGTTTATTCGTTTGGAGCGTATTATATCTCGTTGGAAAGATAGATCGGACCTCTAAAGCTATTGTTCCAACCTAATTTACAATGCATTAATTAAAAGTTACAGATTAACCATATATTGACAAATGTTTCTGATTTCACTCCGAACTGGTGTAGAATTTGATGCGATCATATCTTGCTCTATGTTGTGCCGTTGAAAGCGTTTAATATCTCGTTGGAAAGATATTATCGAGTTCTAAAACATGTCTTCAGGCGAGGGTTTCAAAATATCAATGGATGATTGCCTAATTACTAAAATACACAGTATTTACGCTAAAAGTGCTCTATTTTCGCTGAAAACGCTAAATCATAGGGATAAGGCTAAGTATTTGTGACACTCATATCTTGCTGTGTGTTTATCCGTTTGGAGCGTATTATATCTCGTTGGAAAGATAGATCGGAGGTATAAAGCTATTGTTCCAACTTCATTTACAATGCATTCATTAAAAGTTACAGATTAACCATATATTCACAAATGTTTCTGATTTCACTCCGAACTCGTGTAGAATTTGATGCTATCATATCTTGCTCTATTTTGTGCCGTTGAAAGCGTTTTATATCTCGTTGGAAACATCTTACCGAGTTCTAAAACTTGTCTTCAGGCGCTGGTTTCAAAATATCAAGGGATGATTTCTAAATTACTAAAATACACTGTATTTACGCTAAATGTGCTCTATTTTCGCTGAAAACGCTAAATCATAGAGATAAGGCTAATTATTTGTGACACTCATATCTTGCTGTGTGTTTATCCGTTTGGAGCGTATTATATCTCGTTGGAAAGATAGATCGGATCTCTAAAGCTATTGTTCCAACTTTATTTACAATTCATTAATTAAAAGTTACAGATGAAACATATATTCACAAATGTTTCTGAGTTCACTCCGAACTCGTGTAGAATTTGATGCGATCATATCTTGCTCTATTTTGTGCCGTTGAAAGCGTTTAATATCTCGTTGGAAACATCTTACCGAGTTCTAAAACTTGTCTTCAGGCGCTGGTTTCAACATATCAAGGGATGATTGCCTAATTACTAAAATATACTGTATTTACGCTAAATGTGATCTATTTTAGCTGAAAACGCTAAATCATAGAGATAAGGCTAAGTACTTGTGACACTCATATCTTGCTGTGTGTTTATCCGTTTGGAGCGTATTATATCTCGTTGGAAAGATAGATCGGAGCTCTAAAGATATTGTTCCAACTTCATTTACAATGCATTAATTAAAAGTTACAGATTAACCATATATTCACAAATGTTTCTGAATTCACTCCGAGCTCGTGTAGAATTTGATGCGATCATATCTTGCTCTATTTTGTGCCGTTGAAAGCGTTTAATACCTCGTTGGAAAGATCTTACCGAGTTTTAAAAAATTTCTTCAGGCGCTGGTTTCAAAATATAAATGGATGATTGCCTAATTACTAAAATACACTGTATTTACGCAAAAAGTGCTCTATTTTCGCTGAAAACGATAAATCATTGAGATAAGGCTAAGTATTTTTTACACTCATATCTTGCTGTGTGTTTATACGTTTGGAGCGTATTATATCTCGTTGGAAAGATAGATCGGAGCTCTAAAGCTATTCTTCCAACTTCATTTACAATGCATTAATTAAAAGTTACAGATTAACCATATATTCACATATGTTTCTGATTTCACTCCGAACTCCTGTAGAGCTTGATGCGATCATATCTTGCTCTATTTTGTGCCGTTGAAAGCGTTTAGTACCTCGCTAGAAAGATCTTACCGAGTTCTAACACACGTCTACAGGCTCTGGTTTCAAAATATCAAGGGATGATTGCCTAATTACTAAAATACACTGTATTTACGCTTAAAGTGCTCTATTTTCGCTGAAAACGATAAATCATAGAGATAAGGCTAAGTATTGGTAACACTCATATCTCGCTGTGTGTTTATCCGTTTGGAGCGTATTATATCTCTTTGGAAAGATAGATCGGAGCTCTAAAGATATTTTTCCAACTTCATTTACAATGCATTAATTAAAAGTTACGGATTAACCATATATTCACAAATGTTTCTGATTTCACTCCGAACTCGTGTAGAATTTGATGCGATCATATCTTGCTCTATTTTGTGCCGTTGAAAGCGTTTAATATCTCGTTGGAAAGATCTTTACGAGTTCTAAAATTTGCTTCAGGCTCCGGTTTCAAAATATCAAGGGATGATTGCCTAATTACTTAAATACACTGTATTTACGCTAAAAGTGCTCTATTTTCGCTGAAAACGCTAAATCGTAGAGATAAGGCTAAGTATTTGTGACACTCATATCTTGCTGTGTGTTTATCCGTTTGGATCGTATTATATATCGTTGAAAAGATAGATCGGAGCTCTAAAGCTATTGTTCCAACTTCATTTACAATGCATTAATTAAATGTTACAGATGAAGCATATGTTCACAAATGTTTCTGAGTTCACTCCGAAAGCGTTTAATATCTCGTTGGAAACATCTTACCGAGTTCTAAAACTTATCTTCAGGCGCTGGTTTCAAAATATCAAGGGATGATTGCCTAATTACTAAAATACACTGTATTTACGCTAAAAATGCTCTATTTTCGCTGAAAACGCTAAATCATAGAGATAAGGCTAACTATTTGTGACACTCATATCTTGCTGTGTGTTTATCCGTTTGGAGCGTATTATATCTCGTTGGAAAGATAGATCGGAGCTCTAAAGCTATTGTTCCAACTTCATTTACAATGCATTAATTTAAAGTTACAGATTAACTATATATTCACAAGAGTTTCTGATTTCACTCCGAACTCGTGTAGAACTTGATGCGATCATATCTTGCTCAATTTTATGCCATTGAAAGCGTTTAATATCTCGTTGGAAAGATCTTACCGAGTTATAAAACGTTTATTCAGGCACTGGTTTCAATATATCAAGGGATGATTGCCTAATTAATAAAATACACTGCATTTACGTTAAAAGCGCTATATTTTCGCTGAAAACGCTAAATCATAGAGATAAGGCTAAGTATTTGTGACACTCATATCTTGCTGTGTGTTTATCCGTTTGGAGCGTATTATATGTCGTTTAAAAGATAGATCGGAGGTCTAAAGCTATTGTTCCAACTTCATTTACAATGCATTAATTAAAATTTACAGATTAACCATATATTCACAAATGTTTCTGATTTCTCTCCGAACTCGTGTAGAATTTGATGCGATCATATCTTGCTTTATTTTGTGCCGTTGAAATCGTTTAATATCTCGTTGGAAAGATATTATCGAGTTCTAAAACATGTCTTCAGGTGCTGGTTTCAAAATATCAAGGGATGATTGCCTAATTACTAAAATACACAGTATTTACGCTAAACGTGCTCTATTTTCGCTGAAAACGCTAAATCATAGAGATAAGGCTAAGTATTTTTGACTCTCATATCTTGCTGTGTGTTTATCCGTTTGGAGCGTATTATATGTCGTTGGAAAGATAGATCGGAGGTCTAAAGCTATTGTTCCAACTTCATTTACAATGCATTAATTAAAAGTTACAGATTAACCACATATTCACAAATGTTTGTGATTTCTCTCCGAACTCGTGTAGAATTTGATGCGATCATATCTTGCTCTATTTTGTGTCATTGAAAGCGTTTAATATCTCGTTGGAAACATCTTACCGAGTTCTCAAACTTGTCTTCAGGCGCTGGTTTCAAAATATCAATGGATAATTGCCTAATTACTAAAATACACTGTATTTACGCTAAAAGTGCTCTATTTTCGGTGAAAACGCTAAATAATAGAGATAAGGCTAATTATTTGTGACACTCATATCTTGCTGTGTGTTTATCCGTTTGGAGCGTATTTTATCTCATTGGAAATATAGATCGGAGCTCTAAAGCTATTGTTCCAACTTCATTTACAATGCATTAATTAAAAGTTAAAGATTAACCATATATTCACAAATAAATCATAGAGATAAGGCTAAGTATTGGTGACACTCATATCTTGCTGTGTGTTTATTCGTTTGGAGCGTATTATATCTCGTTGGAAAGATAGATCGGAGCTCTGAAGCTATTGTTCCAACCTAATTTACAATGCATTAATTAAAAGTTACAGATTAACCATATATTGACAAATGTTTCTGATTTCACTCCGAACTGGTGTAGAATTTGATGCAATCATATCTTGCTCTATTTTGTGCCGTTGAAAACGTTTAATATCTCGTTGGAAAGATATTATCGAGTTCTAAAACATTTCTTCAGGCGCTGGTTTCAAAATATCAATGGATGATTGCCTAATTACTAAAATACACAGTATTTTCGCAAAAACGCTAAATCATAGAGATAATGCTAAGTATTTGTGACACTCATATATTGCTGTGTGTTTATCCGTTTGGAGCGTATTATATCTCGTTGGAAAGATAGATCGGAGATCTGAAGCTATTTTTCCAACTTCATTTACAATGCATTAATTAAAAGTTACAGATTAACCATATATTCACAAATGTTTCTAATTTCACTCCGAACTCGTGTAGAATTTGATGCGATCATATCTTGCTCTATTTTGTGCCGTTGAAAGCGTTTTATATCTCGTTGGAAACATCTTACCGAGTTCTAAAACTTGTCTTCAGGCGCTGGTTTCAAAATATCAAGGGATGATTGCTAAATTACTAAAATACACTGTATTTACGCTAAATGTGCTCTATTTTTGCTGAAAACGCTAAATCATAGAGATAAGGCTAATTATTTGTGACACTCATATCTTGCTGTGTGTTTATCCGTTTGGAGCGTATTATATCTCGCTGGAAAGATAGATCGGATCTCTAAAGCTATTGTTCCAACTTTATTTACAATTCATTAATTAAAAGTTACAGATGAAACATATATTCACAAATGTTTCTGATTTCACTCCGAACTCGTGTAGAATTTGATGCGATCATATCTTGCACTATTTTGTGCCGTTGAAAGCGTTTAATATCTCGTTGGAAACATCTTACCGAGTTCTAAAACTTGTCTTCAGGCGCTGGTTTCAACATATCAAGGGATGATTGCCTAATTACTAAAATATACTGTATTTACGCTAAAAGTGATCTATTTTAGCTGAAAACGCTAAATCATAGAGATAAGGCTAAGTATTTGTGACACTCATATCTTGCTGTGTGTTTATCCGTTTGGAGAGTATTATATCTCGTTGGAAATATAGATCGGAGCTCTAAAGCTATTGTTCCAACTTCATTTACAATGCATTAATTAAAAGTTACAGATTAACCATATATTCACAAATGTTTCTGATTTCACTCCGAGCTCGTGTAGAATTTGATGCGATCATATCTTGCTCTATTTTGTGCCGTTCATAGCGTTTAATACCTCGTTGGAAAGATCTTATCGAGTTTTAAAACTTTTCTTCAGGCGCTGGTTTCAAAATATAAATGGATGATTGCCTAATTACTAAAATACACTGTATTTACGCAAAAAGTGCACTATTTTCGCTGAAAACGATAAATCATAGAGATAAGGCTAAGTATTTGTGACACTCATATCTTGCTGTGTGTTTATACGTTTGGAGCGTATTATATCTCGTTGAAAAGATAGATCGGAGCTATAAAGCTATTGTTCCAACTTCATTTACAATGCATTAATTAAAAGTTACAGATTAACCATATATTCACATATGTTTCTGATTTCACTCCGAACTCCTGTAGAGCTTGATGCGATCATATCTTGCTCTATTTTGTGCCGTTGAAAGCGTTTAATACCTCGTTAGAAAGATCTTACCGTTTGGTGACACTCATATCTCCCTGTGTGTTTATCCGTTTGGAGCGTATTATATCTCTTTGGAAAGATAGATCGAAGCTCTAAAGATATTGTTCCAACTTCATTTACAATGCATTAATTAAAAGTTACGGATTAACTATATATTCACAAATGTTTCTGATTTCACTCCGAACTCGTGTAGAATTTGATGCGATCATATCTTGCTCTATTTTGTGCCGTTGAAAGCGTTTAATATCTCGTTGGAAAGATCGTTACGAGTTCTTAAATTTGCTTCAGGATCCGGTTTCAAAATATCAAGGGATGATTGCCTAATTACTTAAATACACTGTATTTACGCTAAAAGTGCTCTATTTTCGCTGAAAACGCTAAATCATAGAGATAAGGCTAAGTATTTGTGACACTCATATCTTGCTGTGTGTCTATCCGTTTGGATCGTATTATATATCGTTGAAAAGATAGATCGGAGCTCTAAAGCTATTGTTCCAACTTCATTTACAATGCATTAATTAAATGTTACAGATGAAGCATATGTTCACAAATGTTTCTGAGTTCACTCCGAACTCGTGTAGAATTTGATGTGATCATATCTTGCTCTATTTTGTGCCGTTGAAAGCGTTTAATATCTCGTTAGAAACATCTTACCGAGTTCTAAAACTTGTCTTCAGGCGCTGGTTTCAAAATATTAAGGTATGATTGCCTAATTACTAAAATACACTGTATTTACGCTAAAAGTGCTCTATTTTCGCTGAAAACGCTAAATCATAGAGATAAGGCTAACTATTTGTGACACTCATATCTTGCTGTGTGTTTATCCGTTTGGAGCGTATTATATCTCGTTGGAAAGATAGATCGGAGCTCTAAAGCTATTGTTCCAACTTCATTTACAATGCATTAATTTAAAGTTACAGATTAACCATATATTCACAAGTGTTTCTGATTTCACTCCGTACTCGTGTAGAACTTGATGTGATCATATCTTGCTCTATTTTATGCCGTTGAAAGCGTTTAATATCTCGTTGAAAAGATCTTACCGAGTTATAAAACGTTTATTCAGGCACTGGTTTCAATATATCAAGGGATGATTGCCTAATTAATAAAATACACTGCATTTACGTTAAAAGTGCTATATTTTCGCTGAAAACGCTAAATCATAGAGATAAGGCTAAGTAT
>CAMAPE010000066.1:1560000-1682500 GCA_945859875.1 Cuscuta europaea
ATTAGAAGCTGGGGCTAGCTGCCCAGTCTTGCTAACCTCAGAAATTTTCACAGGAGTCTGTCCAGTAGCCTTGCTAGTCTCAGAATTTTTTTCAGGAGTTTGCCTAGTACCGTCAACAGGTTTGCCATCATGAACAGCAGCTCCACAAAATTTCACAGCAGTATATTTCCCAGCAGTACTCTGTTTGGCAGTAGGTGGGTTTACAACCTCCTTGGCCAAAGTCGGATTATCCTCAGCACAACACGGTGCAGGGCCGTCGGTAGAAACAATTCCAGAAATCGCAGGCTTCTTCCCACTATACCCCAGCAATAGCGCTGGATATTCGTCATCATTGTCAGCAAGGAGGGCGAACCTGGACCTGGTGACTCGTCCCGTCGAGGTTTCCATGGACCCCTGCAGTTTTCTTGCCATCGCGATGATAAACAAACAGGGTTACAGCGCTACCTGACCCAAGAAACAGGGTCCCAAGGTTCGTCAACACCAGGGACACCTCAAAGCTCCAGGAATCAAACACTAAAATCAAGCAAATTAACAGGAACCAAGTCTACGATGCGAACAGATGAACAGTAAGGTCAGCCTAAACAAATCGATTTTTGGTCGGATTAACCTTAAATCAGTATTCCAATCAGTAATTCGAGGTCGGAATTCGGAGAAGAATTGAAAATCTTCCAGCGAAACCCAATAACTCAGCTCAATCGAGAAATCAGCGGCCTCCATGTTTACGCGTGAGGCTGGAACGCAGGTAAGAGAGAGACGCTCTCAACACGCATTTTTTAGATATTACCGAGTTCTAAAACTTAGATATTACCGAGTTCTAAAACTTGTCTTCAGGCGCTGGTTTCAAAATATCAAGGGATGATTGCCTAATTACTAAAATACACTGTATTTACGCTAAAAGTGCTCTATTTTTGCTGAAAACGCTAAATCATAGAGACAAGGCTAAGTATTTGTGACACTCATATCTTGCTGTGTGTTTATCTATTTGGATCGTATTATATCTAGTTGGAAAGATAGATCGCAGATCTAAAGCTATTGTTCCAACTTCATTTACAATGAATTAAATAAAAGTTACAGATTAACCATATATTCACAAATGTTTCTGATTTCACTCTGAACTCGTGTAGAATTTGATGCGATCATATCTTGCTCTATTTTGTGCCGCTGAAAGCGTTTAATATCTCGTTGGATAGATCTTACCGAGTTCTAGAACTTGTATTCATGTGCTGGTTACAAAATATCGAGGGATGATTGCCGAATTACTAAAATACACTGTATTTAAGCTAAAAGTATGTTAGTCCTTGTTTTCTATAACAACGGTATAATATGGCATACAGATGAAAGATTAACAACAAAGATGAACACAGAAAGATCAAGTGTAAACCTTCTCTGATATACCGTGAACCTTTCGTACAAGAATGATAAGCGCTAAGGCTATTTTGAGCAGATACGAAAGTTAACCGCAAACCTGAGTCCTCCGCCCCTTTTTATAGGTGAGGCTCAGGTATGCGTAAAAAGGCTTCTTGCCTAAGTATGGGCCTAACACTTGGCCCATATTGAATACTATTCTAACAGATATATTTAATCAGTGCAGAACAGAAATAGTAAACATCTAAATTATTACAGACAAAACAGACAAAACTTGAATCACAATAAAATAGTCTTCAACAATCTCCCCCTTTGTGATCAAGTGCCGTCTTGCATTTATTTTTGAGATCTGAAGTAATGCTTTCTGAAATTTAGCGCATGCTCATACTGTCTCAGCATTCTTCTCTTTTCAAGTTGCTCGTTGATGGGCTTTAGGATGGTCCACACCTTCTCATATACTAGGAGCTCTTCCTCGCTGGCGTCCGCAAGTCTTGGATCTATATTCTCTTTGATCTCTTGCAGCTTGGTCTGGATGATCTTCAGAGTCCCATCACAGTATTTGTGAATGTCTTCTACCCACATGAGTCTTTTCTGTCCCTCGTGATTGAGATATATGATAGAGACTGGGTCCTTGAAGATATGATATGGTCTGTACTTTTTGAGCTTTGGACCGTTCAGAGTTGGCTTTACCAGATTTGCTTTTCGGACATTGTTTTCCAGGGCCATCTGTAGATCATGGGCAGCATAGAATCTGATCTGTCTCAGCATAAACCGTTTGATCGCCTCATAACCTTCTTCGTGTGTCCTGTTTCGACTCAGTGAGAGATACCTACTTACCATGAACATTTGGTAGATATCCTCCATCTTCATCATTATAAAGTCATTTTCTTGGCAGATGAATATGCTGGAGTCTGTTCGTCGAACTTTGAAGCTGTAGAACGAGATGGTGTGATGATCTTCTCTGTGTATATCAAGGATAGCGTCAATTGGATGGATGCTGGACTTCATATCTCTTTCCAGTATTTGTCGTTGTTTTCCAGATGATCTGTGCATCAGCATGTGAAGATTTCCGCCAGCCAGTTTTCCCTTAAGGTGAGTCAAGCCACGGATCTTTAGTTCATCTAGCTGTTTGAGCTTGTCTGCGGTTCTCCAAATTCCCTTTCTGATTTCCTCTTGGAAGGGGGCATTTATTCTGATGTTTTCCCAGAGCTTTTCTTTCGGGGGCAACTTGCCTGCCGTTTGTCTTATGACGGATTCTAGCTCCTTGGGTATCTTTTTATAGTCCTCCCCTTCTTTGAGTTCCTCTTCATCAAGGCGTATGATATCTTCTGCGCATTTGGCCAGCAACTCTCTCAGCCACCAATTTCGCTGCATATCCTCTGTCTCAGCTTCGCATCTAAGATCATCCCACTCTGTCCACTTTCTTGGCCAAACGTCATGTACCACAGCATCCTCGAGTGCATCATGAATGTCTTTGCCTTGGGGAATGTAAGGGACTCTCAGCTGCGGTGATCTTTCTCGTGAAGCACAACCGGGTTCACTAGGATTTCCCGTTGTCATCAGGTTAGAACTGAGTTCTGGCTGATGGCCTGACTTGATAGATGAATCAGAGATAGCATCGTCAGGACTTCCATCCCCTCCTCGGACGATATCCTTTGGAGACACGCCTCGGGATGTTGTCATCGATTTTGAAATGTGTTCTGATCGATGGCCTGAGCTTTGTGATGTACCAGAGGTAACCACTACAGGACTTCCATCCCCTCCTCGGACAGTATCTCTAGGAGATAAGCCTCGGGATGTTTCATCTAGCTCGACCAGGCTAGAGAGTTGGGCTTGGTTGTGGCTCGAGGAAGGTGGTGGTTGGTTGGTGGGCTGGTTTGATGAGGTGTTTGGTTGGGGTTCATGGCTGGTAGAGGCTACTTGCTCAAGTGTCTGAGGTCTCTTGTTCTCCCCCTCATGAGGTTCCAAATCATCGGGATCCTCATGGGAACGTTTGAGGCCTCGGGGACTGTCACAACAAGTGCCGTATTGAGGGCGGTCGTGGTTGAGGAAACCTTGGAGAAGGTCACGCTCGAAGGGTGTAAGGTTGCAAGTGTCGACCTCCAGCAACCGAAGAAACAAGAGATCGGCAAGCTCAAGACGGGATAGGTGGAAGGGATTGGTCGAGGCAGAGGGCGATACTAGTTCTGTATCGTGGGTTCCCCGAGAGGGTGAAGGGCTAGGGGGTTTGGTGGAGGTGATAAGGATGACAGGAGTGGGTTGTGGAATAGATTGAGAGGGTGAAGAGTGAGGTTTGGGGTGGCTCTATTCACTATGAACCGCTGGGGTTGTCTTGGAGTCCTGTGCCCAAGCGGTGAATGCTTGTTGCACCCATGGTTTGATGGTGGACTCCATGTAGCGGTTCATGAGAACGGTAACGTCTTCGGGTGTAAGGGGTCCAGTTACGGGGGTTGTAACTGTTGTCACAGCATCAGTGAAGAGAGCTGATGTGTGGCCTGCGTGCAAAGATGAAGTCATTTTTGGCACAGCAGGGCTTCCGACCATCATTGTTTGCACTCCGGTCATTGTATCCAGGGTGTGTGCACTTGTATGTGCTGTGAATGGTGTAGGTGTCCTAGAAAAATTGGAAAATGTGGGGAATGTGACACCTAGACTCGATGTGGAGAAAGAGGGGGTTGTGGCCTCGGGCGGTGGGCCACTAGAGCGCTCAACTGGTTCGGAGGGAACCAGTGAGGTGGGTGAGTCCCGTGATGTTGAAACGTTAGCCTTTTGGGAGGCTAACGAGTGGCTGGGAGAGGGCGGTGCATGCGAAGTTGAGCCCAATGCTGCGGCTTCTACTCGGGGACCAACAAGGTTGGCCCCTGTACTTAAAGATTCGGCCAAGCTTATAGTGATGAAGGGAAGACAGTCGTCGAAGATGTGTAGGTCCTCTTCAGCGACCAAACTCTTTCTGACAGGACGCTGCTTCTTTGCCTTTGCCTTGGGTGATCGGGGAGCAGCAATCTTAGCTGTAGCTGGCTCCTTCACGGGTTTGATGACGATGGTCTTGGGACGGGCAGCTATAAATGGAGCTGCATCCTCAGGGGTGACTTTCTTTGGAGGAGAATCAAGTGGCAGCTTCCCCTTTTGGATCAGAGCAAAAGTGTGCTCCACGTCGTCAATATCGTCGTCGTCATCGTCATCGTCAGCATCGTCATCGTCTTTGGCCACGCTATTGGATGCCTCATCATCAGCCTTTTTATGGGTCGGGCTGAACGATTCATCAGCAGGTTCCGCAGCGTTTGTACGTGTGCCCTCAGCCGTCTGATCCTTCTCGAGAGAATCGTCAGACTTCCCTTCATGGGGCACACGTGCCACTGGTTTCTGTAGCTTACGGGCTCTCTTTGGACCCTTACTTGCTCTCGGCGTAGGCCCCGGGGCAGGTCCAGCTGGGTTTGGCTGAACCATGGGGCCATCTTTCGTTAAACTTTCTCTATATTGGACTACTGCGGAGTGTCGTGGATTGCCCAAGTCCAGCAGATAGTCTGGTATGGTCATCCCCACAGTGTCATGCTTGAAGCGCTTGAAGTACTGGAGCTTGGGGGCAGTGAACTGGTCTTCATCTTTGCGCTGGGGAATCCCTGGGTGGGCGGTCATGTAGTCAGCAATGATGAGCGCCAACCATCTGGTGTAGGGAATCGTCATGCCCGTCTTTCCGTCCTCTTTGTCTTGGACTTGAGTCACCAGCTCAATCCAGAATAGCTGCGCCATATCATAATTTTTGGCGAAGACGATCCCATGGAAGATTTGGAAGATCTGCAGGTTGCACTTGTCATGGCCAGCGTGCTTCGGAGATAGACATTTGTTGACGAGGTCAAACAGTGTCTTCCATGGGTATGGCAGGTTCATCAGCTTGAAGTGAGACAGAAATGGCAGCGGTGCATCGTATCTGTAATACCCGAGATTAATTTAAGAGGATTAATAGTACTACTCATACCAACAGAGGTGCATCTCCTTTTAAGGGAGCTCATCACCCAAGAACTCCAAAGTTAAGCGTGCTTGCACGGGAGTAGTCTTGGGATGGGTGACCCCCTGGGAAGTTTCTCAGGGCACGCATGAGTGAGGACAAAGTGCGCGGTAAAGGCTCGTGGTGGTTTGTGGGGACAGTACTATTGGTCCGGAGTAACTACCTCGGGTCCGGTGGGGCCGGGGTGTTACAGGTGGTATCAGAGCAACCCTGCGACAGTGTACTGACCCGTTAGATATCGGGCGGGCATTTAGCGGGGCAAGATTCTGGGGTTTGATTGAGATTGTTAAGGGCGTAACGAGGACGTTGCGATCCTAAGTGGGGGTGATTGTAATACCCGAGATTAATATAAGAGGATTAATAGTACTACTCATACCAACAGAGGTGCATCTCCTTTTAAGGGAGCTCATCACCCAAGAACTCCAAAGTTAAGCGTGCTTGCACGGGAGTAGTCTTGGGATGGGTGACCCCCTGGGAAGTTTCTCAGGGCGCGCATGAGTGAGGACAAAGTGCGCGGTAAAGGCTCGTGGTGGTTTGTGGGGACAGTACTATTGGTCCGGAGTAACTACCTCGGGTCCGGTGGGGCCGGGGTGTTACAGTATCCCAATTGCGTCAATCCTTGCATCAGTTCAGCCTTTGAGGGTAACGGTTCATAGGTTTCGTGGGCAGGCAGCTCCAGTGTGGTGCGTAGAGTGGACGCTGTTAATGCCAGCCTTCTATTGTGGAGCGTGGCAGTGATACCAGAAGCGTCCTTCTTGTTGGGCATGTGCATGGTCCCCCATAGCTGTTGCAGGTAGATTTCGGGGACCGTTATAGCTTTGCTGAGTGCCGGCCAGATGTAGTGCCCCTTAAGGATGACAGGGATGACTGGGTCAGGGCACCTGAAGACGGCTAGGTCGAGCTGATAGTTGTTGTCCTGTAGCCGAACCCACTTGTATTTAGGGAACAGTTGGGTGTAGAGTGCATCTTCCTGGGGGGTATCTTGTTGAGTGCCTGACATATTGAGCTGAAAGAATAGCACACGTTAGCAAAAAAATGATTTTCCCTTTGGGGTTGAGGATTTCTGAGATGAGGAAACGAGTTCTGGCCCCAAGTTATAAAACTCGAGGTCATGGACACGAGTTTACAAACTCGAGCCCATGAGCGCGAGTTTACAAACTCGAGCCCATGAGCGCGAGTTTACTAACTTGAGCCCATGAGCGCGAGTTTACAAACTCGAGCCATGAGTGCGAGTTTACAAACTCGAGCCCTGAGCGCGAGTTTACAAACTCGAGCCCTGAGCGCGAGTTTACAAACTCGAGCCCTGAGCGCGAGTTTACAAACTCGAGCCCTGAGCGCGAGTTTACAAACTCGCGGTCTGCTCGAATTCGAAACGTCAGATTTTGAACCAGACGGTTGAACTCGAGTTTCAGAACTCGCGTTTTGCTCAAAGAAGACGATGACCACCTGTAAAAGATACAAAATCAAAGATAAACATTCAATCAAGCCCCCCTTTCGTTTTGAAAATTTGATTTTGAAAAAAAACTTGATTTTTGGTTGGGACGGTGCGTCGTAGCTTGCGAAAAAAACAGAGATGAGAGGGAGCTTCGTAGTGAAAAACTACCTTGGAGATGTGTTCTGGGGAAGAAATGTTAGGAGGGAGTGAAGTTGGGAAGAAGGCGAAGAAGAATTCCAAAACCGAGCTCTGGTTTTCGAGAAATGCGAGAACTGAGGAGATGCGTAAGAATGAGGAAGAAGGAGACCGAAATAGTTTATATATGCGAGTTTGATTTGGAACGGGCCGGGGAACAATTTGGGCCAGAACGGGTAGTTGGGCCCATTGAGCCTTAAGAGTTTAAGAACACTTTTCAGACCAATTACAGCACTCCCCCTCGCTGAAAGCAACATACGCACAATTTTTGAGATTTTTCAAAATTTCTCCCCCTTGATGAATGCAATGCACACACACTATATGCACCTCACGCACACTATTTTTTGATCTTTTTGTCCTTTTTCTCCCCCTCGATGAATGCAAACGCACACACACTTTTTTTGTATTTTCTCCGGGTTTCTCCCCCTGGACACATGCAACGCACACAATACACAAAAAGGCAACTCACACACACTATTTACAAACACACACACGCACACTTTGTACAAGTCCCACACACGCACACCCCATTTTACAGACCAGTGGAAACAGAATTACAAAGGCTCGAGGTTCAACATGCCTAATTTGGAAACCGGGAACTGGAATCTCTTTTCATCCAGTGCCTTAGTAAACAAATCAGCCAGTTGAAGCTCGGAGCTTACAAAGTACATGTCAATATCCCCTTTTTCCACGTGGTCTTTGATGAAATGATATCGCAGGTCGATGTGTTTGGTGCGGGAGTGATGAACCGGGTTGCTGGTGATGGCGATGGCACTCTGTGAGTCGCTGTAGATCGGGATATGGCAGAAAGTGTAACCGTAGTCTTTTAGCTGGGTCTTCATCCATAATATTTGTGAACAACAGCTAGCAGCCGCGACGTATTCTGCCTCGGCCGTAGATGTTGACACACAGTTCTGTTTCTTGGAAGACCAGCAGACTAACTTATCGCCCAAGAACTGGACAGCTCCCGATGTACTTTTGCGGTCCATCCGGCAACCAGCAAAATCTGCGTCAGAGTATCCGACTAGGTCAAAACCTGAGTGCTTAGGATACCAAAGGCCTAGATTCACAGTGCCTTTGAGGTATCTCGGTATTCTTCGAACAGCGGTCAGATGGGACTCCTTTGGATTCGCCTGAAAGCATGCACATAAACATGTAGAGAAGACGATATCAGGCCTGCTAGACGTGAGATATAGCAAAGATCCAATGATGGCCCTATAGTTTGTGGCATCGACTGACTTCCCAGAAGGGTCTGAGTCCAGTTTATTGGTGGGGGACATAGGGGCCGTCATGGAAGATTTGCTATCGATGTTGAATCTCTTAAGCATTTCCAGAATATACTTGGACTGATTGATGAAAATGCCGTCAGAGAGTTGTCTTACTTGCAGGCCTAGGAAGAAATTCAGCTCTCCCATCATGCTCATATCAAACTTAGTTTTCATTAGTTTCTCAAAATGTTTGCACAGACGTGGATTTGAGGAGGCGAAGATGATATCATCAACATAGATCTGAATCAGGATGATGTCAGACTTTTGTCGCTTGATGAAAAGTGTGGTATCAATCTTCCCTTTTGAGAAACCTGAGTCAACCAGAAATTCAGTTAAGGCATCGTACCAAGCTCTTGGTGCCTATTTCAGCCCATACAGAGCTTTCTTCAGCTTGTACACATGGTTGGGATATCTGGGATCTACAAATCCTTCGGGCTGAGCGACATAGACTTCTTCTTCCAAGACTCCATTCAGAAAGGCAGTCTTGACGTCCATTTGAAAGACGGTAAAGTTCTTGTGGGCCGCGTACGCAAGAAAGAGGCGTATTGCTTCAATTCTTGCTACGGGTGCAAACGTTTCATCATAGTCTATGCCCTCTTGCTGATTGTACCCTTTAGCGACCAGCCGTGCCTTGTTGCGTATCACTATGCCTTCTTCGTCCTTCTTGTTCTTGAATGCCCATTTGGTGCCAATTATGGTTTTCTGAGGGGGTTTAGGCACGAGTGTCCACACTTCTAGTCTGTCAAACTGATTGAGCTCATCTTGCATGGAAATCACCCAATCTGGATCAGTGAGTGCATCTGAGACTTTGGACGGTTCATTCTGGCTTAGAAAGCATGCATAGTGACATTCATTCATAGTAGCCGATCTCGTACGCACACCTTGACCTGGATCATCGATTATTTGTTCAGTGGGATGAGCTCTTGTCCATTTCCTCTCATGTGCCAGAGGATTAGGAGTAATGATCGGTTGATCCGAGTCCTGGTAGGGGATTGGTGACTCTTGAGCAGCTGTGGTGTGCGGTGGAGATGACTCTGATGTGGTAGCAAAACCGTGATCATCCAATCCTCCGTGATTAGGTTGGGGAGTTGACGGAGTAGATGGTTCATTATCTGATCCGAGAAGGAGTGGAATTTCAGTGAAAGGAGTCGGTTGCTGGGGAGTATTTGACGATGAAGCTGGTGTGCATGGAGAGGATGAGGGTTGTGAATTCTCGTAGAAGTTCTGAAAGAGAGAATTGAGAATCACACCTTCAGGTACAGGATTTGGTTCAACTGTGTCAGAGTCCGTTGGTACAGCAAGTGACGGATCAGCCTGTAAGTGTTCCGTTGCGAAGTCAGCCATCTCATAGAATGTCACATTCACACTCTCAATGACCGTTCGCTTGTCCCTAAGATAGACTCTGTAAGCTTTGGACTGCTGTGAGTAGCCAATGAACACCCCTTCTTGGGCTTTTGCGTCTAGCTTACCTCTATTAGTTCTGTCATTCAGTACGAAGCACTTGCAGCCAAATATCTTGAAGAATGAGATATCCGGAGTTCGGTTGAAGAGGATTTCATATGGGGTCTTGTCGAAGCGTTTGTGGATAGATGTTCTGTTTTGGGTGTAGCACGCCGTATTAATGGCCTCTGCCCACATAAAGTGTGGTAATCTTGACTGGATGAGCATGGTGCGTGCCGCTTCGACAAGGGTCCTGTTCTTTCTTTCAACCACTCCATTCTGTTGGGGGGTTTTGGCTGCTGCGAATTGCTGTGTGATACCGAGAGATTCATAGAATCCAGTGAGAGTTTGATTCTTGAACTCGGTACCGTTGTCAGTTCTGATGATTCGAACACTTTGCTGCAGCAGTTTCTGGACCGTTCTGACAAAGGTCATAATGATTTCTGGTGCCTCGTCCTTTTTACGAAGAAATTTTGTCCATGTGTACCTAGAGAAGTCATCAACGATCACCAGTGTGTATTTGCGACCGTTGATGCTTTGGACTCTCATAGGTCCACACAGATCCATGTGTATCAGTTGCAGCGGTAGAGTAGATGATGGGACATGCTTTGACTTGTGGGAGCTTCTCGTCATTTTGCCCATTTTGCAGGCACTACAATGATTTTCAGTGGAAGATTTCAACGGAGGAAGCCCCTTCACAAGTTTCTTCGATGACAGGATGGACAAATTCTTGAAATTGAGATGGGAAAGACGTTTGTGCCAGAGGTTGTTTTGTTCTGTTAAAGCTTTGGACAGCAGACAGATGGAAGTGGTGGATTGAACGCTTTTCAGATCAATAGTGTACAGGTTTGAGGTCCTGTAACACGTTAATAATGAGTTCCCTTCGCTGTCTAGAACACAACATTGTTTGGCAAAGAACCTCACTTCCATCCCACTGTCACAGAATTGTCCTATGCTCAGAAGATTGTGTTTGAGCCCTTTGACAAATGAAACATCCTTGATGGTGACGCTGGCACATATGACACCCCCATATCCAAGAATAGGAGATGAGGCGTCGTTCCCGAATCTAACATTGCCTCCATAACAGTTGGAATAGTTTCTCAGTAGGTACTTTATTTCGGTCATGTGGGTTGAGCATCCAGAATCCAAGTGCCACACATGACCGTCCTACAAAACAATTAAACAGGTTTAGGTACCCATCTTGGAATGGGTCCTTCCTTATCAATGAAAAACACCCTTTTCAATTTTGCTTTGAGCTGTGATCCAAGGTCAGCAGCTCTTTCAGCAAAAGATCTATCTCTTGTGGCCTTTCCGATAGCCAGATCTGCTTTTGCAGTGGGTCTGATTTTTGGAGCCCACTTAGCAGTTTCTATTTTAGTTCTGATTGGTCTGAATTTGGGGGCCCACCTTTCAGTTTCAGTTTGGATGGGTCTTCGTCTGTGGACCCACCTTTCAGTTTCAGGTCTGGTAGGTCTCATCTTGGGGACCCACCTTTCTGTTTCAGTTTGTGTGGGTCTTCGTGTAATACCCGAGATTAATATAAGAGGATTAATAGTACTACTCATACCAACAGAGGTGCATCTCCTTTTAAGGGAGCTCATCACCCAAGAACTCCAAAGTTAAGCGTGCTTGCACGGGAGTAGTCTTGGGATGGGTGACCCCCTGGGAAGTTTCTCAGGGCGCGCATGAGTGAGGACAAAGTGTGCGTTAAAGGCTCGTGGTGGTTTGTGGGGACAGTACTAGAGGTCTGGAGTAACTACCTCGGGTCTTGTGGGGTCGGGGTGTTACAGGTGGTATCAGAGCAACCCTGCGACAGTGTACTGACCCGTTAGATATCGGGCGGGCATTTAGCGGAGCAAGATTCTGGGGTTTGATTGAGATTGTTAAGGGCGCAACGAGGACGTTGCGATCCTAAGTGGGGGTGATTGTAATACCCGAGATTAATATAAGAGGATTAATAGTACTACTCATACCAACAGAGGTGCATCTCCTTTTAAGGGAGCTCATCACCCAAGAACTCCAAAGTTAAGCGTGCTTGCACGGGAGTAGTCTTGGGATGGGTGACCCCCTGGGAAGTTTCTCAGGGCGCGCATGAGTGAGGACAAAGTGTGCGTTAAAGGCTCGTGGTGGTTTGTGGGGACAGTACTAGAGGTCTGGAGTAACTACCTCGGGTCTTGTGGGGCCGGGGTGTTACACTTCGTCTGTGGACCCACCTTTCAGTTTCAGGTCTGGTAGGTCTCATCTTAGGGACCCACCTTTCAGTTTCAGGTTTGGTAGGTCTCATCTTGGGGACCCACCTTTCTGTTTTAGTTTGTGTGGGTCTTATCTTGGGGACCCACCTTTCCATTTTAGGTTTAGGAGGAGTGTAGACAGGTGCTTTGTGATTGAACGGTTGTTTCTTCAGTTTAGTTTTGAAAATCTCCTCTTTAGAAAGCCGATTAAGATGTTTCCTTGAATGAACTCTAAGAGAATATTTCATATCAGGAATACAAAGCGTTCCCTTAGAAGTTTCTTTCTTGGTTTCTCTTTCAGGTTTGAGCTTTCTAAAAGGCTTTGATTTAACAACATTCGCATCACATTCATAATTTTGGGGGTCTGGAACAGAATAACCATAAGCAATAGTAGAATTATACATTGAGCCATGTTCAAAAGATGTCCCAGAGTTTTTCAGCTTGGGACTCAAGACTGAACTACTAGAAGCTGAGTTTACATGGACAGACTTAGACTTAGTTTTAGAGTACAAAATGGAGTTGGATCTGGGACCAGGTTTATTCTCAAAAACTTTCTTCTTGCCAGCAGCTATTTCCTTTCTCTTTATCTCCCACTCTTTCTTCTCTTCTCCTCTTCTTTTCACTTCTTGTCCTGTGACAACAGGAGAAGAGCGATGAGTGGCAAATTTTTCAGAAGTTTTAATTTTATCAGAAGAGGTTTGAGCAGTTTTTAAAATAGAATGATATTTTTCACTCAATTCATCAAATTTGCTTAACAGTTCTTGCCAATTGCTTTCAGAACTTTTCTTTTCAGTTTCAAAACGCTCTCTCTCATTGTCAAGGGTTTTTGAAGATCCGCATATTTTTGGACCAACGGAGAGATGCATTTGTCCTGTCCGGACTTAAAAATTCCAGTTTTGGGAGTGGGACCCATTGGACTTTCGAAATAAGGAACCCCTTTTGGGACATTAAAAATGTCAAACCCCTCCTCGTTGTAGATTACCTTTTCTTTAGAAAGAGCTTTCTCAACCAGAGGAGTATAGTCAAGAGAAGTTTCAATTTTAGGATTACTCCTTTTCTCTTCTTCTTCTTTAGTGGTTTCTTCTTCACTTCCAAATTTCATTTTCTTTTCAATGTCTAGAGTTAAGTAAGTTGCATCATACAACTGGCGGCAGTCAACTTTTTTTAAATGACACGGGTTCGGCAGTCCAAGACCAGCTTTTGGGTTGTAATGCTGAACGTCGCTAATACGATTTAGAAAAACTGTATGTTCGGTTTGACCTCTTCTGACACATACATCCTCAAGTTCCTTTACTTTGCTTAAAAGGCTGCTTCTTTTATTTCTTAAAAATTCACAGTCAGCTTTGGCTGTGCTTTTCTCAACTTCACTGTCTTGCAGTTTCTTAGTCAGTTCAGCTATTTTAAGTTCAAAGCTTTCAAAGTCTGAGGATACCCTTTTGATTTGATCTTTGGCATTTTCAAGTTGAACGCTTAAGGAAGATTTTTGGTCAAGGTTCTGTTTCAGTACCCTGTAATTATTGTCTAATCTCTCCTGCAGTTCTTTAATGAGGTTGTCCTTATTGTGTAAGGACTGTGTTTGTAAAGTGTGAGAGTGATTAGAGGTACTTACAGTGCTTGTAGAGCATTCACTTCCGGGGATCGCAGCATCACCCTTTTTCTCTTCTTCATCCTCCAGCCTTGCCATCAAAGCGAAGTTCTCTTCCTCTTCTTCTTCTTCTTCAGTATCATCTTCCGCCCACTGGACCAGCTCAGCATGTTTGCCAGAGCCTTCTACTTCCTCCTGTTGTGCTAAGAAGAGCTTTTGTTTATTCATCAGAATATTTTGTTTGTAGAAGTTTGCATCTCTCTTCTTTGGAAGCCGACAGTCTTTGCTGATATGTCCAGGCTTCCCGCAGTTATAGCACACAGGGGTATTAGCAGTTGATGTAGCCTTCCTGGCTGAGCTTTGGTCCTGGTTCTTCTGTTTGTAGTTGGAAGAAGAGGTTCGCAGCTTATTTGAAGAGCTGTTCCTCTTTGCAAACTTCTTGGCCAGCAGGGCCATCTTCTTCTGGAGATCTGCAAGCTCAGCTTCAAGATCAGTTCCTTCTTCATCGCTCTCATCTTCATCAGATTCAACCTCCACTACTTTCTTCTTCTTCTTCTGCAGAGGTTTCGCTGTTCTTTTGGGCTGAGCTTCCATCAGTAGAGCTAGAGGATTTGGGCTTGATTGTTCCTCAGTGCATACAACGTCATTGACGAACTCCTTTAACAGCTCATTTAAGGTGAAGAGATCAATTTCATCCATGTCAATGCGTTGTCTCAAGTCCTTTACTGTTTTACTCCAAGATGGGTGCAGACTGGACAGAAATCTAGTATTCAGTTCCAGGTTGGTTCTGAATATTTTGATTTTCCTCATTTCATTCATCAGCTTCACAAGCCTGGCATGAGTCTCGTGAAGAGGTTCTCCAGGAGCAGCCTTGAACGAGTCATAAGCCATTAGAATAGAAGATTTCTTGGTTTTTAGGCTTATGCTCGTGCCTTGGAGTAATTTTTCAATCTCATCCCACATTTCTTTTGCAGTTTGCATACTGTCAATCATCACGTACACTTCATTGGGGATGGCTTGGAGGAGGTATGTTTTGGCCATAAGGTCTCCTCTCAGCCTTAGCTTGTCTGCTTCAGTGTATTCAGATGGCCTCTTTCGTCTTGTTTCCGGAGGAATGGGTGGATTATTAGTTGAGTCGCCTCCTACGTTAATCATTAGTACAGCTGGTCCTTCCAGGAGTGATTCCAGCATTGCGTCGGAGTTTTCTTTGTGTTCTAGGAAATTCAAGAAACGAGTTCTCCACATTTGGTACTCCCCTTTCCTCAGAGATGGAGGAGTACTGCTGTTTCCTTGCGCATTGGATTCAGAAGCCATTCCTGTAGTTGTAGAAAACTGACCGTTCGAGAAATAAGATCAGAAAATTTACTACGTCAAGAACTCGAGTTCCTGAGTATTAAAAGCCTAAACTCGAGGTCTGGGGAACTCGAGGTGAGAGTTCGAGTTAATGAACTCGAGGTCAAGAGCTCGAGTTTCCAAAACTCGAGGTGTAAACTCGCAGGGTCAAAACTCGTGGTCAGACTACGAGTTCGCAGACTGCGAGTTTGTAGACTGCGAGTTTGTAGACTGCGAGTTGTAGAACGCGAGTTGTTGAGCTCGAGTTTGCAGACAGCGAGTTTCTCAACTCGAGTTTGCAGCTGCGAGTTTATGCAATAACACCTTGGGCTGCGAATTCCTGAAAAAATAAAACTTCAGATTTTCAGAAAAACAAAAATGGTAGGTTGTAGCCCTTGTTGTAGAGATCCTTTTACCCAAGTTTCAGGTCAAAAAGCTGCACAGAGCTTAGAGAAACGAGGGGTGCGAGTTCTTGGGTGCGAGTTTACAGAGAGCGAAAAAATGCGGAAACGAAAAAGGAAGATATACTGCTTGATCGTCTATGAAACGCGATTCTAACAGTATAACTTTTACAATATTTGGTGCAGAAATAAGATTACAGATGATAAACTCGCTATTCTACAAAAACAGAGTCTTTCGCAGATAGTTCTTCTGATCAGCTCTCGATCGGCTCTGATACCATTTGTTAGTCCCTGTTTTCTATAACAACAGTATAATATGGCATACATATGAAAGATTAACAACAAAGATGAACACAGAAAGATCAAGTGTAAACCTTCTCTGATATACCGTGAACCTTTCGTACAAGAATGATAAGCGCTAAGGCTATTTTGAGCAGATACGAAAGTTAACCGCAAACCTGAGTCCTCCGCCCCTTTTTATAGGTGAGGCTCAGGTATGCGTAAAAAGGCTTCTTGCCTAAGTATGGGCCTAACACTTGGCCCATATTGAACACTATTCTAACAGATATATTTAATCAGTGCAGAACAGAAATAGTAAACATCTAAATTATTACAGACAAAGCAGACAAAACTTGAATCACAATAAAATAGTCTTCAACAAAGTACTCTTTTTTCGCTGAAAACGCTAAATCATAGAGATAAGGCTAAGTATTTGTGACACTCATATCTTGCTGTGTGTTTATCCGTTTCGAGCGTATTATATCTCGTTGGAAAGATAGATCGGAGCTATAAAGCTATTATTCCAACTTTATTTACAATGCATTAATTACAATTTACAGATTAACGATATATTCACAAATGTTTCTGATTTCATTCCGAACTCGTGTAGAAATTAATGCGATCATATCTTGCTCTATTGTGCCGTTGAAAGCGTTTAATATCTCGTTGGAAAGATCTTACCGAGTTCTAAAACTTGTCTTCAGGCGCTGGTTTCAAAATATCAACGGATGAACCGTTTTCGGTTTCGGTCCGGTTTGGTACGGCCTGGTCTGGTTTTAAACCGGTGCACACCCTTAATAATAGTAATAATAATAATAATCATAATAATAATCATCATAATCATAATAATAATATTAATAATAATAATAATAATAATAATAAGAATAATAATAATAATAATAATAATAATAATAATAATATTAATAATAATAACAATAAGAATAATAATAATAATAATAATAATAATAATAATAATAATAATAAAAATAGAAACAATAATAATAATAATGATAATAATAATAATAATAATAATAATAATAATAATAATAATAACAATAATAATAATAATAATAATAATAATAATAATAAAAATAGAAACAATAATAATAATAATAATAATAATAATGATAATAATAATAATAATAATAATAATAATAATATAATAATAATAATAATAATAATAATAATAATAATAATAAAATAATAATAATAATAGTAATAATAATAGTAATAATAATAATAATAATAATAATAATAATAATAAAAATAATAATAATAATAATAATAATAATAATCATAATAATAATATTCATAGTAATAATAATAATAATAATAATAATAATAATAATAAAATATGGTCTGGTCTGGTCTGGTCTGGTCTGTTTTAGTCTGGTCTGATCTGGTTTGGTCTGGTTTGGTCTGTTCTGGTCTGGTCTGGTCTTGTCTGGTCTCGGATGAATTACAGTCCAAGTAAAAACAACCTAAAGCTATTGTTCCAACTTCATTTACAATGCATTAATTACAATTTACAGATTAACGATATATTCACAAATGTTTCTGATTTCACTCCGAAGTCGTGTAGAATTTGATGCGATCATATCTTCCTCTATTTTGTGCCGTTGAAAGCGTTTAATATCTCGTTGGAAAGAACTTACCGAGTTCTAAAACTTGTCTTCAGGCGTTGGTTTCAAAATATCAAGGGATGATTGCCTAATTACTAAAATGCACTGTATTTACGCTAAAAGTGCTCTATTTTCGCTGAAAACGCTAAATCATAGAGATAAGGCTAAGTATTTGTGTCACTCATATCTTGCTGTGTGTTTATCCGTTTGGATCGTATTATATCTCGTTGGAAAGATAGATCGCAGCTCTAATGCTATTGTTCCAACTTCATTTACAATGCATTAATTAAAAGTTACCTATTAACCATATATTCACAAATGTTTCTGATTTCACTCCGAACTCGTGTAGAATTTGAGGCGATCACATATTGCTCTATTTTGTGCCGTTGAAAGCGTTTAATATCTCGTTGGAAAGATCTTACCGAGTTCAAAAACTTGTCTTCAGGCGCGGGTTTCATTGTATCAAGGGATGATTGCCTAAGTACTGAAATAAACTGTATTTACGCTAAAAGTGCCCTATTTTCGCTGAAAACGCTAAATCATGGAGATAAGGCTAAGTATTTGTGACACTCATATCTTGTTGTGTGTTTATCCATTTGGAGCGTATTATATCTCGGTGGAAAGATAGACGGGAATTCTAAATCTATTGTTCCAACTTCATTTACAATGAATTAATTAAGAGTTACAGATTAACCATATATTCAAAAATGTTTCTGATTTCACTCCGAACTCGTGTAGAATATGATGCGATCATATCATGCTCTATTTTGTGCCGTTGAAAGCGTTTAATATCTCGTTGGAAAGATCTTACCGAGTTCTAAAACTTGTCTTCAGGCTCTGGTTTCAGAATAACAAGGGATGATTGCCTAATTATTAAAATACACTGTATTTACGCTAAAAGTGCTCTATTTTTGCTGAAACGCTAAATCATAGAGATAAGGTTATGTATTTGTGACACTCATATCTTGCTGTGTGTTTATCCGTTTGGATCGTATTATATCTAGTTGGAAAGATAGATCGGAGCTCTAAAGCTATTGTTCCAACTTCATTTAGAATGAATTAATTGAATGTTACAGATTAACCATATATTCACAAATGTTTCTGATTTCACTCCGAACTCGTGTAGAATTTGATGCGATCATATCTTGCTCTATTTTGTGCCGTTGAAAGCGTTGGAAATATCATACCGAGTTCTAAGACTTGTCTTCAGGCGCTGGTTTCAAAATATCAATGGATGATTGCCTAATTACTAAAATACACTGTATTTACGCAAAACGTGCTCTATTTTCGCTGAAAACGCTAAATCATAGAGATAAGGCTAAGTATTTGTGACACTCATATCTTGCTGTGTGTTTATCAATTTGGAGCATATTATATCTCGTTGGAAAGATAGATCGGTGCTCTAAAGCTATTGTTCCAACTTCATTCACAATGCATTAATTAAAAGTTACAGATTAACCATATATTCACAAATGTTTCTGATTTCACTCCGAACTCGTGTAGAATTTGATGCGATCATATCTTGCTCTATTTTGTGCCGTTGAAAGCGCTTAATATCTCGTTTAAAAGACCATACCGAGTTCTCAAACTTGTCTTCAGGCGCTGGTTTCAAAATATCAAGGGATGATTGCCTAATTACTAAAATACACTGTATTTACGCTAAAAGTGCTCTATTTTCGCTGAAAACGATAAATCATAGAGATAAGGCTAAGTATTTGTGACACTCATATCGTGCTGTGTGTTTATCCGTTTTGGGCGTATTATATCTTGTTGGAAAGATAGATCGGAGCTCTAAAGCTATTGTTCCAACTTCATTTACAATACATTAATTAAAAGTTACAGATTAACCAAATATTCACAAATGTTTCTGATTTCACTCCGAACTCGTGTAGAATGTTTATGTGCTGTTGAAAGCGTTTAATATCTCGTTGGAAAGATCTTACTGAGTTCTAAAACTTGTCTTCAGGCGCTGGTTTCAAAATATCAAGGGATGATTGCCTAATTACTAACATACACTGTATTTACGCTAAAAGTGCTCTATTTTCTCTGAAAAGGCTAAATCATAGAGATAAGGCTAAGTATTTGTGACACTCATATCTTGCTGTGTGTTTATCCGTTTGGAGCGTATTATATCTCGTTAGAAAGATAGATCGGATATCTAAAGCTATTGTTCCAACTTCATTTACAATGCATTATTTAAAAGTTACAGATTAACCATATATTCACAAATGTTTCTGATTTCACTCCGAACTCGTGTAGAATCTGATGCGATCATATCATGCTCTATTTTGTACCGTTGAAAGCGTTTAATATCTCGTTGGAAAGATCTTACCGAGTTCTAAAACTTGTCTTCAGGCTCTGGTTTCAGAATATCAAGGGATGATTGTCTAATTACTAAAATACACTGTATTTACGCTAAAAGTGCTCTATTTTCGCTGAAAACGCTAAATCATAGAGATAAGGCTAAGTATTTGTGACACTCATATCTTGCTGTGTGTTTATCCGTTTGGAGCGTATTATATCTCGTTGGGAAGATCTATCGGAGGTCTAAAACTATTGTTCCAACTTCATTTACAATGCATTAGTTTAAAGTTACATATTATCCATATATTCACAAATGTTTCTGATTTCACTCCGAACTCGTGTAGAATTTGATGCGATCATATCTTGCTCTTTGTTGTGCCGTTGAAAGCGTTTAATATCTCGTTTGAATGATCTTACCGATTTCTAAAACTTGTCTTCAGGCGCTGGTTTCAAACAATCAAGTGATTATTGCTTAATTACTAAAATACGCTGTATTTACGCTAAAAGTGCTGTATTTTAGCTGAAAACGCTAAATCATAGAGATAAGGCTAAGTATTTGTGACACTCATACCCTACTGAGTGTTTATCCGTTTGGGGCGTATTATATCTCGTTGGAAAGATAGATCGGAGCTCTAAATCTATTGTTCCAACTTCATTTACAATGCATTAATTAAAAGTTACAGATTAACCATATATAAACAAATGTTTCTGATTTCACTCCGAACTCGTGTAGAATTTGATGCGATCATATCTTGCTTTATTTTGTGCCATTGAAAGCGTTTAATATCTCGTTGGAAAGATCTTACCAAGTTCTAAAACTTGTATTCAGGCGCTGGTTTCAAAATAGCAAGGAATGATTTCCTTAATACTAAAATACACTGTATTTACGCTAAAAGTGCTCTAATTTCGCTGAAAACGCTAAATCATAGAGATAAGGCTAAGTATTTGTGACACTCATATCTTGCTGTGTGTTTATCAATTTGGAGCATATTATATCTCGTTGGAAAGATAGATCGGTGCTCTAAAGCTATTGTTCCAACTTCATTCACAATGCATTAATTAAAAGTTACAGATTAACCATATATTCACAAATGTTTCTGATTTCACTCCGAACTCGTGTAGAATTTGATGCGATCATATCTTGCTCTATTTTGTGCCGTTGAAAGCGCTTAATATCTCGTTTAAAAGACCATACCGAGTTCTCAAACTTGTCTTCAGGCGCTGGTTTCAAAATATCAAGGGATGATTGCCTAATTACTAAAATACACTGTATTTACGCTAAAAGTGCTCTATTTTCGCTGAAAACGATAAATCATAGAGATAAGGCTAAGTATTTGTGACACTCATATCGTGCTGTGTGTTTATCCGTTTTGGGCGTATTATATCTTGTTGGAAAGATAGATCGGAGCTCTAAAGCTATTGTTCCAACTTCATTTACAATACATTAATTAAAAGTTACAGATTAACCAAATATTCACAAATGTTTCTGATTTCACTCCGAACTCGTGTAGAATGTTTATGTGCTGTTGAAAGCGTTTAATATCTCGTTGGAAAGATCTTACCGAGTTCTAAAACTTGTCTTCAGGCGCTGGTTTCAAAATATCAAGGGATGATTGCCTAATTACTAACATACACTGTATTTACGCTAAAAGTGCTCTATTTTCTCTGAAAAGGCTAAATCATAGAGATAAGGCTAAGTATTTGTGACACTCATATCTTGCTGTGTGTTTATCCGTTTGGAGCGTATTATATCTCGTTAGAAAGATAGATCGGATATCTAAAGCTATTGTTCCAACTTCATTTACAATGCATTATTTAAAAGTTACAGATTAACCATATATTCACAAATGTTTCTGATTTCACTCCGAACTCGTGTAGAATCTGATGCGATCATATCATGCTCTATTTTGTACCGTTGAAAGCGTTTAATATCTCGTTGGAAAGATCTTACCGAGTTCTAAAACTTGTCTTCAGGCTCTGGTTTCAGAATATCAAGGGATGATTGTCTAATTACTAAAATACACTGTATTTACGCTAAAAGTGCTCTATTTTCGCTGAAAACGCTAAATCATAGAGATAAGGCTAAGTATTTGTGACACTCATATCTTGCTGTGTGTTTATCCGTTTGGAGCGTATTATATCTCGTTGGGAAGATCTATCGGAGGTCTAAAACTATTGTTCCAACTTCATTTACAATGAATTAGTTTAAAGTTACATATTATCCATATATTCACAAATGTTTCTGATTTCACTCCGAACTCGTGTAGAATTTGATGCGATCATATCTTGCTCTTTGTTGTGCCGTTGAAAGCGTTTAATATCTCGTTTGAATGATCTTACCGATTTCTAAAACTTGTCTTCAGGCGCTGGTTTCAAACAATCAAGTGATTATTGCTTAATTACTAAAATACACTGTATTTACGCTAAAAGTGCTGTATTTTAGCTGAAAACGCTAAATCATAGAGATAAGGCTAAGTATTTGTGACACTCATACCCTACTGAGTGTTTATCCGTTTGGGGCGTATTATATCTCGTTGGAAAGATAGATCGGAGCTCTAAATCTATTGTTCCAACTTCATTTACAATGCATTAATTAAAAGTTACAGATTAACCATATATAAACAAATGTTTCTGATTTCACTCCGAACTCGTGTAGAATTTGATGCGATCATATCTTGCTTTATTTTGTGCCATTGAAAGCGTTTAATATCTCGTTGGAAAGATCTTACCAAGTTCTAAAACTTGTATTCAGGCGCTGGTTTCAAAATAGCAAGGAATGATTTCCTTAATACTAAAATACACTGTATTTACGCTAAAAGTGCTCTATTTTCGCTGAAAACGCTAAATCATAGAGATAAGGCTAAGTATTTGTGACACTCATATCTTGCTGTGTGTTTATCCGTTTGGAGCATATTATATCTCGTTGGAAAGATAGATCGGAGATCTAAAGCTATTGTTCCAACTTCATTTACAATGCATTAAATAAAAGTTACAGATTAACCATATATTCACAAATGTTTCTGATTTCACTCCGAACTCGTGTAGAATTTGATGCCATCATATCTTGCTCTATTTTGTGCCGTTGAAAGCGTTTAATATCTCGTTGGAAAGATCTTACCGAGTTCTAAAATTTGTCTTCAGGCGCCGGTTTCAAACTATCCAGGGATGATTGCCTAATTATTAAAATACACTTTATTTACGCTAAAAGTGCTCTATTTTCGCTGAAAATGCTAAATCATAGAGATAAGACTAAGTATTTGTGACACTCATATCTTGTTATGTGTTTATCCGTTTGGAGCATATTATATCTCGTTGGAAAGATAGATCGGAGATCTAAAACTATTGTTCCAACTTCATTTACAATGCATTAATTAAAATTTATAGATTAACCATATATTCACAAATGTTTCTGATGGCACTCTGAACTCGTGTAGAATTTGATGTGATCATATCTTGCTCTATTTTGTGCCGTTGAAAGCGTTTAGTATCTCGTTGGAAAGATCTTACCGAGTTTTAAAACTTGTCGTCAGGCGCTGGTTTCAAAATATCAAGGGATGATTGCCTAATTATTATTATTATTATTATTATTATTATTATTATTATTATTATTATTATTATTATTATTATTATTATCATCATCATCATCATTATTATCATTATTAATATCATTATTATTATCATTATTATTATTATTATTATCATTGTTATTATTATCATTGTTATTATTATCATTGTTATTATTATCATTGTTATCATTATCATTGTTATCATTATTATTATTATCGTTATTATTATTATCATTATTATTATTATTATCATTATTATTATCATTATTATCATTATCATCATTATTATTATCATTATTATTATTATCATTATTATTATCATCATCATCATTATTATTATTATTATTATTATTATTATTGTTATTATTATTATTATTATTACTATTATTATTATTCATATTATTATTATTATTGTTATTATTAGTATTATTATTACTATTACTATTATTATTATTTTTACTATTATTATTATTACTATTATTATTATTATTACTATTATTATTATTACTATTATTATTATTACTATTATTATTACTATTATTATTATTACTATTACTATTATTTATATTATTATTATTATTATTATCATCATCATCATCATTGTTACTATTAATATTATTATTATTAGGGGTATTATTATTATTGTTATTTTATTATTATTATTATTATTATTATTATTATTATTATTATAATTATTACAAATGTTTGTGATTTCACTCTGAACTCGTGTAGAATTTGATGCGATCATATCTTGCTCTATTTTGTGTCGTTGAAATTGTTTAATATCTCGTTGGAAAGATCTTACCGAGTTCTAAAACTTGTTTTCAGGAGCTGGTTTCAAAATATCAAGGATGATTGCCTAAATACTAAAATACACTGTATTTACGCTAAAAGTGCTCTATTTTCGCTGAAAACGCTAAATCATAGGGATAAGCCTAAGTATTTGTGACACTCATATCTTGCTGTGTGTTTACCTGTTTGGAGAGTATTATATCTCGTTGGAAAGATAGATCGGAGCTCTAAATCTATTGTTCCAACTTCATTTACAATGCATTAATTAAAACTTACAAATTAACGATATATTCACAAATGTTTCTGATTTCACTCCGAACTTGTGTAGAATTTGATGCGATCATATCTTGCTCTATTTTGTGCCGTTCAAAGCGTTTAATATCTCGTTGGAAATATCATACCGAGTTCTAAAACTTGTCTTCAGGCGTTGGTTTCAAAATATCAATGGATGTTTGCCTAATCACTAAAATACAGTGTATTTACGCAAAAAGTGCTCTATTTTCGCTGAAAACGCTAAATCATAGAGATTAGGCTAAGTGTTTGTGACACTCATATCTTGCTGTGTGTTTATCCATTTGGAGCGTATTATATCTCCTTGGAAAGATAGATCGGGGCTCTAAAGCTATTGTTCCAACTTCATTTACAATGCATTAATTAAAAGTTACAGTTAACCATATATTCACAAATGTTTCTGATTTCACTCCGAACTCGTGTAGAATTTGATGCGATCATATCTTGCTCTATTTTGTGCCGTTGAAAGCGTTTAATATCTCGTTGGAAAGATCTTACTGAGTTCTAAAATTTGTCTTCAGGCGCTGGTTTCAAAATATCAAGGGATGATTGCTTAATTACTAAAATACACTTTATTTACGCTAAAAGTGTTCTATTTTCGCTGAAAACGCTAAATCATAGATATAAGGCTAAGTATTTGTGACACTCAAATCTTGTTGTGTGTTTATCCGTTTAGAGCGTAATATATCTCGTTAGAAAGATAGATCAGAGCTCTAAAACTATTGTTCCAACTTCATTTACAATGCATTAATTAAAAGTTATAGATCAACCATATATTCACAAATGTTTCTGATTTCACTCTGAACTCGTGTAGAATTTGATGCGATCATATCTTGCACTATTTTGTGCCGTTGAAAGCGTTTAGTATCAGGTTGGAAAGATCTTACCGAGTTCTAAAACTAGTCGTCAGGCGTTAGTTTCAAAATATCAAGGGATAATTGTCTTATTATTATTATTATTATTATTATTATTATTATTATCATTATCATCATCATTATTATTATTATTATTATTAATATTATCATTATCATTATTATCATTATCATTATTATTATTATCATTGTTATTATTATCATTGTTATTATTATCATTGTTATTATTATCATTGTTATTATTATCATTGTTATTATTATCATTGTTATTATTATCATTGTTATTATTATCATTATTATTATTATCATTATTATTATCATTATTATTATTATCATTATTATTATTATGATCATCATCATCATCATCATCATCATCATCATCATCATCATCATCATCATTATTATTATTATTATTATTATTATTATTATTACAAATGTTTCTGATTTCACTCTGAACTCGTGTAGAATTTGATGCGATCATATCTTGCTCTATTTTGTGTCGTTGAAATTGTTTAATATCTCGTTGGAAAAATCTTACTGAGTTCTAAAACTTTTTTTCAGGCGCTGGTTTCAAAATATCAAGGATGATTGCCTAATTACTAAAATACACTGTATTTACGCTAAAAGGGCTCTATTTTCGCTGAAAACGCTAAATCATAGAGATAAGGCTAAGTATTTGTGACACTCATATCTTGCTGTGTGTTTACCCGTTTGGAGCGTATTATATCTCGTTGGAAAGATAGATTGGGGCTCTAAAGCTATTGTTCCAACTTCATTTACAATGCATTAATTAAAAGTTACAGATTAACCATATATTCACAAATGTTTCTGATTTCACTCCGAACTCGTGTAGAATTTGATGCGATCATATCTTGCTCTATTTTGTGCCGTTGAAAGCGTTTAATATCTCGTTGGAAAGGTCTTACCGAGTTCTAAACCTTGTCTTCAGGCGCTGGTTTCAAAATATCAAGGGATGATTGCCTAATTACTAAAATACACTTTATTTACGCTAAAAGTGCTCTATTTTCGCTGAAAACGCTAAATCATAGAGATAAGGCTAAGTATTTGTAACACTCATATCTTGTTGTGTGTTTATCTGTTTGGAGCGTAATATATCTCGTTGGAAAGATAGATCGGAGCTCTAAAACTATTGTTCCAACTTCATTTACAATGCATTATTATTATTATTATTATTATTATTATTATTATTATTATTTTTATTATTATTATTACTATTATTATTATTATTATTACTATTATTATTATTATTATTATGATTATTATTGTTATGATTATTATTATTATTATTATTATTATTATTATCATCATTGTTATCATTGTTATCATTATCATTGTTATCATTATCATTGTTATCATTATCATTGTTATCATTATCATTGTTATCATTATCATTGTTATCATTATCATTGTTATCATTATCATTGTTATCATTATCATTGTTATCATTATCATTGTTATTATGATCATTGTTATTATTATCATTATTATTATTATCATTATTATTATTATCATTATTATCATCATCATCATCATCATCATCATCATCATCATCATCATCATCATCATCATCATTATTACAAATGTTTCTGATTTCACTCTGAACTCGTGTAGAATTTGATGCGATCATATCTTGCTCTATTTTGTGTCGTTGAAATTGTTTAATATCTCGTTGGAAAGATCTTACCGAGTTCTAAAACTTTTTTTCAGGCGCTGGTTTTAAAATATCAAGGATGATTGCCTAATTACTAAAATACACTGTATTTACGCTAAAAGGGCTCTATTTTCGCTGAAAACGCTAAATCATAGAGATAAGGCTAAGTATTTGTGACCCTCATATCTTGCTGTGTGTTTACCCGTTTGGAGCGTATTATATCTCGTTGGAAAGATAGATCGGGGCTCTAAAGCTATTGTTCCAACTTCATTTACAATGCATTAATTAAAAGTTACAGATTAACCATATATTCACAAATGTTTCTGATTTCACTCCGAACTCGTGTAGAATTTGATGCGATCATATCTTGCTCTATTTATTGCCGTTGAAAGCGTTTAATATCTCGTTGGAAAGGTCTTACCGAGTTCTAAAACTTGTCTTCAGGCGCTGGTTTCAAAATATCAAGGGATGATTGCTTAATTACTAAAATACACTTTATTTACGCTAAAAGTGCTCTATTTTCGCTGAAAACGCTAAATCATAGAGATAAGGCTAAGTTTTAGAACTCGGTAAGATCTTTCCAACGACATATTAAACGTTTTCAACGGCAAAAAATAGAGCAAGATATGATCGCATCAAATTCTACAAGAGTTCGGAGAGAAATCAGAAACATTTGTGAATATATGGTTAATCTGTAACTTTTAATTAATGCATTGTAAATGAAGTTGGAACAATAGCTTTAGAGCTCCGATCTATCTTTATAACGAGATATAATACGCTCCAAATGGATAAACACACAGCAAGATATGAGTGTCACAAATACTTAGCCTTATCTCTATGATTTAGCGTTTTCAGCGAAAATAGAGCACTTTTAGCGTAATTACAGTGTATTTTAATAATTAGGCAATCATCCCTTGATATTTTAAAACCAGCGCCTGAAGACATGTTTTAGAACTCGATAATATTTTTCCAACGAGATATCAAACGCTTTCAACGGCACAAAATAGAGCAAGATATGATCGCATCAAATTCTACACGAGTTCGGAGTGAAATCAGAAACATTTGTGAATATATGGTTAATCTGTAACTTTTAATTAATGCATTGTAAATTAAGTTGGAACATTAGCTTTAGAGCTCCGATCTATCTTTCCAACGAGATTTAATACGATCCAAATGGATAAACACACAGCAAGATATGAGTGTCACGAATACTTAGCCTTATCTCTATGATTTAGCGTTTTCAGCGAAAATAGAGCACTTTTAGCGTAAATACAGTGTATTTTACTAATTAGGCAATCATCCCTTGATATTTTGAAACCATCGCCTGAAGACAAGTTTTAGAACTCGGTAAGAGCTTTCCAACGAGATATTAAACGCTTTCAACGGCACAAAATAGAGCAAGATATGATCGCATCAAATTCTACCCGAGTTCAGAGTGAAATCAGAAACATCTGTGAATATATGGTTAATCTGTAACTTTTAATTAATGCGCTGTAAATGAAGTTGGAGCAATAGTGATGGAGTATATGGCCCGGGAAACCCCGGCCCACAGACTCCTACTACTCCAGTAAAGGCCCAACAGGCCCAGAAGGCCCAACAGGCCCAATCACAGCGCCCAGAGTACCAAGCAGCCCGCAATACGCACCAGGGGTGCCTTCGGCCCCCTGGCCGAAGGCTAAAACTCTCACAGAACGGGTTTCACGAGCAAACTAAGAAACTGGGGGAAAAACGGCAGAAAACAGTAGCCCTCGGCACCTGGAGCCCTCGGCACTCAGGGGTCCTCGGCACTAAGAGCCCTCGGCTAGTCCTCTATAGCCGAGGGCACCTCTCCCGACATGATATCCGCCTCACATGCGTACAGATCACCGTACCCTGTACAGACGTCCCATCCAACAGCCGCATTAAATGCGGCCACATGCGGCTGCCAACGCCAACCAGTTGAGGTGACCTCTCGGCCAATGGGCGCTTGACACGTGTCCCTGTCCGGCATTTATTGCTACTATAAATAGCACCCCATTTCCCCATTTGTAACCACACTGAAAACGCTCCACACTTATAACATACTTTCTCTCTCTACATGTACTTGCTCTGACTTCTCTCTTATTACTTCCCGTAATAACCCCTCGGATAAGCTACCCCCCGGGTACACTATCCATCATTTGGTGCTCTCGTTGAGAGGTCGAACAATCGAGTAAGAAACCCTCCCCCTTCGCCAAACACTAGCCCTCTACCAAAATGGTGAGAACTACACGTGCCAACTCCAAAAACTTGGAAGATAAGAACCTGGCCCTCGGCGACGTCAACGCCCCCGAAGCCTCTCACAGGGCTCCCGAGGGCGGTGTCATCGCTGGGTTGGAACAGGCGGCTGTCGACCTTCGCCTTCAGATCCAACAGAATGCCCCCGATGCCCGCCTCGGCATCGAGGCCAAGAAGAAAAACCGGAGCGACGACCAAGTCAGCCCTCCGGTTCTCACCATCGACGTTCAATCGGCGCTCTCCGCCTTCATCCAGACGCTCACTCAGAACCCAGGTGCCTTCGGCACCCTGGCTCCGGCTCAACCCCAGGTTGGGGAGAACATCGTACTTCCCCCTCTGCCACACCCCTTCGGAAACCCCATCCCTCGGGTAAGGAATGACGAAGGGGTAGCGGCCCAAGATACGGCCTCCCAGGAAGTTCAGTCCCGGGACCGCCACAATGACAACAGAGAAAGGCCCCGCACTTCCGCCCTCAACCGGCTTGGAGGAGGGCAGGACCGCCGAGGGGTCCAAGACCGCCTTGGAGGGAAAGCACTCCAAAGGCCCCAGGAGAGCGGAGGGTCTGTCTCGAGGGCAGACGAGGAGCGTCCCCCTCGGGACAAAGGCAAGGCACCCCTTCATGCCGACGATGCTCGCCACCAAATCAATCAGGCTCACTCGGCCCGGGTTCGTTCGCAGGGGGCGGAGACCGTCCCGAAGGATCCCCGGGACAAAATTATTGCGGCCCTCCAACGCCGGCTTGATGAAATGGAGGCCAACAAAGCTCACGCCACCACCTCCACCCCTCATTCAGATCTCAAATACGAGGCCATGATGGCCAAAATGGAGGAATTACAGAAGAAGGTGGCCGAGGGCTCCGGGGAACCCGTCATCCAGCTCCGGACCCGGACGCCATTTACCCCAAGAGTACTGGCGGCCCGGATCCCGGAAAAATACCGAGGGCAACACATACAGCCCTACAACGGGAAGACGGACCCCCAGGAACACTACAGCAAATATCAGAACAACATGATGATGGTAGGGGCGTTTGACGAATATTTGTGTCGTTGGTTCCTCTCCACCTTAGAGGGGCCGGCATACGAATGGTTCAACCGGTTGCCCGAGGGCTGCATTGATTCGTGGAAAGAACTCGCCCAGCGATTCTTGACACAATTTGCCGGGAGGCGTCGCACGAGGAAGCACTTCTCCCACCTCCTAACCATACGCCAGAAGAGGGATGAGACCCTTCGGGACTTCCTGGAGCGCTGGAGGACGGAGGCCGACAAAGTCGACGGTGCTGATAACGGGACCCTCCTGGCCCTCCTACAGACCGTCCTCCGCACCGGCAACTTTTCAAGGAGCCTCATCATTGAACCCCCCCGCGACTACATAAGGGCTTTGCAGCGGGGGGACCGATATGCTGAGGCCGAGGAGGTGGAGAAATACCACCAGCATCCAGATCAGCAACCCCCGAGGGCTGACAACAAGAATAACCGGTGGCTGGGGGCTCCTCCAAATCACCCCAAGGCTTCAGGACCCTCTGATGACCGCCCTCGGCAAGGCCAAGCCAAGCCCGGGGGAGGTTATAAGAGCAGCCCTAAGACTTGGGCACAACCCATTCTCCTGGACCGCCCCCGGACACCATTGACGCACCCCGTCAGCATCATCCTTAATTTTGCCGAGGAGAGGGGCCTTGTTGAGCGCGATTCTCGCGCACCCCCGGAGGTACATGCTATCAACCCTCAGTTCCCATACTGTCGCTTCCATCGGCACCAGGGGCACAGAACCGATGACTGCCACCAGCTAAAAACGGCCATCGAGAGATTAATTCAAGTGGGGCACCTGTCCCAATTTGTTCAGAGTCCTCGGCAGGAGGGGCTTTCTCATCAGGGACCTCCCCGAGGGCACCACACGAAGGTGAACGCTTGGGTGAACCCGAACACCATCCCCCTCGGCAAGAAGAGGGAGATCGGAAACTTGGAGGAGGAAGAGGAAGAGTACCCCCACTACCAAGAGAAAAAATGCCACATCCTCATGATCACCGGCGGCAATACAGGGGGCGATTCCACCAGTCAGCGGAAAAAGTGGGCTCAATCTCTTTACGTGGGGGAAGTCACCCATATGCCCCCAGTAAAGCGGCTGAGGGAGGAACCCATCACCTTCACCAACGCAGATCTCCCTCCTACTTCTTCTCCTCACAGGGATGCCTTGGTGATTCGGACTGAAATAAACGACACCATCATTCACCGAACTTACATTGACACGGGCAGCTCCGTCAATGTAATGTACCTCAGCACCTTCAGAGAGCTGCATCTGGAGAGGGGGTCCCTTCGGCCCATTAAGGCCCCTCTTGCCGGCTTCACCGGCGATACTATTGATTCCGAGGGGGTAATAACCCTCCCGGTGATCTTCGGCGACGGGCTCCATAGAGCCCAGCTCGAAGTGGAGTTCGTCGTCGTCAACATCGACTGCGCCCACAACATCATCCTCGGCCAGCCAGCCCTCGAGGACCTCGAGGCCATCATCTCCATGAGGCACCTCTGCCTCAAGTTTCCCGCCGAGGGGGGCATTGGCTACTCCCGGGGGAATCAGAAAATCGCTCGCGCCTGCTATCTTCAAGTCACTAAGAAGGTAAGTAAGACGGAGTTCCGCGTTGACACCATCACCGGAACCATCGACCAAGAAGAAAAGAGGCCGAGGGCTGAACCAGCCGAGGACGTAGAAGACTTTGCGCTCGATCCAGCCCAGCCGGAGAGAGTCGTGAAGATTGGAGCCCAGCTCCCTGAAGATCTGAAGACCGGTATCACCGACGCCCTCCGTGCCTACTCCACTGTCTTTGCATGGGGGCCGGAGGACATGCCGGGAATCAGCCGAAGGGTCATCACCCACCGCCTCTCGGTGGACCCCTCGGCAAAAGCAGTACAGCAACGAAGAAGACCCCTCTCCGCCGAAATGAGGGAATTTGTGAAGAAGGAGGTCGCCATGCTCCTCTCTATTAAGCACATCAAGGAGGTGAAATACCCCTCATGGCTGGCAAATGTAGTCCTCGCACAGAAGCCTCCTACCTTCCGCATGTGCGTGGACTACACGGATCTCAACAAGGCGTGCCCTATGGATCCATTCCCTCTACCAAATATTGATCAACTGGTGGATGAGACCGCAGGGTGTGAGATCATGTCCTTCCTCGATGCCTTCCGAGAGTATCACCAAATTTTCATGCACAAGGAAGACGCTGAAAAAACTGCCTTCATGACTCCCGAGGGCATCTTCTGCTACCTTGTAATGGCCTTCGGCCTAAAGAACTCGGGGGGCACCTACACCCAGATGGTGGCCCGGGTCTTTCAAGCCGTCCTAGGGCGCACCATGGAGGCCCTATTTGACGACATGATCGTCAAGAGCAAACAATCTTCCAGCCATGCCGACGACCTCCGGGAAATCTTCGCCATCATGCAAAAGTTCAACCTTCGGCTAAACCCAAAGAAGTGCACCTTCAGCGTCCAAGGGGGCAAATTCTTGGGCTACATGGTGAGCCGAAGGGGTATTGAGGCCAATCCCGAGAAGATCCAGGCCATCATCAACATGGAGCCCCCACGCAACGTGAAGGAAGTTCAACGGTTGACGGGCCGCCTGGCAGCCCTCAACCGCTTTCTATCTAAATCAGCGGAGAAGTCTTTACCCTTCTTCCAAGTCATGAGGAAGACGACTGGTTTTCAATGGACTTCAGAATGCCAGGAGGCTTTCGACGAGCTCAAACGATATTTATCTTCACCTCCTGTGCCCTCCAAACCCAAGGTAGGGGAGACCCTCTACCTCTACCTTGGGGTCAGCCTGGCAGCCATCAGCTCTGTGCTCATCTGGGAGGAAGACGACATCCAACATGCCATCTTCTACGTTAGCAAGACCCTAAGGGAGGCCGAGCTCAGGTACTCCCCCGTGGAAAAAACAGTGCTAGCCATCGTTTGGACCGTCAAGAAGCTGGGCCACTACTTTCAAGCTCACCCAGTTCAGGTCCTCACTCATCAACCCCTCGGCGCCCTCATGAGGAGCCCCACCAGCTCCTCCCGTATGGTGAAATGGGCTATCTTCTTGAGCCAGTACAACATTGACATCCGTCCAAGGCCCGCCATCAAGGGCCAAGCCCTGGCGGACTTCGTGACGGAGTGTACCGCAAGGGCAGCCACGGACGGAGAGCCCTCGGCTATCTCGGACGACTGGTGGACCCTCTACACCGACGGCTCCTCCGCGACCAAAGCATGCGGGGGAGGGGTAGTCCTCATTAGTCCCGAGGGCTTCAAAGCTTACTATGCAATCCGCTTCTCCTTCAAAGTCTCCAACAACGAGGCCGAGTATGAGGCCCTCCTATGTGGCCTTCGGCTGGCTGCCAACATGAAGGCTCGGCAGATCCACATCAAATGCGACTCCAAGTTGGTCGTTGGTCAAATCTCCGAGGAATATGAGGCCAAGGAGGGAAGAATGAAACATTACAAGGAAGCGGCCAAGGAGTTGCTTAAGGTATTTGAGGCACACTCTCTCACTCAAATACCGAGGGCTCAGAACTCTGAGGCCGACATACTATCTAAGCTCTCAGCCGATTCCCCCGAGCACATCTCCAAGATTGCTAAGATTGAGGAACTCAGTCTCTCGAGTATCCATGTGAGCTTCGTCATGAACATACAACAACGCCAAGAGGACTGGATCTCGGATATCATCACCTTCATCTCCACAGGGCAGCTACCCGAGAACGAGACCCGCGCCAAACTAGCAAAACTGAGGGCTCCTAGCTATACCATCGAAGACGGAAGGCTCTACAAACGGTCCTACAACGGCACGCTACTTCGGTGCCTTCATCAGGATGAAGCCGAGGTCGCAATGGAGGAGGTGCACAATGGCACTTGCTCAGCTCACCAAGGACCCTTCTCCATGTCCCGAAGGCTCATTCTCCAGGGCTACTTCTGGCCAACCATGGCCAGAGATTGTGCTGACCTTGCCCGAAGGTGCGCCGCATGCCAACATTTCCAGAAAGCCCCCGGCAGGCCAGCGGTCAACTATGCCCCCATCAGCACATCCGTCCCCTTTTCTCGATGGGGGATAGACCTTGTGGGCCCTCTGCCGAGGGGTACCTCCAACAACAGATACATCATTGTGGCCATCGACTACTTTATCAAGTGGGTAGAGGCTGAGCCCCTCGCCAGCATCACAGAGGCGAAGTGCCGTCATTTTGTCCTCAAGAACATCCTCACAAGGTTTGGCGTCCCCCAGCAGATCATCTCCGACAACGGAACACAATTTGAGGCAGCCCCCTTCTGTGCCCTTCTGGAGGCATGGGGCATCAAACACACCTTCTCCTCCGTTGCCTACCCTCAAGGCAACGGGAAAGTAGAGAACGCCAACCGGACCTTGCTCGAGGGCCTCAAAAAGAAGCTGGAGGCCGAGGGCGGTGGCTGGGTGGAAGAACTCCACAACATCCTTTGGGCCTACCGCACCACCTCTCGGCGAGCAACAGGTGAAACACCCTTCTCCCTCTGCTACGGTTTTGAAGCCAAAGCTCCTACGGAAGTCACCCTCCCCACCCGGAGGGTGATCCAATATGACCCCGAGGTCAACGACAACAACATGGCCCTCGACCTCCACCTCCTTTCAGAACGTCGGGAGCAAGCCTTCATCCGGGCAGAGAACTACCGAAGGCAAGTCAAAGGCTACATCGACGCCAAGGTTCGCACCCAAGAATTTCAAGTGGGGGACTATGTCCTCCGGAGGAGGGAAGCCAGCCAATCAACCGAGGGAGGAAAAATGGCACCAAAATTCGAAGGCCTCTACATCATAGCAGCCATCATCAAACCCGGGACTTACAAGCTCAAACGCCCCAACGGGAAAGAGGTCCCTAGGCACTGGAATGTACACCAGTTAGTTAAATTTTATCAATGATGTAAGAGTGGCCAAGCCCTCATAACTAGTGAATGTACTATCATATGGCCCAAGGCCTCCAATTTTGAAGAATGAAGACACATTCAAGACATCAAGAACAAAACACTTATGAGCGGCCAAGTCCTCATACTGACTACAGGCCCCAGGCCTCACCACGAGGAGAACCCCCTCCGGCACCAAGTGCCGAGGGCGGACACCATCAACACCTGCGACAACAGTGAAAACACCATGTGTTTTCAGTCAAGACCCCTCGGTACCAAGTGTTTCATTTCCCTTCGGCACCCAGTGCCGAGGGTACACCTCCACCATCAACATCAAAAAACGAAGAAAATGCCAAATGTTTCAAAGAAGACCCCTCGGCACCCAGTGCCAGGGATACACCCTCCTGTCAACTTTCAAACACCTGTTGGAAAACGCCAAGCGTTTCCTTCGAAGGCCCTCCGGCACCCAGTGTTCCTACAGGAGACCCTTCGGCACCCAGTGCCGGGGGTACACATCTCCACCTTCAAACATCATAAAGAAGAACACCAAGTGTTCCTACAGAAGACCCCTCGGTGCCAAGCACCGGGGGTACACAACTCACCCATCAACGTCAAATAAAAGAACACTAGGTGTTCCTACAGAAGACCCCTCGGTACCAAGTACCGGGGGCTACATATCGAAACTAACACCAAGTGTTGTTTCTAAAGCCGTACCCCACGAGGACGCATATGCCGAAGGCGCCACCATCGGTGCCGGAGGCACGTAGTGCCCCCGGCCATTTGCAACTAGTGTGCAAATGAAAACCCTTCCTTGAAACGCTTTCCGCGTCACTACCCCCAGGGTATGACAGGCATGAGAAATGCCCAGGATTCGACTTTCAAAAACGGAACGCTTTCCGCATCATCACCCCAAGGGTATGACAGGCACGAGAAATGCCCAGGATTCGACTTCCAAACCGAAACGCTCCCCGCGCCACCACCCCAAGGGTGTGGCAGGCCACGGACTATGTCTAGCGCCGAGGGGACGACTTTCAAAAATGAGGCGCTTTCCGCGCCATCCCCCAAGGGGAGGCAGGTTACAGACCATCATATCTTGTACCCAGGAAACGACCCTCGATCCCCTCGGAACTCGGAAGGTTAACCCGAGGGAGGAGAGCCATTGGTGTATTCTGATGGTCTCCTGATTGGCCCAGCCTTACCAAGAAACCAAGTTTCTTGATGCCTTCCCTTCACCACCAACCAAAAAAAAAAAAAGAGGGGGTGAAGGGGAGTAGACTCAGCGAGAAATCAAAGAGTACACTCCAACAGATCACAACATGCCGAGGGCTCCCCACGAGAACACCTCCGGTAATTGAAGGCTCCTATTTTCCGAAGGATACTACTCAAACAAATATCATCAAGAAACGGTTAAGTCCACTGCTTGGTCACCTCCGGTCACACAAGCACCGAAGGCTTAACCAACACAGAGGGACTGGACTATCCAAAGTCCACTAAACGGTACTTCAAACAAATACCGAGGGCATCTGTCATGCAAAAATACCGAGGGCCCTTACCCCATGACAAGGGACACAACTGGCTAAGTCAAACTCTACAACTTTTCAAGTGAATGCCGAGGGCACATACTCCTCATTGGCTTTCTTTACAACAAAAGGATTCCACACTTTTCCTAAGCCCACAATCTTGGAAAATGACAACAACCGGAGGCTAATATATCACCCGACAACCGAAGGCATCTATTACAAATCATCAAAGGCCAAACCGAGGGGGCTTATTCCAAAACATTTCCCCCCCGGACAGACTCCTCACTGACCGAAGGTTCAACATCTACAGCACACTTTGAGATCTTTCTAGGTCCCACATATTTGGCCCTCGGTCAAATACTCATACAACACAAGGGCCTCACGATCACCCGAAGGGTCCTATTCATATACCCAGAGGGATCTACATCCGGAAGCTCAACATCAATTAACGCTTAGAGAATATTCTAAGTCCTAAAGATTGGGCCCCCGGCCCAATCAATATTACAGCTAAGGGAATATGATAGCCGAAGGCTATGCGATACAACAGCACTTAGAAAATTTTCTAAGTCCTACATGTTTTTCCCTCGGTCAACTACTCATACATCAAGAAGGGATGCCATCGCCCGAAGGCTCCAAAGGGAAAAGCTACACTTGGAAATCTTTCTGAGTCCTACATATTTCACCCTCAACTTATGAAGGGACCCAATAGCCGAAGGCTACCTATCAATCGAAGGCTACAGTACACAAGGAATCAACACTGAGGAAAATTTTCTAAGTCCTAAAGAATTGCCCCCCCCGGCCTAATCAACATTTCAGTTGGGGCTCCACAGTAGCCGAGGGCTACATGACACACTACATTTGCAAAAAATTTCTAAGTCCCAATAACATGGCCTTCGGCCATCACTAAACCACCATACATTCATACGTGAGGAAAGCATAAAGGAGAAGGCATGCATTCAAACATATGGCGCATTCAAATGTGAAAAGCCCGGAGGCAGCATGCATTCATCAAGAACAGAAGTAAGTGTAAAATTAAAAACGGGCCGAAGCCGAAAGATCAATGATGTTCATTACAAAAATTTGTTCAGAAATTTCTAAGTACAGAATCATTCAACAACCTCAACAGCATCATTCCCCGGGGCGTCCTCTGCAGCCGGGCCATCCTCCGATAGATGAGGGCCTGGGTGAAGAATTCGCCGGCCTCATAATATTCCCTGCCCTTCCGGGCCATCCATTCCCACCCAGGGCCCTCGGCCCATTCATCAACGCATGCCTCCACGACCGAGGACACCCACACCTTGCGTCCCTCGGCTCTCCAACCCTCGGCGACGAAGGCGTCAACGGCCTCCTCCTGAGCCTTGGCGACGGCTAGCGCCTTGGAATCCTCGGCCTCTTTGGCAGCTCTCCCGGCCTCCTCAGCAGCGGCCTCGGCATCAGCCTTGCTCTTTTCTGCGGCCTCCAATTTTAGCTTCATTTGCCGAAGCTCCTCTTCTAGCCTGGCCCCCAGCTTCACGGCCTCCTTGTTTTTTAGGATACACTCCCTCATTTTGGCGCCCTGCTCCGCTTTATGGAGGCGCCATTCTTGAAGCCTCCGGGCCTGTTCGCCGAGGGCTAGACAAGCCTGCGGATCAACAACAAAAACGGTTAAAGGCAGTCACGCAAAATGATCAAAGGAAAAGAGGAAGAAAGCCGAGTGAACACTTACAGAGAGGGAGGAGCGGAGAATGTGGTCTTCGAGGGCCGCATCATTATAAGCCCCGAGGGCAGCCCTATCCGTCTCAGGGGTTATGCCCCTCAAGATGGCCCCCGGGTCAACAGCGCCGCTGGCCAGAGATGTACCCCTCGGAAGAGAAACATGGAGGACCTCAGGCAGCAACTCCTCCGCCCCCACCGGCGGTCCATCCGATGGTTTCTCCACATGCACCCCGGAGGCGGGGTGCTCATCAACAATCACAACCGAGGGCTCTTTATCGGTGATATCCCCCTTCTTCGGCTTTTTGGTAGCCGGGGGGGACCCCTTGGTCACCGCTTTCCTCTTGCTGGCAGAGGCATCGCCCTCGGATTTCTTGAAGAGGGCAGTGGCGGGCTTCTGGTTGCCCTGTCCCGACCCCTTCGGGTCCTGTTTCTTCAGACGCGCAAGGCCCTTCACGTTCACCATGGACACGGGGATACCTGCAAAAATACGACAAAGGATTAGGCCGACGGGTCGACAACGAAGGGACAATGTCATCCAAGCAACAAAAAAAAACTAAGTACAAAAATCTAAAGCCCTCAGCTCCTACCTCCGGCTCCTCCGAAGGCCTTGTTGAAGAGAGGATACTTCTCGTCGGTCTCCCCTATGAAGCGGTACCTTCGGAACCCGAGGGTGTATAAGTCTTCCTCAAGGGTGCAATCTTTGATCGCCACATTCTTATTCTTCCCTTCCGGGAACTTGGCGAGCTTTAGGTCGTCTTTCTCGAGGGCAGCACTCCTGATCTTTTCGTGCCTTCAGAATCGATCGCGCAGTTCCCTCGGAAATGGGTTCTCGCCCAACTTCACATAGCACCAACGTTCCCTCCACCCTTTGTTTGAAGAAGGGGCATCGGAGAATAGTTTGAAACGGGCGATCTGCTGCAGATTCGCGTATCCCTCGCCGTTTTCGTGCCCCCCTCGGCACAGATTAAAGCTCTGGAAGAATAGATCCAGGCTGGGCTTCACCCCTCGGGACTTGCAGAGCTGGAGGAACCCCGCAATGTAGGAGTGGCTGTTGGGCGTAAGCTGGCAGGGGACCAAACCAACAAACCTCAGGTACTCCCGAAGGAACGGGTGCAGAGGGAACCTAAGTCCCATAGAAACCGAGAGGACGTGGATGGCGATACACCCCTCGGGCGCCCTGGACAACACGTCGTCAGGACCCGGCTCCACCACTTCGGCCGAGGGCCCCACGTGCAGCTGAGTAACGTACAGATCTGCCCTATCGGCTCTCGACTTAATCTCGAGTGCCTCGGTGTTCAACCAACTGTACCCCTCGGGCATGTCCACTGGCTTTCCTTGATCAACAGCCCTCTCCTTCTTTTTAGTAGCGGCTTTCGCCTTCTTCTTCTTCAACCCGGAGACCGCCCTCAGAGGTGTCGGATCTAGCGGCCTCGAGCTACTTGCTTCCCCAGAACCCCGGGGGGGGGGGGGGGGGGGGGGGGGGAGAACAGCAACTGTAACCTTCGTGCTCTCATTTTGCGCCTCATCCTCCGCTACTTTCCATGCGAGAGCTAGGTCTTCATCCTCGCACTCTTGCTCGAAGCCCTCGGCTTCGACCTCAGCAATAAGTTCCTTCTGGACCTCCCGGGCCAGGGCGGCATCAGCACCAACCGAGGGCTCGCTCACGGACTCCGCATCAGAAACGTGCTCCTCATCAGCCGAAGGGTCCCTCGACATGTTTTGGGAATCGCTCTTGGACAACATATTTTATCACGAAATGTGCCTAAGATTTCGAAAGCTTTCTACGGGCTCTAACGCCTAATCTAAGGCCACAGGACGAGACTTACTAAGAGCTTTGAGGAAGGAGGGACTGACCTTTGAAAGCAGCGGATTCGACCGAAGGCTTGAGTTTCTCTCTCTAGAAATTTTGGCAGAGCTTCGCTAAGGATGTTGGATGCGTAAAGAAGGAATGTCATTGGCTTGGGGTATTTATAGGCTCCCAGATCCGGGCTTGGGCCGAGATCCGGGCTCCCAGCGGCCAAAGCCATCATTACGCACCGTCGTTTCACCCAACCGGTGACGCCCGCCCACGAGCAGCCAACGGCTACACTCCACGTGTACCCCCCCAACGGCTATAACCTGACGTTACATATTCCATCGGCTATATTTCTAACGGCTATATTCTGGGAGCCCCCGGATTTTCTTACATCACTCCACTTCATCAAGGAAAGCCTCCGAGTACACTTACCCAGAGACGCCCCCGGTTTGTGCCCCACACAGTACATAACAGACGCCTTCGGCATCACTCCTTCAGAAACCCAAGGCTTCATATCAGGCCACCCCTCGGGGATTCCCCCTCAGCACTGTAAGGACCGGGTAGCCCCCGGGGAGTGCCTCATTGACGGATAGCCTACGGCACACAGGTAATGGGAGCCCCCGGATATCCCCATCACCAAATAATCAACAAACAGGGGACCCCCCGGTGACAATTCAACTACTGCCCTCATCCATCGCGCCTTCGATCCCCAGATTGAGGGGCTCCCCTTCGGCACCCCCGGGACATCAACAGCAAGCCTTCGGCTAATCAACACATGAGCCCTCAGAAAAAGGAGAGCCTTCGGCATTACCGTTATTCTCCATTTTTGACCAAGGTTTCACATTTTCGATTCATCGTTGGGGGAATTCGGTGCACTCTTTTTCCCTCATTAGGATTTTTTCCCCCAGGGTTTTTCCTAATGAGGTTTTTAACGAGGCATCCCCCCAAAATGAAACGAAAAGCGTCAGCCTTCGGCCCACAACAGCAACACAACTACTCTACTCCTTTTCACCACTTTACAAGTGCCTCAAAGAGTGGGGGACTGGAGGACCCCCTCGGGAAAATCACTAAAAATACAAAATGGTGAAAATTTCCAACAAACGGCAAAGCAAGCCCTCAAATCCCGACATGTGGGTAACTGAGGGACTGCCTTCGGCAGGGACATGAAAGCAACAGCTCCTCACCAACTTCAGAGATTACAATGGGACAACATCAAGGGGCAAACACAAATTACTCCTTTTTCCCTCAAGTACCTTTCGGCAAAAGGAGTGAGGGACTCCTGATGGAGTATATGGCCCGGGAAACCCCGGCCCACAGACTCCTACTACTCCAGTAAAGGCCCAACAGGCCCAGAAGGCCCAACAGGCCCAAATCACAGCGCCCAGAGTACCAAGCAGCCCGAAATACGCACCAGGGGTGCCTTCGCCCCCCTGGCCGAAGGCTAAAACTCTCACAGAACGGGTTTCACGAGCAAACTAAGAAACTGGGGGAAAAACGACAGAAAATAGTAGCCCTCGGCACCTGGAGCCCTCGGCACTCAGGGGTCCTCGGCACTAAGAGCCCTCGGCTAGTCCTCTACAGCCGAGGGCACCTCTCCCGACATGATATCCGCCTCACATGCGTACAGATCACCATACCCTGTACAGACATCCCATCCAACAGCCGCATTAAATGCGGCCACATGCGGCTGCCAACGCCAACCAGTTGAGGTGACCTCTCGGCCAATGGGCGCTTGACACGTGTCCCTGTCCGGCATTTATTGCTACTATAAATAGCACCCCATTTCCCCATTTGTAACCACGCTGAAAACGCTCCACACTTATAACATACTTTCTCTCTCTACATTTACTTGCTCTGACTTCTCTCTTATTACTTCCCGTAATAACCCCTCGGATAAGCTACCCCCCGGGTACACTATCCATCAAATAGCTTTAGAGCTCCGATCTATCTTTCCAACGAGATATAATACGCTCCAAACGGGTAAACACACACCAAGATATGAGTGTCACAAATACTTAGCCTTATCCCTATGATTTAGCGTTTTCAGCGAAAATAGAGCACCTTTAGCGTAAATACAGTGTATTTTAGTAATTAGGCAATCATCCTTGATATTTTGAAACCAGCGCCTGAAAACAAGTTTTAGAACTCGGTAAGATCTTTCCAACGAGATATTAAACAATTTCAACGACTCAAAATAGAGCAAGATATGATCGCATCAAATTCTACACGAGTTCAGAGTGAAATCAGAAACATTTGTAATAATAATAATAATAATAATAGTAATAATGATGATGATAATAATAATAATAATAATAATAGCAATAATAATAATAGTAATAATAATAGTAATAATAATAATAGTAATAATAATAATAGTAATAATAATTGTAATAATAATAACAGTAATAATAATAATAGTAATAATAATAATATTAGTAATAATAATAATATGAATAATAATAATAATAATATTAATAATAAAAATAATAATAATAATAATAGTAATAATAATAATAATAATAATAAATAATAATAATAATAATAATGATAATAATAATAATGATAATAATAATAATGATAATAATAATAATGATAATAATAATGATGATAATAATAATAATGATAATAATAATGATAATAATAATAACGATAATAATAACAATGATAATAATAAAATTGATAATAATAACAATGATAATAATAATGATAATAATAATGATAATAATAATAATAATAATAATAATAATAATAATAATAATAATAATAATAATAATAATAATAATTAGGCAATTATCCCTTGATATTTTGAAACCAGCACCTGATAACAAGTTTTAGAACTCAGTAAGATCTTTCCAACGAGATACTAAACGCTTTCAACGGCACAAAATAGAGCAATATATGACCGCATCAAATTTTACACGAGTTCAGAGTGAAATCAGAAACATTTGTGAATACATGGTTAATCTAAAATTTTTAATTAATGCATTGTAAATAAAGCTGGAACAATAGTTTTAGAGCTCCGATCTATCTTTGCAACGAGATATATTACGCTCCAAACGTAAAAACACATAACAAGATATGAGTGTCACAAATACTTAGCCTTATCTCTATGATTTAGCGTTTTCAGCGAAAATAGAGCACTTTTAGCTTAAATAAAGTGTATTTTAGTAATTAGGAAATCATCCCTTAATATTTTGAAACCAGCGCCTGAAGACAAGTTTTAGAACTCGGTATGATATTTCCAACGAGATATTAAACGCTTTGAACGGCACAAAATAGAGCAAGATATGATCGCATCAAATTCTACACGAGTTCGGAGTGAAATCAGAAACATTTGTGAATATATCGTTAATCTGTAACTTTTAATTAATGCATTGTAAATGAAGTTGGAACAATAGCTTTAGAGCTCCGATCTATCCTTCCAACGAGATATAATACGCTCCAAACGGATAAACACACAGCAAGATATGAGTGTCACAAATACTTAGCCTTATCTCTATGATTTAGCGTGTTCAGAGAAAATAGAGCACTTTTAGCGTAAATACAGTGTATTTTAGTAATTAGGCAATCATCCCTTCATATTCTGAAACCAGAGCCTGAACACAAGTTTTAGAACTCGGTAAGATCTTTCCAACGAGATATTAAACGCTTTCAACGGCACAAAATAGAGCATGATATGATCCAATCACATTCTACACGAGTTCGGAGTGAAATCAGAAACATTTGTGAATATATGGTTAATCTGTAACTTTTAATTAATGCATTGTAAATGAAGTTGGAACAATAGCTTTAAATCTCCGATCTATCTTTACAACGAGATATAATACGCTCCAAACGGATAAACACACAGCAAGATATGAGTGTCACAAATACTTAGCCTTATCTCTATGATTTAGCTTTTTCAGCGAAAATAGAGCACTTTTAGCGTAAATGCAGTGTATTTTAGTAATTAGGCAATTATCCCTTGCTATTTTGAAACCAGCGCCTGAAGACAAGTATTAGAACTCGGTAAGATCTTTCAACCGAGATATTAAAGGCTTTCAACGGCACAAATTAGAGCAAGATATGATCGTATAAAATTCTACACGACTTCGGAGTGAAATCAGAAACATTTGTGAATATATGGTTAATCTGTAACTTTTAATTAATGCATTGTAAATGAAGTTGGAACAATAGCTTTAGAGCTCCGATCTATCTTTCCAACGAGATATAATACGCTCCAAATGGATAAACACACAGCAAGATATGAGTGAAACAAATACTTAGCCTTATCTCCATGATTTAGCGTTTTCAGTGAAAATAGATCACTTTTAGCGTAAATACAGTGTATTTTAGTAATTAGGCAATGATCCATTGATATTTTGAAACCAACGCCTGAAGACAAGTTTTAGAACTCGGTATGATATTTCCAACGAGATACTAAACGCTTTCAACGGCACAAAATAGAGCAAGATATGATCGCATCAAATTCTACACGAGTTCAGAGTGAAATCAGAAACATTTGTGAATATATGGTTAATCTGTAACTTTTAATTAATGCATTGTAAATGAAGTTGGAACAATAGCTTTCGAGCCCCGATCTATCTTTCCAACGAGATATAATACGCTCTAAATGGATAAACACACAGCAAGATATGAGTGTCACAAATACTTAGCCTTATCTCTATGATTTAGCGTTTTCAACGAAAATAGAGCACCTTTAGCGTAAATACAGTGTATTTTAGTAATTAGGCAATCATCCTTGATATTTTGAAACCAGCGCCTGAAAACAAGTTTTAGAACTCGGTAAGATAGAACTCGGTAAGATAAAAGTCGATAATATAAGGTAATTTCGGTTCTAGTGAGAGTTGAGAGCTCTTCTCTCCCAATTTGGCCTAACGGTCACTTTTGGCTCTTTCACGCCGGAAACCGCCTCTCCACCACCGCACTCCGCCACCATCTTCCACACTTCGGAGCTAAGTAACCAACCATATTGCACGACCATCCTCTTGGCCTTGTAATATCTTTGTTTTCTTACCTCCATTCACGCAAAACCAGTTCGCAAAACCACTATTCACGAAAAAAAGTTTTGTTCGTAGCTCACTCTTCCTTCGTCGGATGCTTGAGATTTTTTAGCTGGGAGGTACTCTACCTTGGGCGAGCTCACAGCTAGAATTTGAGAACAATCCATTGGAGCCGTACACCACTTCCGAACAAGAGCTCAAAGTTACTATTCACAGTTGACTTTTGGAAAACCGTAGATCTACAACAACAAAGGACTTGGGGGAAGATTCTAAGGTTTGTATGGGGGTCGCCTCAACTAGGCGCACCTCTACAACCACTTTCTCCTTGAATCCGAGGTAATTTCATTCTCAAATTACTATTCATCATCTTCCCCAATGGGGAAGGTAACAAATCGGAGCTCTAAACTTAAGGGAACCCCTACCGAGAAGAAATCTTCTTTGAGACTCCAAGCTTTGAAAGCTAGAGAGGCGGCTGGCCCTACTCATACACCTTTGGAGGAGGGTCAATCCGAGGCTGGAAAGGGCAATGTTGAGGAGGTTGTGCTTAATGAAGATGCCTTGACTGAGGTACATAAAGGGAATGCCTCGGTTTTGGAGGTGGTGCCCGAAGTTCACAAACAATCCACATTGCAATTGGAGGGGGTCCTAGCTGAAGTGGATAAGGGGAAGTCCACGGATTATGATGATCATCCTATCATTGAAGAGGAGTCAGTTGATACACAACATGAGAACAGCCACATGATTGATGAAAGCACCACCATTTGTGCTCAAACCGAAAAGGGTGATGAGGTAACTCTTGAACCTCTTGTTGTTAATGAGATTGATAAAGGGACTGTCCCTAATGAGCAAAACAAGGCACTTGAGAATGAGGCTGAAATCATTGAGCCCCTTGTCCATCAAAGTGCTAAACCGAATGTATGGAAGTCACCTTGGACATCCTTATTCAAGGATAATAGAGAACCGAGTAAAGGAATGAAATTAAAGTTCATTGAACCCGTGGGGGATTTTGTGGACCTATCTAGTAGGAAGATGCCATCTATTGTAGACATTTGGGGGTTCTGTTTGGTGGGGTACTTCGCGGGCAGATTCCCCGGGTTAAAGGCCATCCATGAACTTGTTGCAAAATGGGAGGTACAATGCAATGTGAGGCAACATGATCAAGGTTGGGTTATATTCCGCTTTAAAAGTGAGGAGGCAAGAGCAAAAGTTCTAATGGAGGGGCCTTACACTCTGTTTGGTAAGTCCCTATACTTGAAAACTCTATCCGAGGACTTCTCTTTCAATAGTGAAGAATTTTTGAAGGTCCCCATTTGGGTTAAGTTTCCATACTTACCAATGCAACTTTGGAGTGAAGACATTATTAGTGAGATTGCCTCACGGGTTGGGACTCCCCTAACCACGGATAGAATCACTCAAGAAAAAGATAGATCCAATTTTGCTAGAGTCCTAATTGAGGTGGATGCCTCTAAACCTCCTCCCCTCAAAGTGAAAGTCAAAATGCCGAACCAAAAGATTCACAACCAAAAGGTTATCTATGAAACCTTTCCAAACTTTTGTTTCCAATGTAAAGTTTATGGCCACCATGCATTTACATGCAAAGTCATAGCTGAAATGGAACAAAAGGAGAGAGAGCAAAAGAAGAAAGAGCCGGACAACCAACCTGTTTTGGAAGAAAATCCACCCAAGGCTGTATTTCCTAATGCCGCGGCAAAGGGCAAGGCTGTGGCAAGTGATTATGCCGCGGCAAAGGGGACTGTGGCAAGTGATTATGCCGCGGCAACAACTTCGAACTCCAAAACTGAGGTAGCAATGAAGAAGAAGGACCACCATCCTTTTATCAAGGTGGTGAGGCTTAATAAGAGGAGGAGACAAAAGAGAAAGCTACAAGAAGAGGGGGAGATATCATCTGGCTATGAAACAAAGGAAGAAGAGGAGGAACCGAGAAAAATCCAATCTTTTAGAGAAGTTTTTAATGATGAAGTGATTGTTTCCATGAAGACCGAGGAATATAGTGATCCTATCATTAAAGTCCAGCACTTTGATGATGTTAAAGAACCAACTATTCGGCTTAACCATCTTTTAAAGATGGTAAAAGCTAATGAGGCCGGAATATGGTTTACAAGAGCTTGTTTGGAGAGTCTTCCCGGAGTAAAAAAGACAAAGAGGTTCTATGGGTTTACAACGGATTTCATGAGAAGTGTATATAGACACTTCCTTGATAGATATTTTGAAGATGGACACCCGATGGGAAATGGAAGTAAAGTCATGCATCCTACTTTGGTGAAGAAGAAAATAACACGGGTGGTGGATGACATGAGAGAGGCCTACATAGATGAGGTGATCACCAAAGTGGAGTTTGAAGAAGGTGGAGGCTATAAACTACACTTGAAGAACGTGGAGCACATGGATGAGATGATGACAAGGCTTGATAATTACCTTGACATTGACGACAAAGGAACTAGAGATGGAATCACCTTTACAAATGCATGCTTGGATTCACTACCGGGGGCAGTCCGCACGGAGGAAGGGTATGACTTCTTCCATTCTTTTATGATTAAAGTTTATCCTCTTTTTCTTGATAGGTACAAGGGATGCGAGAGCTATAGGGAATGGGTGCAAAGAGAAAGAAACAACAAGGAAGAGAACTTTGGAAAATACAAGAAGAAGGGAGAGAGGAAGGGGGTGAGCAACAAATAATTTGTTTTTTATGATAATAGCTTCTTGGAATATTAGGGGGCTGAATCAAGCCTCAAAACAAAATAGTATAGCTAATTTTGCACGGGTTAACAAGGTACGCATTTTTTGCCTACTCGAAACAAAGATGTCCTCTCTTACTTTTGATAATTTTGTGAACTATAGGTTTAATGCATGGATGTATGTTACTAATTTTGATAAGTTGAGTGGGGGCCGTATGGCTATTATTTGGGACCCACATTTTGTTGATGCTGTGGTTCTACAAGTGGACAAACAACATATACATGTTCGGTTCACTTGTAGAGTTACACAATTGTCTTTTTATGTGACTTTTATTTATGCCCTTTATACCATTGTACAAAGAAGGGAACTTTGGGAGCATGTAACTGTTTTGAGCCAAAATATCCTTGCGCCTTGGGTGGTTTTGGGTGATTTTAATTGTGTAGGTGCGCCAAATGAGAGAAGGGGGTCTGCCCCCCCTTCGGCCTATGCTATGAAACACTTGAATGACATGAAAATGCAATCTAACCTCCTTGATGCCCCTTCCACTGGCGAGTTTTATACTTGGCATAGGGGTGCAACTTGGGCTAAGTTAGATAGAGTTCTTATTAACTCTTTGTGGAGTATGAATAATATATCATGTAAGGCCCATTTTTTTGAAATGGAATGTGAATTTGATCATGTTGCATCTCTTGTTGCTATTGGGGTTGTGAACAATGGGGGGTCAAAGCCTTTTAAAATTTTTAACATGTGGTTAAAGCATGAACGTTTTCATGACATCCTTGAGAGTGTGTGGACTAGGAATGTTGTTGGTACGGCTCAGTTTAGGCTTGCCCGAAAACTGAAACTACTCAAACAACCCCTAAAACAACTCAATAGAGATGAATTTAGCCATATCTCGGCTAGGGCAAAGGAATCAAAAAAAGAGTATAAGAGAATCTATCAATTAGCTCTCTTAGCTCCTTTAGATGATGCCTTAAATGAGGAAATGGTCATTGCTAGAAAAAGAGCTTTGTTTTTGAAAGAAGCCGAGGAAGCCTATCTTAAACAAAAGGCTAAGGCTGTCCATATTTTACAATCGGATAGGTGTACGAAGTATTTTCATTCTATTGTGAAAAAGAGAAATGCTCATAACTCTATTGCTTCCTTGAGATTGAAAGATGGAAGTCTTACTAAATCAATGGAACATGTAGCAAATGAGTTCATAGCATTCTACAAAGATTTATTTAGCACGAAGGTTCCTATGATGGGGTATGATCCAGGTGTCATTTTATCTGGAAATATCTTGGATCAAACACTTGTTTCTGACCTCATCAGTCCCGTTACTGATTTGGATATTAAACAAGCCTTGTTTGATATAGGTAATGATAAAGCACCTGGTCCGGATGGATATTCTTCAGCCTTTTTTAAAAAAAATTGGAGTAAGGTTGGGGAGGATGTTTGTGAGGCCGTGAGAGAGTTTTTTGTTACGGGGACCTTGCTTAAACAGGTTAATCACACTGTGGTTGCTTTGATCCCTAAAACTAATCATTCTCCAACATTCTCGGACTTCAGACCTATTTCTTGTACGAATGTGACTTATAAGATCATCACTAAGATTCTTTCTTCCCGTCTAGGTCCTTTACTCTCTAGTATTATCAATCCTGCACAGGGAGCTTTTGTTGATGGAAGATTGATGTCTGACAACATCTTCCTTGCACAAGAGTTAGTGAAGGGATATACTAGGAAAAGGCCTTCACCTAGATGTATGATTAAGATTGATCTTAGGAAGGCTTATGACACTATATCATGGGAGTTTCTTGAGAGAGTATTGTTGGATATTGGTATTCCTGAACTGTTTGTGAGATGGATTATGGAGTGTGTCTCAACTTCTTCTTTTTCTATCTCCATTAATGGTTCACTCCATGGATGGTTTGAAGGAAAGAGATGCCTTAGACAAGGAGACCCTATGTCTCCCTTGTTGTTTGTTATCTGCTTAGAGTACTTCTCACGGCTGATAGAGAGGAGGACCTTGGATCCTACTTTCCGTTATCATCCGCTATGCTCTAAGCTTAAAATAACACATTTGGCTTATGCAGATGATTTGATGTTGTTTTCTAAGGGTAATTACGCATCTATTAAGATATTAGTCGAGGCTTTGAATGATTATGGGCTAGCTTCTGGCCTCATGGTTAATCAGGATAAGTCTAATATTTTTCTAGGTGGTAATATGGAAAGTAGAATCCCGTACATTCTTGAGAGGGTGGGGTTTCAACAAGGATCCTTCCCGGTTAGATATTTGGGTATTCCGCTTGCTCCTCTAAGTATTTCTGTAGCCCAGTTCTCTCCCCTGATTGACAAGGTTACAGATTATTTAGATGCATGGAACTCAAAAACTCTTTCTTATGCGGGGAAGGTTGAGTTGATTACATCCGTTTTGCAGGGAGTGCAAGCTTTTTGGATGGGCATCTTCCCCATTCCGAGGGCCATCATTGATAGAATAACATCCCTTTGTAGAATGTTTCTTTGGGGAAATAAGCATGCGAAAGTTGCATGGAGTGATGTTTGTTTACCAAAAAATGAGGGGGGTTTAGGGATTAGAGATGCTAAGGTATGGAATTATGCCTTGCTGTCCCGAACCCTTTGGAATATACATGCTAAAAAAGACTCTTTATGGGTGAAATGGATGAATGAAGTCTATCTCTTTGGGAGAGATGTGTGGACATTTGTGCCACACACAAAGGACTCTAGGCTTATAAAGACTATTGGGACTGTCCGGGACTTGCTCATATCCAAGTTCCCTTCTCTAGACATGGCCGTGATTCACATGGGCAAAATGTCCCAAAATGGGAAATTGTCTTCCTCGAAAATATATGATTTGCTTAGAATCAAAGGCACAATTCATCCTTGGATGTCCTTCATATGGAAGAGTTATATTCCCCCCAAATTCTCATTCATTACTTGGCTTGCCTTCCGGGGAAGATTGGCTACATATGATTGCTTGGGGTTTCTTGATGTTGTTAACATTTGTCAGTTTTGTAAGGGTGGCCCGGAAACGGTGTCACACCTATATTTTGAATGTGTATTTACAGGACAGATTTGGAACTTGATTCGGGATTGGCTTGGACTGACTAGGCAGATGACTACGCTTTCAAGTGCGGTTAAATGGATGAAGAAGGAGCAATCTGGAGCCAACGTCAAAGCCAAAGCCGTGAGGCTATCTTTTTGCTACACCGTCTATTGGATTTGGCGCATGAGGAATATGATTTGTTTTGAGAAGGCCAAGATTATGGTGACTGATATGGTCAAACATATCAAATTTATGGTGTATAAAGTACTTTATTACATGTATCCAATTGATAGGATAACATTCTGATCCTTTTTTTGCGTTTTGGTCACCGATTTGTGATGGCTAGCATATATGCGTAGCTAGTTGGGTGAGTTCTTTGAGTTTTTTGGAGGTGACGAGGTATCCTTGCTTGGGATGACCTCTTTTTGTGTTTTTGCTACTGTATAGATCTACATAAACACTTTGGATATATATATTTACAGTTTATCCAAAAAAATAGAACTCGGTAAGATCTTTCCAACGAGATATTAAACAATTTCAACGACACAAAAAATAGAGCAAGATATGATTGCATCAAATTCTACACGAGTTCAGAGTGAAATCAGAAACATTTGTAATAATAATAATAATACAAATAATAATAATAATAATAATAATAATAATAATAATAATAATAATAATAATAATAATAATAATAATAATAAAACAACAATAATAATACCCCTAATAATAATAATAATAATGATAATAGTAATAATGATGATGATAATAATAATAATAGCAATAATAATAATAATAGTAATAATAATAGTAATAATAATAATAGTAATAATAATAATAGTAATAATAATTTTAATAATAATAACAGTAATAATAATAATAGTAATAATAATAATATTAGTAATAATAATAATATGAATAATAATAATAATAATATTAATAATATTAATAATAAAAATAATAATAATAATAATAGTAATAATAATAATAATAATAATAATAAATAATAATAATAATAATAATAATAATAATAATAATAATAATAATAATGATAATAATGATAATAATAATGATGATAATAATAATAATGATAATAATAATGATGATAATAAAAATAATGATAATAATAATGATAATAATAATAAAGATAATAATAATAACGATAATAATAACAATGATAATAATAACAATGATAATAATAATGATAATAATAATAATAATAATAATAATAATTAGGCAATTATCCCTTGATATTTTGAAACCAGCACCTGACGACAAGTTTTAGAACTCAGTAAGATCTTTCCAACGAGATACTAAACGCTTTCAATGGCACAAAATAGAGCAATATATGACTGCATCAAATTCTACACGAGTTCAGAGTGAAATCAGAAACATTTGTGAATATATGGTTAATCTAAAAATTTTAATTAATGCATTGTAAATGAAGCTGGAACAATAGTTTTAGAGCTCCGATCTATCTTTTCAACGAGATATATTACGCTCCAAACGTATAAACACATAACAAGATATGAGTGTCACAAATACTTAGCCTTATCTCTATGATTTAGCGTTTTCAGCGAAAATAGAGCACTTTTAGCGTAAATAAAGTGTATTTTATTAATTAGGCAATCATCCCTTGATATTTTGAAACCAGCGCCTGAAGACAAGTTTTAGAACTCGGTATGATATTTCCAACGAGATATTAAACGCTTTGAACGGCACAAAATAGAGCAAGATATGATCGCATCAAATTCTACACGAGTTCGGAGTGAAATCAGAAACATTTGTGAATATATCGTTAATCTGTAACTTTTAATTAATGCATTGTAAATGAAGTTGGAACAATAGCTTTAGAGCTCCGATCTATCTTTCCAACGAGATATAATACGCTCCAAACGGATAAACACACAGCAAGATATGAGTGTCACAAATACTTAGCCTTATCTCTATGATTTAGCGTTTTCAGCGAAAATAGAGCACTTTTAGCGTAAATACAGAGTATTTTAGTAATTAGGCAATCATCCCTTCATATTCTGAAACCAGAGCCTGAAGACAAGTTTTAGAACTCGGTAAGATCTTTCCAACGAGATATTAAACGCTTTCAACGGCACAAAATAGAGCATGATATGATCCAATCACATTCTACACGAGTTCGGAGTGAAATCAGAAACATTTGTGAATATATGGTTAATCTGTGACTTTTAATTAATGCATTGTAAATGAAGTTGGAACAATAGCTTTAAATCTCCGATCTTTCTTTCCAACGAGATATAATACGCTCCAAACGGATAAACACACAGCAAGATATGAGTGTCACAAATACTTAGCCTTATCTCTATGATTTAGCGTTTTCAGAGAAAATAGAGCACTTTTAGCGTAAATACAGTGTATTTTAGTAATTAGGCAGTCATCCCTTGATATTTTGAAACCAGCGCCTGAAGACTAGTTTTAGAACTCATTAAGATCTTTCCAACGAGATATTAAACGCTTTCAAGGGCACAAAATAGAGCAAGATATGATCGCATCAAATTCTACACGAGTTCAGAGTGAAATCAGAAACATTTGTGAATATATGGTTAATCTGTAACTTTTAATTAATGCATTGTAAATGAAGTTGGAACAATAGCTTTCGAGCCCCGATCTATCTTTCCATCGAGATATAATACGCTCCAAATGGATAAACACACAGCAAGATATGAGTGTCACAAATACTTAGCCTTATCTCTAAGATTTAGCGTTTTCAGCGAAAATAGAGCACTTTTAGCGTAAATACAGTGTATTTTAGTAATTAGGCAATCATCCCTTGATATTTTGAAACCAGCGCCTGAAGACAAGTTTTAGAACTCGGTATGATATTTCCAACGAGATATTAAACGCTTTGAACGGCACAAAATAGAGCAAGATATGATCGCATCAAATTCTACACGAGTTCGGAGTGAAATCAGAAACATTTGTGAATACATCATTAATCTGTAACTTTTAATTAATGCATTGTAAATGAAGTTGGAACAATAGTTTTAGAGCTACGATCTATCTTTCGAACGAGATATATTACGCTCCAAACGGATAAACATACAACAAGATATGAGTGTCACAAATACTTAGCCTTATCCCTATGATTTAGCGTTTTCAGCGAAAATAGAGCACCTTTAGCGTAAATACAGTGTATTTTAGTAATTAGGCAATCATCCTTGATATTTTGAAACCAGCGCCTGAAAACAAGTTTTAGAACTCGGTGAGATCTTTCCAACGAGATATTAAACAATTTCAACGACACAAAATAGAGCAAGATATGACCGCATCAAATTCTACACGAGTTCAGAGTGAAATCAGAAACATTTGTAATAATAATAATAATAATAATAATAATAAAATAACAATAATAATACCCCTAATAATAATAATAGTAATGATGATGATAATAATAATAATAATAATAGCAATAATAATAATAGTAATAATAATAGTAATAATAATAATAGTAATAATAATAATAGTAATAATAATTGTAATAATAATAACAGTAATAATAATAGTAATAATAATAATATTAGTGATAATAATAATATGAATAATAATAATAATAATAATAATATTAATAATAATAAAAATAATAATAATAATAATAATAATAAATAATAATAATAATAATAATAATAATGATGATGATGATGATAATAATAATAATGATAATAATAATAATGATAATAATAATAATGATAATAATAATGATGATAATAATAATAATGATAATAATAATAATGATAATAATAATAACGATATTAATTACAATGATAATAATAACAATGATAATAATAACAATGATAATACTAACAATGATAATAATAACAATGATAATAATAACAATGATAATAATAATGATAATAATAATAATAATAATAATAATAATAATTAGGCAATTATCCCTTGATATTTTAAAACCAGCACCTGACGACAAGTTTTAGAACTCAGTAAGATCTTTCCAACGAGATAATAAACGCTTTCAACGGCACAAATGAAGTTGGAACAATAGTTTTAGAGATCCGATCTATCTTTCCAACGAAATATATTACGCTCCAATCGTATAAACACATAACAAGATATGAGTGTCACAAATACTTAGCCTTATCACTATGATTTAGCGTTTTCAGCGAAAATAGAGCACTTTTAGCGTAAATAAAGTGTATTTTAGTAATTAGGCACTCATCTCTTGATATTTTGAAACCGGCGACTGAGACAAGTTTTAGAACTCGGTAAGATCTTTCCAACGAGATATTAAACGCTTTTAGCGGCACAAAATAGAGCAAGATATGATCGCATCAAATTCTACACGAGTTCGGAGTGAAATCAGAAACATTTGTGAATGTATGGTTAATCTGTAACTTTTAATTAATGCATTGTAAATGAAGTTGGAACAATAGCTTTAGGGCGTCCGATCTATCTTTCCAACTAGATATAATACGATCCAAACGGATAAGCACATAGCAAGATATGAGTGTCACAAATACTTAGCCTTATCTCTATGATTTAGCATTTTCAGCGAAAAGAGCGCACTTTTAGCGTAAATACAGTGTATTTTAGTAATAAAGCAATCATCCCTTGATATTCTGAAACCAGCGCCTGAAGACAAGTTTTATAACTAGCTAAGATCTTTCTAACGAGATATTAAACGCTTTCAACAGCACAAAATAGAGCAAGATATGATCACATCAAATTCTACACGAGTTCGGAGTGAAATCAGAAACATTTGTGAATATATGGTTAATCTGTAACTTTTAATTAATGAATTGTAAATGGAGTGGGAACAATAGCTTTAGAGCTCCGATCTATCATTCTAACGAGATATAATACGCTCCAAATGGATAAACACACAGCAAGATATGTGTGTTACAAATACTTAGCCTCATCTCTATAAATTAGCGTTTTCAGCGAAAATAGAGCACTTTTAGCGTAAATACAGTGTATTTTAGTAATTAGGCAATCATCCATTGATATTTTGAAACCAGCGCCTGAAGACAAGTTTTAGAACTCGGTATGATATTTCCAACGTGATATTAAACGCTTTCAACGGCACAAAATAGAGCAAGATATGAACGCATCAAATTCTACACGAGTTCAGAGTGAAATCAGAAACATTTGTGAATTTATCGTTAATCTGTAACTTTTAATTAATGCATTGAAAATAAATTTGGAACAATAGCTTTAAAGCTCCGATCAATCTTTCCAACGAGATATAATACGCTCCAAACGGATAAACACACAGCAGGATATGAGTGTCCCAAATACTTAGCCTTATCTCTAGGATTTAGCGTTTTCAGCGAAAATAGAGCACTTTTAGCGTAAATACAATCTATTTTAGTAATTAGGCAATCATCCCTTGATATCTTGAAACCAGTGCCTGACGACAAGTTTTAGAAATCGGTAAGATCTTTCAAACGAGATATTAAACGCTTTCAACGGCACAAAATAGAGCAAGATATGATCGCATCAAATTCTACACGAGTTCGGAGTGAAATCAGAAACATATGTGAATATATGGTTAATCTGTAACTTTTAATTAATGCATTGTAAATTAAGTTGGAACAATAGCTTTAGAGATCCGATCTATCTTTCCAACGACATATAATATGCTCGAAACGGATAAACACACAGCAAGATATGAGTGTCACAAATACTTAGCCTTATCTCTATGATTTAGCGTTTTCAGAGAAAATAGAGTACTTTTAGCGTAAATACAGTGTATTTTAGTAATTCTGCAGTCATCCCTCGATATTTTGTAACCAGCACCTGAAGACAATTTTTAGAACTCGGTAAGAGCTTTCCAACGAGATATTAAACGCTTTCAACGGCACAAAATAGAGCAAGATATGATCGAATCAAATTCTACACGAGTTCGGAGTGAAATCAGAAACATTTGTGAATATATGGTTAATATGTAACTTTTAATTAATGAATTGTAAATTAAGTTGGAACAATAGCTTTAGAGCTCCGATCTATCTTTCCAACGAGATATAATACGCTCCAAACGGATAAACACACAGCAAGATATGAGTGTCACAAATACTTAGCCTTATCTCTATGATTTAGCGTTTTCAGCGAAAATAGAGCACTTTTAGCGTAAATTCAGTGTATTTTAGTAATTAAGAAATCATCCCTTGATATTTTGAAACCAGCGCCAGAAGACAAGTTTTAGAACTAGGTAAGATCGTTCCAAAGAGATATTAAACGCTTTCAACGGCACAAAATAGAGCAAGATATGATCGCATCAAATTTTACACGAGTTCTGAGTGAAATCAGAAACATTTGTGAATATATGGTTAATCTGTAACTTTTAATTAATGCATTGTAAATGAAGTTGGAACAATATATTTAGAGCTCCGATATATCTTTCCCACGAGATATAATACGCTCCAAACGGATAAACACACAGCAAGATATGAGTGTCACAAATACTTAGCCTTATCTCTATGATTTAGCGTTTTCAGCGAAAATAGAGCACTTTTAGCGTAAATACAGTGTATTTTAGTAATTTGGCAATCATCCCTTGATATTTTGAAACCAGAGCCTGAAGACAAGTTTTAGAACTCGGAAAGATGTTTCCAACGAGATATAAAACGCTTTCAACGGCACAAAATAGAGCAAGATATGATCGCATCAAATTCTACACGAGTTCGGAGTAAAATCAGAAACATTTGTGAATATATGGTTAATCTTTAACTTTTAATTAATGCATTGCAAATGAAGTTGGAACAATAGCTTTAGATCTCCGATCTATCTTTCCAACGAGATATAATACGCTCGAAACGGATAAACACACAGCAAGATATGAGTGTCACAAATACTTAGCCTTATCACTATGATTTAGCGTTTTCAGCGAAAATAGAGCACTTGTATCGTAAATACAGTGTATTTTAGTAATTAGGCAATCATCCCTTGATATTCTGAAACCAGAGCCTAAATACAAGTTTTAGAACTCGGTAAGATCTTTCCAACGAGATATTAAACGCTTTCAACGGCACAAAATAGAGCAAGATATGATCGCATCACATTCTACACGAGTTCGGAGTGAAATCAGAAATATTAGGTAATATATGGTTAATCTGTAACTTTTAATTAATGCATTGTAAATGAAGTTGGAACAATAGCTTTAGAGCTCCGATCTATCTTTCCAACGAGATATAATACGCTCCCAACGGATAAACACACAGCAAGATATGAGTGTCACAAATACTTAGCCTTATCTCTATGATTCAGCGTTTTCAGCGAAAATAGAGCACTTTTAGCGTAAATACAGTGTATTTTAGTAATTACGCAATAATCCCTTGATATTTTGAAACCAGCGCCTGAAGACAAGTTTTAGAACTCGGTAACATCTCTCCAACGAGATAATAAACGCTTTCAACGGCACAAAATAGAGCAAGATATGATCGCATCATATTCTACACCAGTTCGGAGTGAAATCAGAAACATTTGGGAATATATGGTTAATCTGTAACTTTTATTTAATCCATTGTAAATGAAGTTGGAAAATAGCTTTAGAGCCCCGATCTATCTTTCCAACGAGATATAATACGCTCTAAACGGATAAACACACAGCAAGATATGAGTGTCACAAATACTTAGGCTTATCTCTATGATTTAGCGTTTTCAGCGAAAATAGAGCACTTTTAGCGTAAATACAGTGCATTTTAGTAATTAGGCAATCATCCCTTGATATTTTGAAACCAACGCCAAGGGATCATCCGCGACCCAGTTCCTCTTTTCCGTACGATTCATGGCGTCTTTGATTAGGAGCTTTTTTGTGTTATCTGATGGTGGAATCCTGTGGCTTTTATTCGTAACTTCCGTCTAAACCTAAATCCTACTTGGATTTGAGGTTGGGGAGTTTGCGCGAGTAATTCTTTTTCGCGAAATTCACTGTTCATTGGTTTTGATTTTGGGTTGCGATTGGATTTTGACGACTGTCTTAGCGAATTGAAGCTGGTTTGGGAGTCACCTGGTCTGGATTACCGGAGTTAGGCGCTTCTACAGTGGTTTTCTTTTCAAAACGACAGCTCGAGGTAAACTATTTGTCGCTGTTCCGAAGCTTTCGTTGTTTCTGGAGGATTTTTTTGGGCGTTTACTACGACGACGACCCTCTGTTTCTCAGATATCTCAGAAGCACGGTAATACTGCTCTGGGACTTGCTGCCAGGTAAAGACAACACTGACTTTGGGGAAGAAGTCTGAATTCTGAGTTTTTGGAACGATGCTCTGCTCATTTGAACTCTGAATTTCCGCTGCATCTCTTACTAAGTTCTTGGGGGGAAGAAACAAGTGCAAGGTAGTGAGCTGATTACCGCCATGGGGAGAAAGAAAACAACAATGAACTGTGAATCTTCTTCTGGACTTAACAGGTCAAAAGCAGGTAACTTTGACATTCTGCCAGATTGTGAGGATGATTTCCCTACTTTGAAAAAATCTCTGGCTAATCCTAGGATCTCTGAAAGTGATAAATTGTCTGCTGCTAATTTGACTCCAAAACATGCTAAGGCTACCGGGAATAACATCAATGCTAAATCTGGGACTGTTAAGGGAATTACGGCTGAGGTTTCAAAGGTTGCTGGGGGCATGACTGAACATGCTGCTGCTATACAAAATGGAGGGACTGTTGTGAAAGAAAAGGCTGTTCAAGAACCAACTCCTTGGACCACTTTGTTTAAGGATAATCGTGATCCGAGCCACGGGTTTAAGCTAAGATATATCCCTCCTATAGGTGAGACCTTGGATTTTGGGGATCGAGTTTTACCGACTATGGTTGAAATGTGGGGTTTTTGCTTAGTAGGTCACTTCACCGGAAATTTCCCGGGACTCAAAGCGGTTCATGACCTTATAGCAAAATGGGATATCAAGTGCCTTGTGAGGTCCCACAAAAAGGGTTGGTTGATTTTTAAATTTCGAAGTGGAGAGGATAGATCAAAAGTTCTACTTGGAGGACCGTACACTGTGTTTGGGAAATTGCTCATGCTCAAGGAACTTTCGGAAAATTTTTCGTTTGAGGACGAAGAATTTTTAAAAGTACCAATTTGGGTTAAGTTCCATGATTTACCTATGCAACTATGGAATGAGGAGGCCATGAGTGAGGTAGCTTCCATGGTTGGGGTCCCAATAGCTACGGATAAAATCACCAAAGAGAGGATCAACAACGACTATGCTAGAGTGTTGATAGAGGTTGATATCTCGAAGCTGCCACCACTCTCGTTTCCTATACGGTTACCTTCCCTAAAGGTATTCAAACAAAGTGTGGTTTATGAAACTTTTCCTAGTTATTGTTTTCATTGCAAAGAATATGGGCACCACCCATTTATTTGTAAGAAGTTATGTGGGGTTGGGGAAAACAAGGAAATCGTTGTTGTTGGGGAAATTGACGAAGTTGGACTTACTTCTGTCCGGGCAGAATCTTCCCAGGAGCTTCACCCGACCGGGCCTAAGCCTAGCCCGACCGGGTCCAGTGGAAAAACAGCTGCCAAGGGGCCACACCCGACCGGGCCAACCCCAAACCCGACCGGGGTACTTGGGCAGACTGCCCACGTGCCTGAACTGCCTGCTATGAAAGGGAGAATGACTATTGGCCAACTTATGGGTGTGAAAACAGTCCATGAGTCCTCCGAGGATGAAGACGACGAGGTCTTTTTGGAAGAAAATGAAAGACTAGTAACGAGGGAGACCGACTTGCACCAAAACGATGTAGTTATCAAATGTGAGGTGGTGAATGGAAAGAAGCTCAGGCTGTTTGTTAAGCCTTTTAAATTTGTGCACACTAATGTGATTAGAGTGGATACCTCCCTTCGACTTACGGATGACTTGGACAAAAAAGGCCTAACTTTCACCGCTAAATGTCTTGAGAAGTTACCGGGAGTTACTAAGAAGAAAGGGGAGATTTGCTTTGACTCAAAGTTTACTACTCCTTTCCGATTTTTCTTTGGATGATTATTTAGGGATACCTTTTATTTTGTCGGAGCTGGTTTTGTAGGTTTGTTTTTCTTTGGTTTCATGATGTTTGATTTGTGAGAATGTAGCCTTGAGTTTGTGGTACCCCGTGATATGGGATATGCACTTTGATTGTACTCGTGATGCATTGTACTATGCTGTTTTTCTGGATTTATATACTTACATTTTATCCAAAAAAAAATTGAAACCAGCGCCAAAAGACAAGTTTTAGAACTCGGTAAGATCGTTCCAACGAGATATTAAACGCTTTCAACGGCACAAAATAGAGCAAGATATGATCGCATCAAATTCTACACGAGTTCGGAGTGAAATCAGAAACATTTGTGAATATATCGTTAATCTGTAACTTTTAATTAATGCATTGTAAATGAAGGTTGAACAATAGCTTTAGAGCTCCGATCTATCTTTCCAACGAGATATAATACGCTCCAAACGGGTAAACACACACCAAGATATGAGTGTCACAAATACTTAGCCTTATCCCTATGATTTAGCGTTTTCAGCGAAAATAGAGCACCTTTAGCGTAAATACAGTGTATTTTAGTAATTAGGCAATCATCCTTGATATTTTGAAACCAGCGCCTGAAAACAAGTTTTAGAACTCGGTAAGATCTTTCCAACGAGATATTAAACAATTTCAACGACACAAAATAGAGCAAGATATGATCGCATCAAATTCTACACGAGTTCAGAGTGAAACCAGAAACATTTGTAATAATAATAATAATAATAATAATAATAATAATAATAAAATAACAATAATAATACCCCTAATAATAATAATAATAATAATAATAATAAAAATAATAGTAATAAGGATGATAATAATAATAATAGCAATAATAATATTAGTAATAATAATAGTAATAATAATAATAGTAATAATAATAACAGTAATAATAATAATATTAATAATAATAATATTAGTAATAATAATAATATGAATAATAATAATAATATTATTAATAATAATAATAATAATTGTAATAATAATAATAATAATAATAATAATAATAAAAATAATAATAATAATAATAATAATAATAATAATAATAATAATGATGATGATAATAATAATAATGATAATAATAGTAATGATAATAATAATGATAATAATAATGATGATAATAATAATAATAATGATAATAATAATAATGATAATAATAATAACGATAATAATAACAATGATAATAATAACAATGATAATAATAACAATGATAATAATAACAATGATAATAATAACAATGATAATAATAATGATAATAATAATAATAATAATAATAATAATAATAATAATAACAATAATAATAATAATAATAATAATTAGGCAATTATCCCTTGATATTTTGAATCCAGCGCCTGACGACAAGTTTTAGAACTCAGTAAGATCTTTCCAACAAGATACTAAACGCTTTCAACGGCACAAAATAGAGCAATATATAACCGCATAAAATTCTACACGAGTTCAGAGTGAAATCAGAAACATTTGTGAATATATGGTTAATCTATAAATTTTAATTAATGCATTGTAAATGAAGTTGGAACAATAGTTTTAGAGCTCCGATCTATCATTCCAACGAGATATATTACGCTCCAAACGTATAAACACATAACAAGATATGAGTGTCACAAGAACTTAGCCTTATCTCTATGATTTAGCGTTTTCAGCGAAAATAGAGCACTTTAAGCGTAAATAAAGTGTATTTTAGTAATTAGGCAATCATCCCTTCATATTTTGAAACCGGCGACTGAAGACAAGTTTTAGAACTCCGTAAGATCTTTCCAACGAGATATTAAACGCTTTCAGCGGCACAAAATAGAGCAAGATATGATCGCATCAGATTCTACACGAGTTCGGAGTGAAATCAGAAACATTTGTGAATATTTGGTTAATCTGTAACTTTTAATTAATGCATTGTAAATGAAGTTGGAACAATAGCTTTAGGGCATCCGATCTATCTTTCCAACTAGATATAATACGATCCAAACGGATAAACACATAGCAAGATATGAGTGTCACAAATACTTAGCCTTATCTCTATGATTTAGCATTTTCAGCGAAAATAGAGCACTTTTAGCGTAAATTCATTGTATTTTAGTAATTAAGCAATCATCCCTTGATATTTTGAAACCAGCGCCAGAAGACAAGTTTTAGAACTAGGTAAGATCGTTCCAACGAGATATTAACCGCTTTCAACGGCACAAAATAGAGCAAGATATGATCGCATCAAATTCTACACGAGTTCGGAGTGAAATCAGAAACATTTGTGAATATATGGTTAATCTGTAACTTTTAATTAATGCATTGTAAATGAAGTTGGAACAATAGCTTTAGAGCTCCGATCTATCTTTCCAACCAGATATAATACGCTCCCAACGGATAAACACACAGCAAGATATGAGTGTCACAAATACTTAGCCTTATATCTATGATTCAGCGTTTTCAGCGAAAATAGAGCACGTTTAGCGTAAATACAGTGTATTTTAGTAATTACGCAATAATCCATTGATATTTTGAAACCAGCGCCTGAAGACAAGTTTTAGAACTCGGTAACATCTCTCCAACGAGATAATAAACGCTTTCAACGGCACAAAATAGAGCAAGATATGATCGCATCATATTCTACACCAGTTCGGAGTGAAATCAGAAACATTTGGGAATATATGGTTAATCTGTAACTTTTATTTAATCCCTTGTAAATGAAGTAGGAAAATAGCTTTAGAGCCCCGATCTATCTTTCCAACGAGATATAATACGCTAAAACGGATAAACACATAGCAAGATATGAGTGTCACAAATACTTAGGCTTATCTCTATGATTTAGCGTTTTCAGCGAAAATAGAGCACTTTTTGCGTAAATACAGTGCATTCTAGTAATTAGCCAATCATCCCTTGATATTTTGAAACCAGCGCCAAAAGACAAGTTTTAGAACTCGGTAATTGGACTTTTGTTCCACACCAAAAAGGCTCCAGACTTATGAAGGCAATTGGAAATGTTAGGGACGTGATTGTAGCAAAGTTCCCTTCTTTGGACTTAACTTTGGATTGTCTTAGTAAAGTTTCCCAAAATGGAAAGCTTTCATCGTCTAAAGTGTATGACTTACTTCGCTTAAAAGGAACAATTAACCCTTGGATGTCGTTTATTTGGAAGAATTATATTCCTCCAAAACATTTTCATTACTTGGTTGGCTTGTCGAGGTAGATTACCCACATATGATAGATTGGAATTTTTGGATGTGACTAACATATGTCCTTATTGTAAGGGTGGCCCGGAAACGGTGTCACACCTATATTTTGAATGTCCTTTTACCAAACAGGTTTGGGAGAGAGTACGGAGCTGGCTTGGCATGACAAGAAGGATGACAACGATGCTTAGTGCAATCAAGTGGATCAAGAAAGAGCATAATGGTGCACATGCTAAGGCTAAAGCCGTGAGATTAGCTTTTTGCTATACTATATATTGGACATGGCGGATAAGGAACAAGATATGTTTTGAGCAGGCCAAGACTACGGTGGATCAAATGGTTAAACAAATCCAGTATATGGTCTATAAAGTGATTTACTCTATGTACCCAATTGAAAGGATAACATTCTAATTTTTTGCGGTTTATCACCAATCCTTTGTGATGGCTAGCTTACACATATAGCTAGATAGATGTGTTGTTTTTGGCGGTGATTGTAACACCCCGGGGCCCCACACGGACCCGAGGTAGTTACTCTAAACCTCTAGTACTGTCCCCACAAACCACCACGAGCCTTTACCGCGCACTTTGTCCTCACTCATGCGCGCCCTGAGAAACTTCCCAGGGGGTCACCCATCCCAAGACTACTCTCGTGCAAGCACGCTTAACTTTGGAGTTCTTAAGTGATGAGCTCCCTTAAAAGGAGATGCACCTCTGTTTGTATGAGTAGTAATATTAATCCTCTTATATTAATCTCGTGTATTACAATCACCCCCACTTAGGATCGCAACGTCCTCGTTGCGCCCTTAAACCAATCTCAATAAAACCCCAGAATCTTGCCACGCTAAGTGCCCGCCCGATATCTAACGGGTCAGCACACTGTCGCAGGGTTGCCCTGATACCACCTGTAACACCCCGGCCCAACAAGACCCGAGGTAGTTACTCCAGACCTCTACTACTGTCCCCACAAACCACCACGAGCCTTTACCGCGCACTTTGTCCTCACTCATGCGCGCCCTGAGAAACTTCCCAGGGGGTCACCCATCCCAAGACTACTCTCGTGCAAGCACGCTTAACTTTGGAGTTCTTGGGTGATGAGCTCCCTTAAAAGGAGATGCACCTCTGTTTGTATGAGTAGTACTATTAATCCTCTTATATTAATCTCGGGTATTACAGTGATAGGGTGTCCTTCCTTGGGATGCCCCTTTTTTATGTTTTGGTCTATACGTTGATGTACATAAACACTTTGGATATATATATATTTACAGTTTATCCAAAAAAATAGAACTCGGTAAGATCGTTCCAACTAGATATTAAATGCTTTCAACGGCACAAAATAGAGCAAGATATGATCGCATCAAATTCTACACGAGTTCGGAGTGAAATAAGAAACATTTGTGAATATCTGGTTAATCTGTATCTTTTAATTAATGCATTGTAAATGAAGTTAGAACAATAGCTTTAGAGTTCCGATCTATATTTCCAACGAGATATAATACGCTCGAAACGGATAAACACACAGCAAGATATGAGTGTCACAAATACATAGCCTTATCTCTATGATTTAGCGTTTCAGAGAAAATAGAGCACTTTTAGCGTAAATACAGTGTATTTTAGTAATTAGGAAATCATCCCTTGATATTTTGAAACAAGCGCCTGAAGACAAGTTTTACAACTCGCTAAGATCTTTCCAACGAGATATTAAACGCTTTCAACGGCACAAAATAGAGCAAGATATGATCGCATCAAATTCTACACGAGTTCGGAGTGAAATCAGAAACATTTGTGAATATATGGTTAATCTGTAACTTTTAATTAATGCATTGTAAATGAAGTTGGAACAATAGCTTTAGAGCTCCGATCTATCTTTCCAACGAGATATAATACGCTCCAAACGAATAAACACACACCAAGATATGAGTGTCACAAATACTTAGCCTTATCTCTATGATTTAGCGTTTTAAGCGAAAATAGAGCACTTTTAGCGTAAATACAGTGTATTTTAGTAATTAGGCAATCATCCCTTGATATTTTGAAACCAGCGCCTGAAGACATGTTTTAGAAATCGGTAAGAGCTTTCCAACGAGATATTAAACGCTTTCAACGGCACAAAATAGAGCAAGATATGATCGCATCATATTCTACACGAGTTCGGAGTGAAATCAGAAACATTTGTGAATATATGGTTAATCTGTAACTTTTAATTAATGCATTGTAAATTAAGCTGGCACAATAGCTTTAGAGCTCCGATCTATCTTTCCAACGAGATATAATACGCTCAAATGGATCAACACACAGCAAGATATGAGTGTCACACATACTTAGCCTTATCTCTATGATTTAGCGTTTTCAGCGAAAATAGAGCACTTTTAGCGTAAATACAGTGTATTTTAGTAATTAGGCAATCATACCTTGATATTTTGAAACCAGCGCCAAAAGACAAGTTTTAGAACTCGGTAAGATCGTTCCAACGAGATATTAAACGCTTTCAACGGCACAAAATAGAGCAAGACATGAGCGCATCAAATTCTACACGAGTTCGGGGTGAAATCAGAAACATTTGTGAATATATGGTTAATTTGTAACTTTTAATTAATGCATTGTAAATTAAGTTGGAAAAATAGCTTTAGAGCTCTGATCTATATTTCCAACGAGATATAATACGCTCGAAATGGATAAACACACAGCAAGATATGAGTGTCACAAATACTTAGCCTTATCTATATGATTTAGCGTTTTCAGCGAAAATAGAGCACTTTTAGCGTAAATACTGTGTATTTTTTAAATTCGGCAATCATCCCTTGATATTTTTAAACCAGCGCCGGAGGACAAAATTTAGAACTCGGTATGATCTTTCCAACGAGATATTAAAGGCTTTCAACGGCACAAATTAGAGCAAGATATGATCGTATAAAATTCTACACGACTTCGGAGTGAAATCAGAAACATTTGTGAATATATGGTTAATCTTTAACTTTTAATTAATGCATTGTAAATGAAGTTGGAACAATATCTTTAGAGATCCGATATATCTTTCCCACGAGATATAATACGCTCCAAACGGATAAACACACAGCAAGATATGAGTGTTACAAATAGAGCAAGTTTTACAAGTTTTACACGCGCCTGAAGACAAGTTTTATAACTCATTAAGATCTTTCCAACGAGATATTAAACGCTTTCAAAGGCACAAAATAGATCAAGATATGATCGCATCAAATTCTACACGAATTCAGAGTGAAATCAGAAACATTTGTAAATGAAGTTGGAACAATAGCTTTCGAGCCCCGATCTATCTTTCCAACGAGATATAATATGCTCCAAATGGATAAACACAGAGCAAGATATGAGTGACACAAATACTTAGCCTTATCTCTAAGATTTAGCGTTTTCAGCGAAAATAGAGCACTTTTAGCGTAAATACTGTGTATTTTTGAAATTAGGCAATCATCCCTTGATATTTTGAAACCAGCGCCTGAAGACAAATTTTAGAACTCGGTAAGATCTTTCCAACGAGATATTAAAGGCTTTCAATGGCACAAATTAGAGCACGATATGATCGTATAAAATTCTACACGACTTCGGAGTGAAATCAGAAACATTTGTGAATATATGGTTAATCTGTAACTTTTAATTAATGCATTGTAAATGAACTTGGAACAATAGCTTTAGAGCTCCGATCTATCTTTCCAACGAGATATAATAAGCTCCAAATTTATAAACACACAGCAAGATACGAGTGTCAGAAATACTTAGCCTTTTCTCTATGATTTACCGTTTTCAGAGAAAATAGAGCACTTTCAGCGTAAATACAGTGTATTTTAGTAATTAGGCAGTCATCCCTTGATTTTTTGAAACCAGCGCCTGAAGACAAGTTTTAGAACTCATTAAGATCTTTCCAACTAGATATTAAACGATTTCAACGGCACAAAATAGAGCAAGATATGATCGCATCAAATTCTACACGAGTTCAGAGTGAAATCAGAAACATTTGTGAATATATGGTTAATCTGTAACTTTTAATTAATGCATTGTAAATGAAGTTGGAACAATCGCTTTCGAGCCCCGATCTATCTTTCCAACGAGATATAATACGCTCCAAATCAATAAACACACCGCAAGATATGAGTGTCACAAATACCTAGCCTTATCTCTAAGATTTAGCGTTTTCAGCGAAAATAGAGCACGTTTAGCGTAAATACAGTGTATTTTATTAATTAGGCAATCATCCCTTGATATTTTGAAACCAGAGCCTTAAGACAAGTTTTAGAACTCGGTATGATATTTCCAACGAGATATTAAACGCTTTGAACGGCACAAAATAGAGCTAGATATGATCGCATCAAATTCTACACGAGTTCGGAGTGAAATCAGAAACATTTGTGAATATATCGTTAATCTGTAACTTTTAATTAATGCATTGTAAATGAAGTTGGAACAATAGTTTTAGAGCTCCGATCTATCTTTCCAACGAGATATATTACGCTCCAAACGGATAAACACACAACAAGATATGAGTGTCACAAATACTTAGCCTTATCTCTATGATTTAGCGTTTTCAGCGAAAATAGAGCACTTTTAGCGTAAATAAAGTGTATTTTAGTAATTAGGCAATCATCCCTTGATATTTTGAAACCAGCGCCTGAAGACAAGTTTTAGAACTCGGTAAGATCTTTCCAACGAGATATTTAACGCTTTCAACGGCACAAAATAGAGCAAGATATAATCGCATCAAATTCTACACGAGTTCAGAGTGAAATCAAAAACATTTGTGAATATATGGTTAATCTGTAACTTTTAATTAATACAGTGTATTTTAGTAATTAGGCAGTCATCCCTTGATATTTTGAAACCAGCGCCTGAAGACAAGTTTTATAACTCACTAAGATCTTTCCAACGAGATATTAAACGCTTTCAACGGCACAAAATAGAGCAAGATATGATCGCATCAAATTCTACACGAGTTCAGAGTGAAATCAGAAACATTTGTGAATATATGGTTAATCTGTAACTTTTAATTAATGCATTGTAAATGAAGTTGGAACAATAGCTTTCGAGCCCCGATCTATCTTTCCAACGAGATATAATACGCTACAAATGGATAAACACACAGCAAGATATGAGTGTCACAAATACTTAGCCTTATCTCTAAGATTTAGCGTTTTCAGCGAAAATAGAGCACTTTTAGCGTAAATACTGTGTATTTTTGAAATTAGGCAATCATCCCTTGATATTTTGAATCCAGCGCCTGAAGACAAGTTTTAGAACTCGGTAAGATCTTTCCAACGAGATATTAAAGGCTTTCAATGGCACAAATTAGAGCAAGATATGATCGTATAAAATTCTACACGACTTCGGAGTGAAATTAGAAACATTTGTGAATATATGGTTAATCTGTAACTTTTAATTAATGCATTGTAAATGAAGTTGGAACAATAGCTTTAGAGCTCCGATCTATCTTTCCAACGAGATATAATAAGCTCCAAATGGATAAACACACAGCAAGATACGAGTGTCAGAAATACTTAGCCTTATATCTATGATTTACCGTTTTCAGAGAAAATAGAGCACTTTTAGCGTAAATACAGTGTATTTTAGTAATTAGTCAGTCATCCCTTGATATTTTGAAACCATCGCCTGAGAAACCAGCGCCTGGTTTTTCCGTTGAGAGACTCTCTCTCAAGCTTTACGCTTCTCGGAAAAAAACCTCAAGCTTCTTGCGCAAAACTCCATCTTCTTCACCATTTCTTCCTTTTTGAGCTCGTTTGGTAGCTGCTTTACACTTCCTCTCGTCTGGGGGGTAAATCCTCTACCTTTTGAGCTCTTTTTGGAGATTTTCTGGACTGGTTCTCTTAGCTTGCGCTCGGTGTTACTATTCACGTGAATAGGTCAACGGCGTTTGCTCCTACTTCCGGTGGGTGTTTTTCCGAACGGACTTTAGTTCTAGCTTCCCCTTGCTCCGGTGATTAACTTTCTCTAAAAAGTTTCATCATCGGACTGGTTGCTATTTTCGTCCGTACTCGTCTTCCCCATTCTATTTCGGGGTGAATAGTGCGGTTTTCACCATTGTTGGTTCTCCGAAGGTTTATGACTTAAGGGGAGGTCCTTCTTGGCTCTCCCTTGTGTTCCGATGCCTAAAGGGAAGGCAAAAGCGAAGAAGAAGACTCCAAAGGCCCCAACCAAATCGTCCACACACCTCAAAGACAAGACTCTTCCTAAGGAGGTGGATGAGGTGGTTTCGGAATCTACCTCATGTCAAGGTACTCCTATGTCCTCGGCTGACCCCCTTCATGGGGAGGTAAATTGTATTCCTCTTATTCTTGATGCTACTACTATTGAGGATGTTTGTGATGAACCTTTGGTTGAGGATTTGTGTGATAAATCCATTGTTGATGCTAATGTTTGTGATGATATCATCTCGGATGAGTATGCGATTGATGAAACTGTTTTAGCTATCATTGATGACACTTTGCCTTCGGATAAGGCTGAAAGTTTGAAAGATGACCCTTTTATTACCAATGCTACTCCCCCTGAACTCCTTCATGCCGCGGCTTTGGCTAATGCCACGGCTTTGCCTAATGCCACGGCTTTGGATGTTAATTCCGCGGCTTCGGTTGTTATTCAAAACAAGGGGGACATACCCTCTTCCTCTAATGTCGCGGCTTTGGCTGCTCTTAAGGGCAAAGGAGTGGTCATTGAGGAGACTACTTCTAAAGCCCTCCCTTGGTCTTCCCTTTTAAGGATAATAGGAAACCCGAGAAGGGTATGAAGCTCAAATTTATTGAACCGGTGGGAGAGTTTGTTGATCTCTCTAATAGGAAGATGGCCTCTATGATTGAAATTTGGGGCTTTTGCCTTGTTGCCTACTTTGATGGTAGGTTTCCCGGTTTTAAGGCTATACATGAGATGATCAACAAATGGAATGTACCTTGCCAAGCTAGATCCCATGACAAGGGATGGGTCATTTTTAAATTTCACAATGAAGAGGATAGAACTAAAGTCCTCTCGGGTGGACCACACACCATCCTTGGGAAATCTTTCCCTTTGAAACCTCTCTTGGAGGACTTCTCCATGGATAGTGATGAGTTCCTTAAACTCCCTATTTGGGTACAATTCCCACATCTTCCTATGAGACTTTGGGAGGAGGACATTATAAGTGAGATTGCTTCTCGTGTGGGTGTGCCTTTGGCCACGGATAGAGTTACACAAGAAAAAGTGAGATCTCACTTTGCCCAGGTCCTAATTGAGATTGATGCTTCCAAACCTCCTCCTTTGGAACTTAAGATAAAGTTGCCCAATGGCAAATTTCACAAACAATTTGTGAGATATGAAACTTACCCCAACTTTTGCTTTCATTGCAAAAGTTTTGGGCACCATGCCTTTACGTGCAAAGTGTTGGCCGAAATTGAAAAGAAGAACAAAGAAGGTAATGAGGCTGCCTTGCCTCCTAAGGAGGATCCTAAAGGGGTTAACACCCTTCTAAATAAGGAGGATCCTAAAGGGGCAAACACCATTACTTCCAACAACAAGGAAGGAAAGGCCTATATCCCCTCGGAATTACATGATAAGATGCCCAAGTTTAAAAAGAATGATCACCCTTTCTTTAGGGTGACTAGAGTGCGTAGAGGGCCACACAAATATATTGTGGAGGAAGAGGAGGAAGGGGTGGACCCTCCCCCCCGGGAGGTGGAACCTTTGGTGGACAAAACTGTCCGTACGGTTAAGACCTCTCTTGTTGACACTTTCATTGATGAGGTAGTGGTGGACATGGATGTCAATGATCCCCTCCATCCTATTATCAAACTCAAACACCAAAAAGAGGTTGATGAACCTACTCTCAAACTTAACCATAATCTTAGAATTGTGGAGGCCAATGCCCCCGGGATACAATTTACTAAGAATTGTTTAGAAGACCTTCCCGTAATTAAAGTTTGTGACAAAGGTTACACCTATTCCTCTAAGTTTCTCAAAGGGGTGTTTAAACATTATCTAAACCATCATTTTGAGGATGGTAACTTACAAGGAAATGCTCTTAAGGTCAAAGACCTTAGGAAGTTCACTAAAGATTCTCCACGGATTGTGTATGACATTCGTGATGCTTATCTTGATGATGTTGTTGTTAAAATTGATCTTTTTCCTAATGATAAACCGTGGATACATCTCAAGCATATTGAGGATGTGAAGGAGGATTTTGTTTGACTTGATGACTATTTGGGTACCACCACTAACCATTTGATGAAAGGTATCAATTTCACCAAAGATTGTTTGAAATCCCTTCCCGGGATCCTTCCCACGGATGAGGGATACGAAGTCTCCCATATCTTTATGGAGCAAGTCTATTTCCTATTTTTGGATAGATATACTCCGAGGGCTCCTTTTAAGCCTAAACCGAAAGGTTTTGGTGTTAGAAATGATGGGGAAAGAAGGTACACTAAATGTTTTTAATGTTTGTGTCCTCTTGGAATATTAGAGGTCTTAACAAGACCTCAAAATAAAACTCTATTGGTGCTTTTATCCGTGATAAGAAGATCCATGTTTGCTGCCTTCTTGAGACTAAAATGTCTACACATAACTTTGACAAGTTCATGGTTACTAGGTGGCCTAGTTGGTTATCTAGTACTAACTTTGATAAAATTGAGGGGGGCAGGATTGCCCTCATTTGGAACCCCAACTTTGTGAACATTAACATCTTGGAGGTGGATGCCCAACACATCCATTGTGAGATTAGGTGTAAGATCACACAAAATACCTTTTTTGTGACCTTCATCTATGCTCTCTACATGGTTGTGGAAAGAAGAAACCTTTGGGAGCACATTGCTATCTTAGAGCCTAATATCAATCACCCTTGGATTGTTATGGGGGATTTTAACTGTGTAGGCAGTCCTAACGAAAGGATTGGGCCTACCCCCCCTTCGGTCTATTACATCCAACATCTTAATGATTTCAAGGTTCAAGCAAACCTTACTGACTCTCCTTCCACAGGTGAGTTCCTTACGTGGAATAGGGGCTCCCTTTGGGCCAAACTTGATAGAGTTCTCATGAATTCTTGCTGGTCCACCTTTAATATTACTTGTAATGCTCACTACTTTGAGATGGAAGTGGACTTTGACCACTGTGCTGTGCTTGTTACTATTGGCAATAATTCTCTTGTTGGTTCTAGGTCTTTCAAGTTCTTTAACATGTGGCTTAATCATGAGGCCTTTACCAACATTTTAACCAACCATTGGTTTCAAGAGATGTATGGCACACCTCAGTTTAGATTGGCCCGTAAACTGAAGAGGCTTAAAAAACCTCTTAAGGAGCTTAATTTCAATGCTTTTGGTCATATTTCTGAGAAGGCCAAGGAGGCTAATAAGGAGTATAAGAGGCTCCATGCTCTGTTACTCCTTTCTCCTCTGGATGAGAATATTAAACTTGAGGTTGCCTCGGCCAAAAAGTATGCTTTGAACCTCAAGAGGGCTGAGGAGGATTTTTTCAGACAAAAGGCCAAAGCTAATCACTTGATCTTAAGTGACCGGGGAACTAAGTACTTTCATTCTATTGTCAAAAAGAATGTGGCTAGAAACTCCATTACTTCTATTAAACTAGAGAATGGAGATTCCACCACATCTCTTAATCTTGTGGCTTCTGAGCTGGTTGGCTTCTATACCAACCTCTTTGGTACTTCTTGTCCTAATGTGGATATTAACCCTGACATCATTCTTTTTGGTACTTGCCTTGATGACTCTAAACTTACTGGGCTTCTTGCCCCCATTTCTAATGATGAAATTAAGAATGCCATGTTTGACATTGGGGATAATAAATCCCCTGGGCCTGATGGCTTTACTTCTGCTTTCTTTAAGCATAATTGGAATATTGTTGGGCATGATGTTATTCTTGCTGTAAAGGGTTTTTTTAACTCGGGAAGCTCTTAAAACAGCTTAACCATACTGTTATTGCTCTTATTCCAAAGACCTCCCATGAGCCTATGGCGGCTGACTTTAGACCCATTGCTTGCACCAATGTCATCTATAAAACGATCACTAAGATCATTGCTGGCCGTATGATCCCTTGCCTTCCTGAGCTTATTGACCGGCCCAAGGGGCCTTTGTGGATGGGAGGCTTATGCTTGACAATGTCTTCTTAGACCAAGAGCTCATTAAAGTCTACTCTAGGAAACATATGTCTCCTAGATCTATGATCAAGGCTGATCTAAGAAAGGCGTATGACACCATTTCTTGGAACTTTTTGGAAAAGGTGCTTTTAACTATTGGGTTCCCCTACAGATTTGTTATGTGGATTATGGAATGTGTTTCTACACCTTCCTTTTCCATCTCCATTAATGGGGTTCTGCATGGTAACTTCAAAGGGAAGAGAGGCCTTCGGCAGGGGGACCCCATGTCTCCTCTTCTTTTTGTTATTTGCCTTGAGTAACTTTCTAGGCTCCTCCACACCAGAACTAAGGTTGCGGCCTTTAAGTTCCATCCTAAGTGTGCTAAACTGAATATCTCTCATGTGGCATATGCTGATGATCTCATGCTCTTTTCTAGAGGGGACTTCCCCTCTATTAAAGTTCTTATTGATGCTTTGGATGAGTTTGGGAACGTTTCTGGACTTAAAGTCAATTTTGACAAGTCTAACATTTTCCTTGGTGGCCTGGCTGACTATGAGCTGAACTATATCCTTAGCATGATTGATTTTAAGGAGGGATCCTTCCCTGTGAGGTACTTGGGCATTCCCCTTGCCCCCCTTAAAATTGCTGTTGCTCAATATGCTCCGCTGTTGGATTCCATTACCAATTATATTACGGCTTGGAACACTAAAACTCTTTCTTATGCTGGAAGAGTTGAACTTATCAAATCTGTTATCCAAGGTGTCCATTCCTTTTGGCTGCAAGCACTCCATATTCCTAAGGTTGTGCTTGATAGAATTACCTCTATCTGCCGCATCTTCCTTTGGGGGTGCAAGTTTGCCCGTGTTGCTTGGGCTAATATTTGCCTACCTTTGGAGGAGGGAGGGATTGGTATTCATGATACTAACATTTGGAATTCAGCCCTCCTTGCTAAAACCCTTTGGGATATCCACACTAAGAAGGATAACCTTTGGGTTAGATGGATCCATGGTGTCTACCTCAATGGTAGAGGTGTTTGGGAGTTTACACCTCACACAAGAGACTCCCAATTGATTAAAAAGATTGCCCTTGTTAGAAATCAGATTGTGTCCCATTTTGAGAATACACATGATGCCATTGATTTTCTTGAGAATATTCAAACCAATGGCAAACTTTCCTCAGCCAAGGTTTATAATCTGCTTCGAATTAAGGGGGAAACACATGCTTGGATGTCCTTTATTTGGAAGGGGTACATTCCCCCTAAGTTCTCTTTCACGGTTTGGCTTGCCTTCCGTAACCGGCTGGCCACTTTTGACAATCTTCATAGGCTTGATGTTGTCAATATCTGCCATTTTTGCAAGGGTGGTCCCGAATCGGTACCACACCTATTTTTTGCTTGTCCTTTTGCAGGTAACGTTTGGCAGAAAGTTAGAACCTGGCTGGAGCTGCCTAGGGAGATGAGGACGCTACACAGCTCGATGAAATGGATCAAGAAAGATAGGCAGGGCTCCGGAATAAAGGCCAAGGCAGCTAGGATCGCTTTTTGCTACTCCGTCTATTGGATTTGGAGGACTCGGAATGCTGTTTGCTTCGATGGTTTGACTCCTAAAGAGGACGATATTTTTGCTAGAATTCAGTATATCACTTACAAGATCTTGTATAGCCTTTACCCTTTTGAGCTCGTCAATTTGTAAGCCTTTGCTCCTCGTGTGATCCCTTCTGGGTGAGGGGCTTTTGGTTGTTGTTTTGGGCTGCTTGTTTGGCTTGTTTTGCTTTTCCTTCTCCTTGAGAAGTGGGCTGTTGTCTTTGTAGGCAGGTTGTGCGTTTTTTTAGGGTTGTCCGAATGTGGACAACTTGCATTTTTGTTTCCTTTGTGTTTGTACATTCTCTAACCCCCTTCTTCTTGGGTGTTTCTTTCTAATATACTTACAGTTCAGCCAAAAAACAAATTGAAACCATCGCCTGAAGACAAGTTTTAGAACTCATTAAGATCTTTCCAACGAGATATTAAACGATTTCAACGGCACAAAATAGAGCAAGATATGATCGCATCAAATTCTACACGAGTTCAGAGTGAAATCAGAAACATTTGTGAATATATGGTTAATCTGTAACTTTTAATTAATGCATTGTAAATGAAGTTGGAACAATAGCTTTCGAGCCCCGATCTATCTTTCCAACGAGATAAAATACGCTCCAAATGGATAAACACACAGCAAGATATGAGTGTCACACATACTTAGCCTTATCTCTATGATTTAGCGTTTTAAGCGAAAATAGAGCACTTTTAGCGTAAATACAGTGTATTTTAGTAATTAGGCAATCATCCCTTGATATTTTGAAACCAGCGCCTGAAGACATGTTTTAGAAATCGGTAAGAGCTTTCCAACGAGATATTAAACGCTTTCAACGGCACAAAATAGAGCAAGATATGATCGCATCAAATTCTACACGAGTTCGGAGTGAAATCAGAAACATTTGTGAATATATCGTTAATCTGTAACTTTTAATTAATGCATTGTAAATGAAGTTGGAACAATAGTTTTAGAGCTCCGATCTATTTTTCCAACGAGATATATTACGCTCCAAACGGATAAACACACAACAAGATATGAGTGTCACAAATACTTAGCCTTATCTCTATGATTTAGCGTTTTCAGCGAAAAAAGAGCACTTTTAGCGTAAATAAAGTGTATTTTAGTAATTAGGCAATCATCCCTTGATATTTTGAAACCTGCACCTGAAGACAAGTTTTAGAACTCGGTAAGATCTTTCCAACGAGATATTAAACGCTTTCAACGGCACAAAATAGAGCAAGATATGATCGCATCAAATTCTACACGAGTTCAGAGTGAGATCAAAAACATTTGTTAATATATGGTTAATCTGTAACTTTTAATTAATGCATTGTAAATGAAGTTGGAACAATAGCTTTCGAGCCCCGATCTATCTTTCCAACGAGATATAATACGCTCCAAATGGATAAACACACAGCAAGATATGAGTGTCACAAATACTTAGCCTTATCTCCATGATTTAGTGTTTTCAGTGAAAGTAGAGCATGTTTAGCGTAAATACAGTGTATTTTAGAAATTAGGAAATGATCCATAGTTATTTTGAAACCAACGCCTGAAGACCAGTTTTAGAACTCGGTATGATATTTCCAACGAGATATTAAACGCTTTGAACGGCACAAAATAGAGCAAGATATGATCGCATCAAATTCTACACGAGTTCGGAGTGAAATCAGAAACATTTGTGAATATATCGTTAATCTGTAACTTTTAATTAATGCATTGTAAATGAAGTTGGAACAATAGCTTTAGAGCTCCGATCTATCTTTCCAATGAGATATAATACGCTCCAAACGGGTAAACACACACCAAGATATGAGTGTCACAAATACTTAGCCTTATCGCTATGATTTAGCGTTTTCAGCGAAAATAGAGCACCTTTAGCGTAAATACAGTGTATTTTAGTAATTAGGCAATCATCCTTGATATTTTGAAACCAGCGCCTGAAAACAAGTTTTAAAACTCGGTAAGATCTTTCCAACGAGATATTAAACAATTTCAACGACACAAAATAGAGCAAGATATGATCGCTACAAATTCTACCCGAGTTCAGAGTGAAATCAGAAACATTTGTAATAATAATAATAATAATAAAATAATAATAATAATAATAATAATAATAATAATAATGAAATAAAAATAATAATACCCCTAATAATAATAATAATAATAATAATAATGATAATGATAATAATAATAATAATAATAATAATAATAATAATAATAATAATATTAATAATAATAATAATAATAATAATGATGATGATGATGATAATAATAATAATGATAATAATAATAATGATAATAATAATAATGATAATAATAATGATGATAATAATAATGATAATAATAATGATAATAATAATGATGATAATAATAATAATGATAATAATAATGATAATAATAATGATAATAATAATAACGATAATAATAACAACGATAATAATAACAACGATAATAATAACAACGATAATAATAACAACGATAATAATAACAATGATAATAATAACAATGATAATAATAGCAATGATAATAATAACAATGATAATAATAACAATGATAATAATAAAAATGATAATAATAATAATAATAATAATAATAATAATAATAATAATAATAATAATAATAATAATTAGGCAATTATCCCTTGATATTTTGAAACCAGCGCCTGACGAGAAGATATGACCGCATCAAATTCTACACGAGTTCAGAGTGAAATCAGAAACATTTGTGAATATATGGTTAATCTATAAATTTTAATTAATGCATTGTAAATGAAGTTGGAACAATAGTTTTAGAGCTCCGATCTATCTTTCCAACGAGATATATTACGCTCCAAACGTATAAACACATAACAAGATATGAGTGTCACAAATACTTAGCCTTATCTCTATGATTTAGCGTTTTCAGCGAAAATAGTGCACTTTTAGCGTAAATAACGTGTAGTTTAGTATTTAGGCAATCATCCCTTGATATTTTGAAACCGGCAACTGAAGACAAGTTTTAGAACTCGGTAAGATCTGTCCAACGAGATATTAAACGCTTTCAACGGCAAAAAATAGAGCAAGATATAATCGCATCAAATTCTACACGAGTTCGGAGTGAAATCAGAAACATTTGTGAATATATGGTTAATTTGTAACTTTTAATTAATGCATTGTAAATGAAGTTGGAACAATAGCTTTAGGACATCCGATCTATCTTTCCAACTAGATATAATACGATCCAAACGGATAAACACATAGCAAGATATGAGTGTCACAAATACGTAGCCTTATCTCTATGATTTAGCATTTTCAGCGAAAATAGCGCACTTTTAGCGTAAATACAGTGTATTTTAGTAATTAGGCAATCATCCCTTGATATTTTGAAACCAGCGCCTGAAGACAGGTTTTAGAAATCGCTAAGAGCTTTCTAACGAGATATTAAACGCTTTCAACAGCACACAATAGAGCAAGATATGATCACATCAAATTCTACACGAGTTCGGAGTGAAATCAGATACATTTGTGAATATATGGTTAATCTGTAACTTTTAATTAATGCAGCGTAAATGAAGTTGGAACAATAGCTTTAGAGCTCCGATCTATCATTCTAACGAGATATAATACGCTCCAAATGGATAAACACACAGCAAGATATGAGTGTTACAAATACTTAGCCTCATCTCTATGAATTAGCGTTTTCAGCGAAAATAGAGCACTTTTAGCGTAAATACAGTGTATTTTAGTAATTAGGCAATCATCCCTTGATATTTTGAAACCAGCGCCTGAAGACAAGTTTTAGAACTCGGTATGATATTTCCAACGAGATATTAAACGCTTTGAACGGCACAAAATAGAGCAAGATATGATCGCATCAAATTCTACACGAGTTCGGAGTGAAATCAGAAACATTTGTGAATATATGGTTAATCTGTAACTTTTAATTAATGCATTGTAAATGAAGTTGGAACAATAGCTTTAGAGCTGCGATCAATCTTTCCAACGAGATATAATACGCTCCAAACGAATAAACACACACCAAGATATGAGTGTCACAAATACTTAGCCTTATCTCTATGATTTAGCGTTTTAAGCGAAAATAGAGCACTTTTAGCGTAAATACAGTGTATTTTAGTAATTAGGCAATCATCCCTTGATATTTTGAAACCAGCGCCTGAAGACATGTTTTAGAAATCGATAAGAGCTTTCCAACGAGATATTAAACGCTTTCAACGGCACAAAATAGAGCAAGATATAATCGCATCATATTCTACACGAGTTCGGAGTGAAATCAGAAACATTTGTGAATATATGGTTAATCTGTAACTTTTAATTAATGCATTGTAAATTAAGTTGGAACAATAGCTTTAGAGCTCCGATCTATCTTTCCAACGAGATATAATACGCTCCAAATGGATCAACACACAGCAAGATATGAGTGTCACACATACTTAGCCTTATCTCTATGATTTAGCGTTTTCAGCGAAAATAGAGCACTTTTAGCGTAAATACAGTGTATTTTAGTAATTAGGCAATCATCCCTTGATATTTTGAAACCAGAGCCAAAAGACAAGTTTTAGAACTCGGTAAGATCGTTCCAACGAGATATTAAACGCTTTCAACGGCACAAAATAGAGCAAGATATGATCGCATCAAATTCTACACGAGTTCGGAGTGAAATCAGAAACATTTGTGAATATATGGTTAATTTGTAACTTTTAATTAATGCATTGTAAATTAAGTTGGAACAATAGCTTTAGAGCTCTGATCTATATTTCCAACGAGATATAATACGCTCGAAACGGATTAACACACAGCAAGATATGAGTGTCACAAATACTTAGCCTTATCTATATGATTTAGCGTTTTCAGCGAAAATAGAGCACTTTTAGCGTAAATACTGTGTATTTTTGAAATTCGGCAATCATCCCTTGATATTTTGAAACCAGCGCCGGAAGACAAAATTTAGAACTCGGTATGATCTTTCCAACGAGATATTAAAGGCTTTCAACGGCACAAATTAGAGCAAGATATGATCGTATAAAATTCAACACGACTTCGGAGTGAAATCAGAAACATTTGTGAATATATGGTTAATCTGTAACTTTTAATTAATGCATTGTAAATGAAGTTGGAACAATATCTTTAGAGCTCCGATATATCTTTCCCACGAGATATAATACGCTCCAAACGGATAAACACACAGCAAGATATGAGTGTTACAAATACTTAGCCTTATCTCTATGATTTAGCGTTTACAGCGAAAATAGAGCACTTTTAGCGTAAATTCAGTGTAGTTTAGTAATTAGGCAGTCATCCCTTGATATTTTGAAACCAGCGCCTGAGAAAGCCTGAAACCGCTCGTCCTTCTCTCTACGAATTCCGTACGTTCTTGTGCGCATTTCCGTTTTTCCTCACCATCTTCTTGATTTCTTGGCTGATTCTTGATCTTTGAGCTTGGATATTAGTTGTATCACTTCTTCTACGTTGTCTAGAGGGGTTATACTTCAAATATCTTAGCTCTTAGCTCGGTTTTAGCTGGATTTCCTGAACTGGTTTCCGAAATCCACTATTCACACTCGAAAAACTTTTCCTAGATCTTTGTAGCTCCTTTTGTGCTATGGAAAATCTGGATATAGGGTGAAGCTCGTGTTCCTCTGGCGCTCCTTCGTTTGTAGTTTCAGCATCATCAGCCGTGTCCGTACAACGTCCCTTGTGACCGTTGGTACGGACTTTCCGCCATTGGTACGGATTTCGAAGCTCAATTTGGAGAGGGGGGGTGTTTTGGGTTTAGCTTAGTGTTTTGGGGCTCCCTTTGCTCAAAACTCTCCCGAAACTCTTCCTTCACCCCCTGACCGAGGGAAACATGGTTACCACTAGAAAGAATCTGGTCCTAGCTCCACCAAGTTCACCTATGTTGGGGTGGGAAAAATCGAGGACAAAGAAGGATGCACACGAGGGGACTTCGTCCACGGTTAGGAAGTGCAAGACCAAGATGGATGGTCATGTTGAAGATGTTGTTGAGGTGGAGGAGGACTTCCCACCTTTGGAAACTTCCGTGAAGAAAAGGCAAGGAACTTCTAGGAAAGCTAACAACAACAAAGAGGTAAATGTTGAAATTCCTAATTTGATGGTTGAATCACAAGGGATGGAGGGGGGTCTTATTTCGGCCCATGGCATTAATGACACCAACATCATTAATGACCAAACTGTTGGAGCTACTCCCTCCTTGGAACTTATGGTGAATGATTTGTTGGAACCTACGGCTACACCTAATGAAACTCAAAAGGAGAACCTTGAAGAGGAAACTTTGAATGGGGAGATTATTGAGAACCAAGCTACGGAAATCATTGAGACAATAGATATTGAGGCTGCAGCTGTACAAATGGAGGAACCTGAGGTCTTACAAACCATGGAAGTGCAAAACGAGACAGCTTTGGAGTCAATGCAACCGATGGATGCCGTGGCAATGGACAAAAATGAGGATGCCGCGGCATTGGACAACAACAAGGGCAAGGTGGACAACAAGGAAAATGCCGCGGCATTGGACAACAAGAAAGGCAAGGAGGAGGATGTGAATGAGGTCTACCTCAAAGCTCTTGGCCGTTCTAACAAAGGAAAGGACAAAGTAGAGGAGGCTTCTACATCCACCAAACCGTGGAAATCCCTATTTGCAAACAACCGTGAACCCTCTCAAGGTATGAAACTTACTTACATCCCTCCCACGAGTGACATGGTTGATCTCTCTAGCTACACTCTCCCCTCAATGGTGGAACTTTGGGGACATTGTTTGGTTGGGTACTTTGTTGGAACCTTCCCCGGGCCTAAAGCCGTTAATGCCATGATACATAAGTGGGGAGTTCCTTGCAAAGCTAGACCTCATAGCAAAGAATGGATAATCTTTAAATTCCAAAGAGAAGCGGATAGAGATCAAGTCCTCCTAGATGGACCACACTCCATATACGGTAGGATGTGCTATTTGAAAGTCCTTGACGATGACTTCTCTACCACAAGTGATGAATTTCTTAAAGTCCCAATTTGGGTCAAGTTTCATGGTTTACCAATGCGAGCTTGGAGAGAAGACATCATTAGTGCCGTAGCCTCTAGAGTGGGTAAGCCTCTAGCCACGGACAAGGTCACTCAAGACAAAGCTAGATCATCCTATGCTAGGGTCTTGATTGAGGTTGATGCGGCCAAACCTCCCCCACTCCAATTTGATGTGAAGCTCCCCTCGGGAAGGATCTATAGCCAAAGTGTTGTCTATGAAACATATCCCAATTATTGTTTTCATTGCAAAACTTTCGGCCACCACCCATTTACATGTAAAATCCTTCATGAAATTGAGAGAAGGGAAAAGGAAGAGAAAGAACCCCCAAAGGAACCGAACAAACTATCCTTGTATCAAGTAGAAGAGCAAAGAAGGCAAATTTACTCAATCAAAGCCAAGAATAGATGCTATGATGAAGTCCATGATAGACCCAAAGCTGCCAACAACCAACAACAAGCTGTCCAAAACAAACCAATTGATAGAGAGGAGGGGGAAATCATTGAAGAGGAAACCACTATCCTTGATGAAAACCCCCTTGCCGTGGCTATCATCCCAAGCAACCAAGATGAATCACTTGGGGAGAATAAGGAGATTGAGGAGGGGGTTGTGAAGAATAGGCAGCCCACCTCTCCCAAAGACATGGACCATAAAACACCTCCCAATGGTATAGACCTTGACAAGGAATTTGAGGAAGAGGAAGTTAATGACTCGGATGTCATAATCATTAATGACATCCGTGAGAGTTATTATGATGACGTAGTGATCAAAGTGGACTTCATAGAGGGGCAGCCACCCAACCTACACACAGCTCATTGGAATGACTTGGGGCCGAATGCAAAGTTGGTTAGACTTGATAATTGCCTCGCCGTTACGGATGACTTAGACAAACCGGGGATAACCTTCACCAAAAAATGCCTTGAAAATCTGCCCGGGGTGATTATACATGATGACAGGTATGCCTTTGACTCGTTCTTTATGCGTAATATTCATCATCTTTTCCTTGGCAGGTACTTTAGTGACCATGTACTACAAGGCAACACTTGGAAAAAGAGGCCATGGAATGGTAAGAAGAAGAGGCAAGGAGAGGAAGGTGGTACCACCCCAATTGTTTGATGATAATTACAACTTGGAATGTTAGAGGCCTTAATAAGGTCTCAAAACAAACTACTATCTTTAATTTCCTTCGTGTTCATAATGTACATATGTGTTGTTTGCTTGAAACTAAGTTGACTTCTTCTAATTTTGAGAAATTTAGGATGATTAGATGCCCCCATTGGTCTTCCATTACTAATTTTGATGTTATTGATGGTGGCCGTATGGCCCTTGTGTGGAATTCTAATTTTATTGACATTGATGTGCTTGAAATTGGGAAACAACACATCCATTGTAAATGTTTATGTAAGACCACCCAACTGAATTTCTTGGTTACTTTTGTTTATGCCTTGTACACGGTGGGGGAAAGAAGAACCCTTTGGGAGCATATTACCGACTTGGGGTCAATCATTGTTAGTCCTTGGCTAGTAATGGGGGATTTCAATTGTGTGTGCTCCCCTAATGAAAGGATTGGTCCCACCCCACCCTCGGCATACCTAATGCAGGACCTTATTGACCTTAAGCTTAATGCAAACTTGGTGGACACCCCCTCTACCGGGGAGTTCTTTACTTGGTATAGGGGTTCACTTTGGGCAAAGTTGGATAGGGTTTTGATGAATTCGGCTTGGAGTGCTTATGGCATCACATGTAAGACTCATTTCCATTCCATGGAGGCTGAGTTTGACCATGTTGCCCCTTTGGTTACTTTCGGCCATAACCCATCCATGGGGTCAAAACCTTTCAAATTTTTCAATATGTGGCTTAAGCATGAATCTTTCCCCTCTATTCTTCATGACATTTGGTTTAAGTTTGTGATGGGTAATGCTCAATTTAGATTGGTTAAAAAACTTCAAGCTCTTAAGAAACCACTCAAGGAACTTAATAAGGTTGCATTTGGACATATTTCTTCTAAGGTAAAGGAATCGAAAATTGAGTTTAAGAGGGTGCATAACCTTCTCTTAACCTCTCCTCTCGATGATACCTTAAAGAATGGTGTTCAACTTGCTAAGAAGAGAGTGCTCTTTCTTAAAAAGGCCGAGGATGCTTTCTTTAGGCAAAAAGCGAAGGCCACTCATTTGTTTCAAGGTGATAGGTGTACCAAATATTTCCATTCAATTGTGAAAAAGAGGGCTGCTAAGAACTCCATTACGTCTTTAAAACTACCTAATGGGGAGCTTACTACCTCTATAGATCAGGTTGCTAAGGAACTCGAAAGTTTTTATGTTAATCTTTTTGGAACTCCGGTAAGTTGTCCTCCAATTGACCCTAGCATTATTACATCCGGGACATGTCTAAGTAGGGACCAGTCCTTAGGGCTGCTCTCTCCCATCTTAGACATAGAGATTAAGAATGCCTTGTTTGACATTGGGGATGACAAGGCCCCGGGACCAGATGGATTTACTTCTGCCTTTTTCAAGGAAAAGTGGTCGGTGGTTGGGGATGATGTCATTGATGCTGTGAGAGGTTTCTTTGATTCTGGTAGGATTTTAAAGCAAATTAATCATACGATTATTGCTTTAATTCCTAAGACATCACACTCCCCCACGGCTGCTGATTTTAGACCTATTGCTTGCACAAATGTTATTTACAAGGTCATCACAAAGATTATTGCTAATAGAATGATTCCTTGTCTACCCGGTTTGGTTGACCATGCACAGGGGGCTTTTGTAAATGGTAGACTTATGATGGATAACATCTTTTTAGCGCAAGAACTGGTTAAGGGGTACACTAGGAAACATTGCTCACCTAGGTGTATGATTAAGGTGGACCTTAGGAAAGCCTATGATACCATCTCTTGGGATTTCCTTAGTAGTGTACTCCTTAACATTGGTTTTCCTTTGCAATTTGTTAAATGGATCATGAAGTGTGTTTCAACTGCTTCCTTCTCAATCTCCCTCAATGGGACACTACATGGTTTCTTCCGAGGTAAGAGGGGATTAAGGCAGGGGGATCCTATGTCCCCTCTCCTTTTTGTCCTTTGCTTGGAATACCTATCTAGATTAATGAACTTGAAAACCACCTCGGGTTTTAACTACCACCCTAAATGTGGTAGCCTTAAGATTTCACACCTTGCATATGCTGATGATCTCATGTTATTTTGTAGAGGGGATACTTATTCTGTTAAGATTTTGATAGATGCTCTAAATGAGTTTGGTAATGTCTCGGGATTAAGGGTCAATTTTGACAAGTCAAACATTTTTTTGGGGGGAGTTAGGGACCATGATCTCACAACTATACTTGATTTGGTGGACTTCAAAGTGGGTGCTTTCCCGGTTAAATACCTTGGGATCCCCCTCTCCCCCCTAAAACTGGCTGTGGCCGAATATGCCCCACTCCTGGAGAAGGTTACAAATTATTTGAACGCATGGAATACTAAAACCTTGTCCTATGCAGGTAGAACTGAGCTAATCAAATCTGTTATTCAGGGGGTACATTCCTTTTGGTTACAGGTGTTCCCTATACCACATGCCATCCTAGACAGAGTGGTTTCACTTTGCCGTATTTTCTTTTGGGGGTGCAAATTTTCCAGGGTTGCTTGAGCTGATATGTGCCTTCCAAAAGAGGAGGGGGGCTTGGGCATTAGACATACCAAAACATGGAATAATGCTCTTATTTCAAAGACCTTGTGGGACATTCATCTTAAGCGTGATACTTTGTGGGTAAAGTGGGTGCATGGGGTATACCTTAAGGGTAGAAGTGTGTGGGATTTCTCCCCACACACTAGGGACTCCCAACTTATGAAGAAGTTTGGGCAGATCCGAGACCTTTTGGTCTCTAAATTTGACTCTATTGGGAGCACAACTAATGCCCTTTCCAAGCTTGTTATTAATGGGAAGTTGTGCTCCTCTAAAATTTATGACCTCATTAGAATCAAGAGCAACAATCAGGTTTGGATGCCTTTCATTTGGAAAGCCTATATACCCCCTAAATTTTCATTTATTGCTTGGCTTGCCTTCCGCAATCGCCTAGCAACTTATGATAACCTTAGTAGGCTTGAGGTGATTAACATCTGTCCGTTTTGTAAGGGTGAACCGGAGACGGTAGCACACCTATACTTTGGTTGTCAATTTACAGGACAGGTATGGAGCAAAGTGAGAGCATGGATTGGGATGCCTAGGCAGATGACCACCCTGGATAGCTCGGTGAAGTGGATCAAGAAGGACCATGCGGGTGCTGGAGTCAAAGCCAAAGCTGCCCGTATTGCATTTATCTACACCATATACTGGATATGGAGGGTGCGGAATGCAACCAGATTTGATGATGCCAAAGCTCATGAGGAGGAAGTTTTTGCTAGGATCCAATACATGGTGTATAAGATCCTTTTTAGTATCTACCCTCATGAACTTATTATGTTTTGAATTATAATGTGTAGTACGGCTCCTTGCCCCTTTTGTCTGATTTGGGATTGATAGTATAGCCCACAGATCTTGGCATATCCCTCGTTGGGATAGCCCCATTTTTGCTCCCCCTTTTTTTGTGGATGTACTTGTACATAAACTCTTTGGATAATATATAATTACCCTTTATCCAAAAAAAAAAAAAAATTGAAACCAGCGCCTGAAGACAAGTTTTATAACTCATTAAGATCTTTCCAACGAGATATTAAACGCTTTCAAAGGCACAAAATAGAGCAAGATATGATCACATCAAATTCTACACGAGTTCGGAGTGAAATCAGAAACATTTGTGAATATATCGTTAATCTGTAACTTTTAATTAATGCATTGTAAATGAAGTTGGAATAATAGTTTTAGAGCTCCGATCTATCTTTCCAACGAGATATATTACGCTCCAAACGGATAAACACACAACAAGATATGAGTGTCACAAATACTTAGCCTTATCTCTATGATTTAGCGTTTTCAGCGAAAATAGAGCACTTTTAGCGTAAATAAAGTGTATTTTAGTAATTAGGCAATCATCCCTTGATATTTTGAAACCAGCGCCTGAAGACAAGTTTTAAAACTCGGTAAGATCTTTCCAACGAGATATTAAACGCTTTCAACGGCACAAAATAGAGCAAGATATGATCGCATCAAATTCTACACGAGTTCAGAGTGAAATCAAAAACATTTGTTAATATCTGGTTAATCTGTAACTTTTAATTAATGCATTGTAAATGAAGTTGGAACAATAGCTTTCGAGCCCCGATCTATCTTTCCAACGAGATATAATACGCTCCAAATGGATAAACACACAGCAAGATATGAGTGTCACAAATACTTAGCGTTATCTCCATGATTTAGTGTTTTCAGTGAAAGTAGAGCATGTTTAGCGTAAATACAGTGTATTTTAGTAATTAGGCAATGATCTATTGATATTTTGAAACTAACTCCTGAAGACCAGTTTTAGAACTCGGTATGATATTTCCAACGAGATATTAAACGCTTTGAACGGAACAAAATAGAGCAAGATATGATCACATCAAATTCTACACGAGTTCGGAGTGAAATCAGAAACATTTGTGAATATATCGTTAATCTGTAACTTTTAATTAATGCATTGTAAATGAAGTTGGAACAATAGCTTTAGAGCTCCGATCTATCTTTCCAATGAGATATAATACGCTCCAAACGGGTAAACACACACCAAGATATGAGTGTCACAAATACTTAGCCTTATCGCTATGATTTAGCATTTTCAGCGAAAATAGAGCACCTTTAGCGTAAATACAGTGTGTTTTAGTAATTAGGCAATCATCCTTGATATTTTGAAACCAGCGCCTGAAAACAAGTTTTAAAACTCGGTAAGATCTTTCCAACGAGATATTAAACAATTTCAACGACACAAAATAGAGCAAGATATGATCGCATCAAATTCTACACGAGTTCAGAGTGAAATCAGAAACATTTGTAATAATAATAATAATAATAAAATAATAATAATAATAATGATAATAATAATAATAATAATAATAATAATAATAATAAATAATAATAATAATAATGATGATGATAATAATAATAATGATAATAATAATAATGATAATAATAATAATGATAATAATAATAATAATGATAATAATAATGATGATAATAATAATGATAATAATAATGATAATAATAATGATGATAATAATAATAATGATAATAATAATGATAATAATAATGATAATAATAATAACGATAATAATAACAACGATAATAATAACAACGATAATAATAACAATGATAATAATAACAATGATAATAATAACAACGATAATAATAACAATGATAATAATAACAATAATAATAATAATAATAATAATAATAATAATAATAATAATAATGTTAGTCCCAGAATTCTAACATTCAACAATCATAACAAGAAGAATAAGAAGCAGATAGAAAGAAATCGACAAGATTGAACGTGAATCTGGTATACCGTATGAACCTGTCGCTACTCTCCCTGGAGAAGGAGAGCAGCGGCAACCTAATTTCTCTCTATCTCTACGCCTCTTCGTCTCAGCCTCTCACGATTAGTTTTGGTTCCCGTAAGTTAGCCTCCTTTTATAGGAGAAGTTGGCTAACTTACGGGTTACAAGGAAGCCCACGGGCTGATACACATTTGTGGCCCGTATTACACGTTTAATTAATAACTACACAAATACAAAGATAACTAACTAGATTGAACACCATAAAATATTCCCAACAATCTCCCCCTTGGTGATCAATCGTGTTGAATCAGCATTGCAGCGCAGATATCTTTGTCTTTGTTGTTATTGAGCTTCCTTTGTCTTTGAACTTGACTTCTGAGGAAGGCTATCTGAAGAAATCCTTGCAATCTCCCCTTTGATGTCTTCTTGACAATTTGATCTTTGATGCCGGGGGTTGAGGGACCTTCTGTATCTTGCATGTAGTCCTTGCCTTCCAGAAGTTGCTCTTGATCAGCTTGGATGAAGTCCGGTGACGCCTCTAGAATGAATATTCTTTGGAGAATAGGAGACGCCCATGGAATTCATCTTCAGGACACGAGTATTTGACCTCTGTCTCCTCCACAATGTAGTCTTTTTGACTATTTGGAATGAATGCATTTGAGGAGAACTTGTCGGTGGCACAGCGGAACATAATGATGGTTGATTTGTGAGTGTAGCTGACCATTTGATTTGAGTTGCGGAGATAGTAGAGAGGGTGTTGTATTTTGTGATGGAGGAGTGAAATGTCCCAGAATGATTTGTTCAGTGTTAACAGCATGTGGACCACTCTCCCCCTCATGACGATCCGATGAATCGGGACGTCATGCTTTTATTCTTTTATTCTGCGGAAATAAAAACATGAAAAACAAGCAGAATCTAAAAAAGATAACGTAGCCCCCCTGGGTCGTGAAGACGCCCGTTATCATCACTATAGAGATAAACTCTAAAGCAATGGCCTGAAAATGTTGGTGATTCTTATGTTGCAACAGCAGGACTTCCTTCCAATTATTGGTCTACATCTGTAATAGATGAGCCCTATGGAAGTTCTCGCAAGTCTTGAAGACTAGGAACTGACTCTAAAATGTGTCTGTGTCCTAGAAAATTTCAAAACATTTGGGAAGTGAGTAACTAGACACGACGTGATCAATGAAAGTTCAGTGGCATGGGGCTGAGGCCACTGTAGTCAGTATTACTTGCCTCGGAAGGAGACAGTAATGAGAGATGCGGTTCCCCGTGAACTATGATTAAACACCTGTCTGTTGGGAGACAAGTGAGTGGTCTAGGGTAGGGTTGTGCATGTGCCGTTTGGACAAAATGCAGCGACTTCTACCCGGGATCTGAATAAATTCAGTCCTGAACCTATGGGGATAGTCCAGAGTATTTTAGTGGCTAGGAGCAAATGTTCAATTCATAACAGGCAATTGAGGTAGCAGACTCATCATTGATAATTGTTTTTCTTCTCACTTGAGCCTTCTGCTTCCTAATGCTCATAGTGTTCACTCACTCACTCGCTCACTTACGCACTTACGCTCGGCTTTGTCCCTTGGGTAGGCTTAGTTGGGTTTACTAAGCCATAGGGACATGTTCTCTCATTACTTTCTTCATTTTCTCTCTGTACTCCCCCTCAACTGGAGCACTCGGAATGCTTTGTCATTGTTAGGCGCCGGGGAGGATAACATTGAACACTCCCCCTAAAATTTTGCATCCTTTGAGAGATTCCTTGCTTTGTCGGTGTAAGGCGCCAGGAGGAGAAAACTGAAACTCCCCCTCAGAATGTGCAAGGTTTGATTGCTCACAGCTTGTCATACCCGCCATGTGTGTGGAGCAATCTGAACATGTACCACACATGACGGTTTCCTGAGCTCACCATGTAGAATTTCAGCATGTTGATGATCACATAATGTTGATCAGTCAGGGGAGGCTTCAGCAGTTGATTGTTGATTGTTGTAAGATGACCGTTGACGCAAGGTTGATTGAATTATCTACGATTTTCAGACCTTTACATTGAAGTTTAGAAAATGTTTGACCTCAGGGTTGACTTTGAAAGAATTTGAACAGATTTGCCTAAGTTTTGACCTGGACATCGGTGATTTACAATGTTTGTCGGAAAACTCACGTTTTGACCCTCAAAGACTGCGAGTGAGGGCGCGTGAGAACGGGTTCTAGGGCTTAGCCCGAGAATTAATGTAGATCTTCTCTTTAGCTTTCCAACAAAAAAAAGTTTGCTCAAATCGGATCACCGAGTCAAAAGTTATGGCCAAAACAGTGCGGTGTCGCAGAAAATCTCTAATTTTGAGTTTTTGAGGAATTTCTTCGAAGATGAGGTGCTCGATGTTGAATGTCGAGAGCAGGTGGATTTTAAACAAAATTCTAGAGATTGCCTCGAAGAATAATGGCCAAATCCACCTGCAAAACAAACCTCAGAATATCGAAATCTGCAGAATTTCAAAATGTTTGAACATCGAAAACTTTGGAGTTTCGAAAACCTCATAATCTCGAAAACTTGTTGTTTGAAAAACATCAGAACATCGAAAACTCATGAAACATATATAAGCAGGGAATCATTTAGAGATCCTTATAATGTAAAGCTTCGATGAACTGCAGAGGATGTCAAGATTCGAATTATGAGTTCCAAGAAACTGCAAACTTTGAAAGATTCAAAACATCGAGAGATTTTGAAAATCTCAAAATCTTCAGAATGTCGAGATCCAAAACATCGAGATCCCAAATGTCGAAATCCCAAAACTCGAAATTACAAAACTCGAAATTCCAAATCTCGAGATTACAAATCTCAAGATCTTGATTTCGAGATTCAAATCTCGAGATCATGATTTCGAGATCCAAATCTCGAGATCATGATGTCGAGATTCAAATCTCGAGATCTTGATTTCGAGATCCAAATCTCGAGATCATGATTTCGAGATTCAAATCTCGAGATCTTGATTTCGAGATTCAAATCTCGAGATCAAGATGTCGAGATGCAAATCTCGAAATCAAGATTTCGAGATTCAAATCTCGAGATCAAGATGTCGAGATTCAAATCTCGAGATCTTGATTTCGAGATTCAAATCTCGAGATCAAGATGTCGAGATGCAAATCTCGAGATCAAGATGTCGAGAAGAAGAAATCGAGTCCCTAAATGTCGAGATCCTGCAAAACAAAAACATTGATTTTTGAAAATCTGAAACCTGTTCTGAATAGCCCTGAAAGTCGAGATTCTCCTGTATCAGTTTCAAGCCAAAAACGTTTCTGCAGTAGTGAAAAAAGAGGATTTCGAGATCTCAATGTAGAGATCTTCGAAAAACAAAAACTGCAGAAAACGAAAAAAGAGGTATGCTGCTGGATCGGTTTTGAAAGGCGAATCCAACAGTATGATTTTTACAAAATTTCGTTCACAAACGAGGTTACAGGAGCAAATCTCTACATGTAGAAAAACAGAAGAAAAAAACAGAGTAGTTCTTCGTTAGATCCAAAAAATCGCAGACAGATCCAACCTGTTTCACGCCTCGGCTCTGATACCAATTGTTAGTCCCAGAATTCTAACATTCAACAATCATAACAAGAAGAATAAGAAGCAGATAGAAAGAAATCGACAAGATTGAACGTGAATCTGGTATACCGTATGAACCTGCCGCTACTCTCCCTGGAGAAGGAGAGCAGCGGCAACCTAATTTCTCTCTATCTCTACGCCTCTGCGTCTCAGCCTCTCACGATTAGTTTTGGTTCCCGTAAGTTAGCCTCCTTTTATAGGAGAAGTTGGCTAACTTACGGGTTACAAGGAAGCCCACGGGCTGATACACATTTGCGGCCCGTATTACACGTTTAATTAATAACTACACAAATACAAAGATAACTAACTAGATTGAACACCATAAAATATTCCCAACAAATAATAATAATAATAATAATAATAATAATAATAATAATACTACTAATAATAATAATAATAATTAGGCAATTATCCCTTGATATTTTGAAACCAGCGCCTGACGACAAGATATGACCGCATCAAATTCTACACGAGTTCAGAGTGAAATCAGAAACATTTGTGAATATATGGTTAATCTATAAATTTTAATTAATGCATTGTAAATGAAGTTGGAACAATAGTTTTAGAGCTCCGATCTATCTTTCCAACGAGATATATTACGCTCCAAACGTATAAACACATAACAAGATATGAGTGTCACAAATACTTAGCCTTATCTCTATGATTTAGCGTTTTCAGCGAAAATAGAGCACTTTTAGCGTAAATACAGTGTATTTTAGTAATTAGGCAATCATCCCTTGATATTTTGAAACCAGCTCCTGAAGACAAGTTTTAGAACTCGCTAAGATCTTTCTAACGAGATATTAAACGCTTTCAAAAGCACAAAATAGAGCAAGATATGATCACATCAAATTCTACACGAGTTCGGAGTGAAATCAGAAACATTTGTGAATATATGGTTAATCTGTAACTTTTAATTAATGCATTGTAAATGAAGTTGGAACAATAGCTTTAGAGCTCCGATCTATCATTCTAACGAGATATAATACGCTCCAAATGGATAAACACACAGCAAGATATGAGTGTTACAAATACTTAGCCTCATCTCTATGAATTATCGTTTTCAGCGAACATAGAGCACTTTTAGCGTAAATACAGTGTATTTTAGTAATTAGGCAATCATCCATTGATATTTTGAAACCAGCGCCTGAAGACAAGTTTTAGAACTCAGTATGATATTTCCAACGTGATATTAAGCGCTTTCAACGGCACAAAATAGAGCAAGATATTAACGCATCAAATTCTACACGAGTTCGGAGTGAAATCAGAAACTTTTGTGAATATATCGTTAATCTGTAACTTTTAATTAATGCATTGTAAATGAATTTGGAACAATAGCTTTAAAGCTCCGATCAATCTTTCCAACGAGATATAATACGCTCCAAACGGATAAACACATAGCAGGATATGAGTGTCACAAATACTTAGCCTTATCTCTAGGATTTAGCGTTTTCAGCGAAAATAGAGCACTTTTAGCGTAAATACAGTGTATTTTAGTAATTAGGCAATCATCCCTTGATATTGTGAAACCAGCGCCTGACGACAAGTTTTAGAAATCGGTAAGATCTTTCAAATGAGATATTAAACGCTTTCAACGGCACAAAATAGAGCAAGATATGATCGCATCAAATTTTACACGAGTTCGGAGTGAAATCAGAAACATTTGTGAATATATGGTTAATCTGTAACTTTTAATTAATGCATTATAAATTAAATTGGAACAATAGATTTAGAACTCCGATCTACCTTTCCAACGAGATATAATACGCTCGAAACCGATAAACACACAGCAAGATATGAGTGTCACAAATACATAGCCTTATCTCTATGATTTTGCGTTTTCAGCGAAAATAGAGTACTTTTAGCGTAAATACAGTGTATTTTAGTAATTCGGCAATCCTCCCTCGATATTTTGTAACCAGCACCTGAAGACAATTTTTAGAACTCGGTAAGAGCTTTCCAAAGAGATATTAAACGCTTTCAACGGCACAAAATGGAGCAAGATATGATCGAATCAAATTCTACGAGTTCGGAGTGAAATCAGAAACATTTGGGAATATATGGTTAATCTGTAACTTTTATTTAATCCATTGTAAATGAAGTTGGAAAATAGCTTTAGAGCTCCGATCTATCTTTCCAACGAGATAAAATACGCTCCAAACGGATAAACACACAGAAATATATGAGTGTCACAAATACTTAGTCTTATCTCTATGATTTAGCGTTTTCAGCGAAAATAGAGCACTGTTAGCGTAAATACAGTGCAATTTAGTAATTAGGCAATTATCCCTTGATATTTTGAAACCAGTGCCAAAAGACAAGTTTTAGAACTCGGTAAGATCGTTCCAACGAGATATTAAACGCTTTCAATGGGACAAAATAGAGCAAGATATGATTGCATCAAATTCTACACGAGTTCGGAGTGAAATCAGAAACATTTGTGAATATCTGGTTAATCTGTAACTTTTAATTAATGCATTGTAAATGAAGTTAGAACAATAGCTTTAGAGCTACGATCTATATTTACAACGAGATATAATACGCTCGAAACGGATAAACACACAGCAAGATAAGAGTGTCACAAATACTTAGCCTTATCTCTATGATTTAGCGTTTCAGCGAAAATAGAGCACTTTTAGCGTAAATACAGTGTATTTTAGTAATTAGGCAATCATCCCTTGATATTTTGAAACCAGCGCCAAAAGACAAGTTTTAGAACTCGGTATGATCTTTCCAACGAGATATTAAACGCTTTCAACGGCACAAAAAAGAGCAAGATATGATCGCATCAAATTCTACACGAGTTCGGAGTGAAATCAGAAACATTTGTGAATATATGGTTAATCTGTAACTTTTAATTTATGCATTGTAAATTAAGTTGGAAAAATATCTTTAGAGCTCCGATCTATCTTTCCAAAGAGATATAATACGCTCCAAACGGATAAACCCACAGCAAGATTTGAGTGTCACAAATACTTAACCTTATCTCTATGATTTAGCGTTTTCAGCGAAAATAGAGCACTTTTAGCGTAAATACAGTGTATTTTAATAATTAGGCAATCATCCCTTGATATTCTGAAACCAGAGCCTGAAGACAAGTTTTAGAACTCGGTCAGATCTTTCAACGAGATATTAAACGCTTTCAACAGCACAAAATAGAGCAATTTATGATCGCATTTAATTTTACACGAGTTCGGAGTGAAATCAAAAACATTTGTGAATAAATGGTTAATCTGTAACTTTTAATTAATGCATTGTAAATGAAGTTGGAACAATAGCTTTAGAGCTCCGATTTATCTTTCCAACGAGATATAATACGCTCGAAACGGATAAACACACAGCAAGATATGAGTGTCATAAATACTTAGCCTTATCTTTATGATTTAGCGTTTTCAGCAAAAAGAGAGCACTTTTAGCGTGAATACAGTGTACTTTAGTAATTAGGCAATCATCCCTTGATATTTTTAAACCCGCGCCTGAAGACAAGTTTTAGAACTCGGTATGATATTTCCAACGAGATATTAAACGCTTTGAACGACACAAAATAGAGCAAGATATGATCGCATCAAATTCTACACGAGTTCGGAGTGAAATCAGAAACATATGTGAATATATCGTTAATCTGTAACTTTTAATTAATGCATTGTAAATGAAGTTGGAACAATAGTTTTAGAGCTCCGATCTATCTTTCCAACGAGATATATTACGCTCCAAACGGATAAACACACAACAAAATATGAGTGTCACAAATACTTAGCCTTATCTCTATGATTTAGCGTTTTCAGTGAAAATAGAGCACTTTTAGCGTAAATAAAGTGTATTTTAGTAATTAGGCAATCATCCCTTGATATTTTAAAACCAGCGCCTGAAGACAAGGTTTAGAACTCGATAAGATCTTTCCAACGAGATATTAAACGCTTTCAACGGCACAAAATAGAGCCAGATATGATCGCATCAAATTCTACACGAGTTCATAGTGAAATCAAAAACATTTGTGAATATATGGTTAATCTGTAACTTTTAAATAATGCATTGTAAATGAAGTTGGAACAATAACTTTCGAGCCCCGATCTATATTTCCAACGAGATATAATACGCTCCAAATGGATAAACACACAGCAAGATATGAGTGTCACAAATACTTAGCCTTATCTCCATGATTTAGCGTTTTCAGTGAAAATAGAGCACTTTTAGCGTAAATACAGTGTATTTTAGTAATTAGGCAATGATCCATTGATATTTTGAAACCAACGCGTGAAGACAAGTTTTAGAACTCGGTATGATATTTCCAACGAGATATTAAACGCTTTGAACGGCACAAAATAGAGCAAGATATGATCGCATCAAATTCTACACGAGTTCAGAGTGAAATCAGAAACATTTGTGAATATATCGTTAATCTGTAACATTTAATTAATGCATTGTAAATGAAGTTGGAACAATAGCTTTAGAGCTCCGATCTATCTTTCCAACGAGATATAATTCGCTCCAAACGGGTAAACACACACCAAGATATGAGTGTCACAAATCCTTAGACGTATCCCTATGATTTAGCGTTTTCAGCGAAAATAGAGCACCTTTAGCGTAAATACAGTGTATTTTAGTAATTAGGCAATCATCCCTGATATTTTGAAACCAGCGCCTGAAAACAAGTTTTAAAACTCGGTATGATATTTCAAACGAGATATTAAACAATTTCAACGACACAAAATAGAGCAAGATATGATCGCATCAAATTCTACACGAGTTTAGAGTGAAATCAGAAACATTTGTGATAATAATAATAATAATAATAGTAATAATAATAATAATAAAAATAATAATAATAATAATAATAATAATAATAATAATAAAATAATAACAATAATATTAATACCCCTAATAATAATAATAGTAATAATGATAATAATAATAATAATAATAGCAATAATAATAATAGTAATAATAATAGTAATAATAATAATAGTAATAATAATAATAGTAATAATAATAGTAATAATAATAATAATAGTTATAATAATAATAATATTATTAATAATAATAATATGAATAATAATAATAATAATATTAATAATAAAAATAATAATAATAATAATAATAATAATAATAAATAATAATAATGATGATGATGATGATAATAATAATAATGATAATAAAAATAATGATAATAATAATAATGATAATAATAATGATGATAATAATAATGATGATAATAATAATCATAATAATAATAATGATAATAATAATAACGATAATAATAATAACGATAATAATAACAATGATAATAATAACAATGATAATAATAACAATGATAATAATAACAATGATAATAATAACAATGATAATAATAACAATGATAATAATAACAATGATAATAATAACAATAATGATAATAATAATAATAATAATAATAATAATAATAATAATAATAATAATAATAATAATAATAATTAGGCAATTATCCCTTGATATTTTGAAACCAGCGCCTGACGACAAGTTTTAGAACTCAGTAAGATCTTTCCAACGAGATACTAAACGCTTTCAACGGCACAAAATAGAGCAAGATATGATCGCATCAAATTCTACACGAGTTCGGAGTGAAATCAGAAACATTTGTGAATATATGGTTAATCTGTAACTTTTTATTAATGCATTGTAAATGAAGTTGGAACAATAGCTTTAGGGCGTCCGATCTATCTTTCCAACTAGATATAATACGATCCAAACGGATAAACACATAGCAAGATATGAGTGTCACAAATACTTAGCCTTATCTCTATGATTTAGCATTTTCAGCGAAAATTGCGCACTTTTAGAGTAAATACAGTGTATTTTAGTAATTAGGCAATCATCCATTGATATTTTGAAACCAGCGCCTGAAGACAAGTTTTAGAACTCGGTATGATATTTCCAACGTGATATTAAACGCTTTCAACGGCACAAAATAGAGCAAGATATGAACGCATCAAATTCTACACGAGTTCGGAGTGAAATCAGAAACATTTGTGAATATATCGTTAATCTGTAACTTTTAATTAATGCATTGTAAATGAATCTGGAACAATAGCTTTAAAGCTCCGATCAATCTTTCCAACGAGATAAAATACGCTCCAAATGGATAAACACACAGCAGGATATGAGTGTCACAAATACTTAGCCTTTTCTCTAGGATTTAGCGTTTTCAGCGAAAATAGAGCACTTTTAGCGTAAATAAAGTGCATTTTAGTAATTAGGCAATCATCCCTTGATATTTTGAAACCAGCGCCTGAAGACAAGTTTTAGAACTCGGTAAGATCTTTCCAACGAGATATTAAACGCTTTCAACGGCACAAAACAGAGCAAGATATGATCGCATCAAATTCTACACGAGTTCAGAGTGAAATCAGAAACATTTGTGAATATATGGTTAATCTGTAACTTTTAATTAATGCATTGTAAATGAAGTTGGAACAATAGCTTTCGAGCCCCGATCTATCTTTCCAACGAGATATAATACGCTACAAATGGATAAACACACAGCAAGATATGAGTGTCACAAATACTTAGCCTTATCTCTAAGATTTAGCGTTTTCAGCGAAAATAGAGCACTTTTAGCGTAAATACTGTGTATTTTTGAAATTAGGCAATCATCCCTTGATATTTTGAATCCAGCGCCTGAATAATGAACCAGCGCCTGAAGCGCCTGAAGAGGGAAAGTTGAGAGAGTCTCTCTCTAGCCTCTGGCTATTCTTTCCCTTCGAGCTCAGGTCGGCAACACCACTCACGGTGGCTGCCGCCGCCGGAGCCACCGGGCTCCGGTGGGTTTCATTGCTATTTGGAAACTTTTCACCATTTCGGTGGTGTGTGAAGGATTCGTTTTGTATGATTTGATTTTGGTCGCTAGTGCAGGTTACTGGCTCCTTTTTTATGCTTGGTTCTCCAATGGCCAAGACTTCGCCGGATAAGGCTCGCCACCATTGACGGCAGTTAGTAACGCCGGGTACTTGCTCTGAGAGGGGGGCAGGTGACGGAGGTGAACGGGCCTGAGATGAGTGGTTTGGTGATTGGAAGGTTGGGTCTGTGGTCAACGGTTCTGAACTCCTGAATTTGAGGTTGCTTCGCCTACGGCTTCTGTACTTGCCGGAAAGTGCTGGGCCGCCACGGAAGACCCCTAGTAACGCCGGATACAAATGGAGGTGAAAGGGTTTGACTGGGGGTTTTGGTGCGTGAAGGTGGGTTGCCTTTGGAAACTCTGCTGGAAATTGCCTCGACCTCGAAGACAGTTAGTAACCTCGGGTACATGTTTTGAGAAGGGGGGCATGTGACAGGACGAACGGGTCTGGTTTTGGTTGTTCATGGTGATGGAAGGTGGGGTCGGAGGTCAACGGTTTTGAACCTCAAACAAGGAGATTGTGATGTTCTGTTCCCATGGTTTGCAGGTTTTGCTAAGTCGTAGGTCGCCGGAAGACAGAGCTCGCTGGAAATACTCCATCTCCGGCTAAAACACGGTTAGTAATCATGGCTTCATTTGGGGGGATGAAAGGATGATGAACGAGTTGGGTTGGCTTGGAGATTGTGGCGTTGATAGTGGGTCTTAGTCCGAAGGTTTTGATCGTAGGCAAGTTTCAGGTTTTTGTAAGATGATGATGGTTTGGCCGGAGAAGATGGCTGGGGGATGTAGCGAGTACAGAGGCCCTGGTTTAGTCTTTCTTCTGGTTTTGGTTCGAGTTGTATGAATCATGGCTTGAAAGTGACTTGACTTCGCCGGGGAAGACCACCGGTCAACGGGGTGTGAACCGCAGGTCACTACCATATTTCTTGCTACTGTCCTTCCGCCCTCCGGCGCAGTCTGCCGTTGCCATTTGGGGTTGCCAGGGCCAAATGGGGGTGGGTGGTAAAGGGGGGGTACACGGATGGGCTTGGTTACTTTTTTACGGCTGGTTTTTTGGTTTTACTTTCCATTCTCCGACCACCGGAAAGCTTGGTCGATGCCGGTACCAGGTGGGGTGGGGTGGGGGGCGGGGGGGTTGATGTTTGACTGATGGTGTCATTTTGATTGGATGGTGTGTACGGCGGAATTCAAATTTTGAATTTTGAAATTTGCTGGTGCGGCGCATGCAACAAGCGATTGAAGGGTCTGGGCTAAACCCTAATCCGTTGGGCCGTGTTGGGCTTTCTTTCTTGCATGGACCTGGTGCGCAGCTGGAGGAATTTTGCTTAGAGTACAGCTGAAGTGCAGATAGGCGGACGGGCCTTCACTGGCCTACACTCCTGGATGTTTGGAAGCTGACTTTGGGCTGATGACTTGGCTGGGAGTGGGCCTTTTTTGGCTTGCGGTCCAGTTAGTTTTAGTGGATTGCTTGTGCTTTTGACTTCATGGACCTACTTTTTTTTTTGCTGGAATTTCCCAATATGGGCTTTCTTTTCGACGTTTTGGATACTAAGCCGGGGAATTGTCCCGAGCTAGTTTGGAGTTATTTTGTGGTTGTTGATTTTGTGCCATGTGCCGGGGTCTGTCCCGTGCCGTTTTTGACTTCTGAAAAAATATCTCTCCCCCCTTACCGCGAGGTCGGGAGGGGGGGGGGGGGGGGCGGATACGATAGATACTATTTTAGATTAGCATGCTAGCTGAGATAGGTCTTTGATTTTGTTTGATGCATTGTACTATGCTTTTTTCTGGATATATATACTTACATTTTATCCAAAAAAAAAATGAATCCAGCGCCTGAAGACAAGTTTTAGAACTCGGTAAGATCTTTCCAACGAGATATTAAAGGCTTTCAATGGCACAAATTAGAGCAAGATATGATCGTATAAAATTGTACACGACTTCGGAGTGAAATTAGAAACATTTGTGAATATATGGTTAATCTGTAACTTTTAATTAATGCATTGTAAATGAAGTTGGAACAATAGCTTTAGAGCTCCGATCTATCTTTCCAACGAGATATAATAAGCTCCAAATGGATAAACACACAGCAAGATACGAGTGTCAGAAATACTTAGCCTTATCTCTATGATTTACCGTTTTCAGAGAAAATAGAGCACTTTTAGCGTAAATACAGTGTATTTTAGTAATTAGTCAGTCATCCCTTGATATTTTGAAACCATCGCCTGAAGACAAGTTTTAGAAGTCATTAAGATCTTTCCAACGAGATATTAAACGATTTCAACGGAACAAAATAGAGCAAGATATGATCGCATAAAATTCTACACGAGTTCAGAGTGAAATCAGAAACATTTGTGAATACATGGTTAATCTGTAACTTTTAATTAATGCATTGTAAATGAAGTTGGAACAATAGCTTTCGAGCCCCGATCTATCTTTCCAACGAGATATAATACGCTCCAAATGGATAAACACACAGCAAGATATGAGTGTCACACATACTTAGCCTTATCTCTATGATTTAGCGTTTTAAGCGAAAATAGAGCACTTTTAGCGTAAATACAGTGTATTTTAGTAATTAGGCAATCATCCCTTGATATTTTGAAACCAGCGCCTGAAGACATGTTTTAGAAATCGGTAAGAGCTTTCCAACGAGATATTAAACGCTTTCAACGGCACAAAATAGAACAAGATATGATCGCATCAAATTCTACACGAGTTCGGAGTGAAATCAGAAACATTTGTGAATATATCGTTAATCTGTAACTTTTAATTAATGCATTGTAAATGAAGTTGGAACAATAGTTTTAGAGCTCCGATCTATCTTTCCAACGAGATATATTACGCTCCAAACGGATAAACACACAACAAGATATGAGTGTCACAAATACTTAGCCTTATCTCTATGATTTAGCGTTTTCAGCGAAAATAGAGCACTTTTAGCGTAAATAAAGTGTATTTTAGTAATTAGGAAATCATCCCTTGATATTTTGAAACCAGCGCCTGAAGACAAGTTTTAAAACTCGGTAAGATCTTTCCAACGAGATATTAAACGCTTTCAACGGCACAAAATAGAGCAAGATATGATCGCATCAAATTCTACACGAGTTCATAGTGAAATCAAAAACATTTGTTAATATCTGGTTAATCTGTAACTTTTAATTAATGCATTGTAAATGAAGTTGGAACAATAGCTTTCGAGCCCCGATCTATCTTTCCAACGAGATATAATACGCTCCAAATGGATAAACACACAGCAAGATATGAGTGTCACAAATACTTAGCCTTATCTCCATGATTTAGTGTTTTCAGTGAAAGTAGAGCATGTTTAGCGTAAATACAGTGTATTTTAGTAATTAGGCAATGATCCATTGATATTTTGAAACCAACGCCTGAAGACCAGTTTTAGAACTCGGTATGATATTTCCAACGAGATATTAAACGCTTTGAACGGCACAAAATAGAGCAAGATATGATCGCATCAAATTCTACACGAGTTCGGAGTGAAATCAGAAACATTTGTGAATATATCGTTAATCTGTAACTTTTAATTAATGCATTGTAAATGAAGTTGGAACAATAGCTTTAGAGCTCCGATCTATCTTTCCAATGAGATATAATACGCTCCAAACGGGTAAACACACACCAAGATATGAGTGTCACAAATACTTAGCCTTATCGCTATGATTTAGCGTTTTCAGCGAAAATAGAGCACCTTTAGCGTAAATACAGTGTATTTTAGTAATTAGGCAATCATCCTTGATATTTTGAAACCAGCGCCTGAAAACAAGTTTTAAAACTCGGTAAGATCTTTCCAACGAGATATTAAACAATTTCAACGACACAAAATAGAGCAAGATATGATCGCATCAAATTCTACACGAGTTCAGAGTGAAATCAGAAACATTTGTAATAATAATAATAATAAAATAATAATAATAATAATAATGATAATAATAATAATAATAATAATAATAATAATAAATAATAATAATAATAATAATCATGATGATGATAATAATAATAATAATGATAATAATAATAATGATAATAATAATAATGATAATATTAATAATGATAATAATAATGATGATAATAATAATGATAATAATAATGATAATAATAATGATGATAATAATAATAATGATAATAATAATGTATGGTTAATCTGTAACTTTTAATTAATTCATTGTAAATGAAGTTGGAACAATAGCTTTAGAGCTCCGATCTATCATTCTAACGAGATATAATACGCTCCAAATGGATAAACACACAGCAAGATATGAGTGTTACAAATACTTAGTCTCATCTCTATGAATTAGCGTTTTCAGCGAAAATAGAGCACTTTTAGCGTAAATACAGTGTATTTTAGTAATTAGGCAATCATCCATTGATATTTTGAAACCAGCGCCAAAAGACAAGTTTTAGAACTCGGTAAGATCGTTCTAACGAGATATTAAACGCTTTCAACGGGACAAAATAGAGCAAGATATGATTGCATCAAATTCTACACGAGTTCGGAGTGAAATCAGAAACATTTGTGAATATCTGGTTAATCTGTAACTTTTAATTAATGCATTGTAAATGAAGTTAGAACAATAGCTTTAGAGCTACGATCTATATTTCCAACGAGATATAATACGCTCGAAACGGATAAACACACAGCACGATAAGAGTGTCACAAATACTTAGCCTTATCTCTATGATTTAGCGTTACGGCGAAAATAGAGCACTTTTAGCGTAAATACAGTGTATTTTAGTAATTAGGCAATCCTCCCTTGATATTTTGAAACCAGCGCCAAAAGAAAAGTTTTAGAACTCGGTAAGATCTTTCCAACGAGATATTAAACGCTTTCAACGGCACAAAATAGAGCAAGATATGATCGCACAAATTCTACACGAGTTCGGAGTGAAATCAGAAACATTTGTGAATATATGGTTAATCTGTAACTTTTAATTTATGCATTGTAAATTAAGTTGGAAAAATATCTTTAGAGCTCCGATCTATCTTTCCAAAGAGATATAATACGCTCCAAACGGATAAACCCACAGCAAGATTTGAGTGTCACAAATACTTAACCTTATCTCTATGATTTAGCGTTTTCAGCGAAAATAGAGCACTTTTAGCGTAAATACAGTGTATTTTAATAATTAGGTAATCATCCCTTGATATTCTGAAACCAGAGCCTGAAGACAAGTTTTAGAACTCGGTCAGATCTTTCAACGAGATATTAAACGCTTTCAACAGCACAAAATAGAGCAATTTTAGCGTGAATACAGTGTATTTTAGTAATTAGGCAATCATCCCTTGATATTTTGAAACCCGCGCCTGAAGACAAGTTTTAGAACTCGGTATGATATTTCCAACGAGATATTAAACGCTTTGAACGGCACAAAATAGAGCAAGATATGATCGCATCAAATTCTACACGAGTTCGGAGTGAAATCAGAAACATTTGTGAATATATCGTTAATCTGTAACTTTTAATTAATGCATTGTAAATGAAGTTGGAACAATAGTTTTAGAGCTCCGATCTATCTTTCCAACGAGATATATTACGCTCCAAACGGATAAACACACAACAAAATATGAGTGTCACAAATACTTAGCCTTATCTCTATGATTTAGCGTTTTCAGCGAAAATAGAGCACTTTAAGCGTAAATAAAGTGTATTTTAGTAATTAGGCAATCATCCCTTGATATTTTGAAACCAGCGCCTGAAGACAAGGTTTAGAACTCGATAAGATCTTTCCAACGAGATATTAAACGCTTTCAACGGCACAAAATAGAGCCAGATATGATCGCATCAAATTCTACACGAGTTCATAGTGAAATCAAAAACATTTGTGAATATATGGTTAATCTGTAACTTTTAAATAATGCATTGTAAATGAAGTTGGAACAATAACTTTCGAGCCCCGATCTATATTTCCAACGAGATATAATACGCTCCAAATGGATAAACACACAGCAAGATATGAGTGTCACAAATACTTAGCCTTATCTCCATGATTTAGCGTTTTCAGTGAAAATAGAGCACTTTTAGCGTAAATACAGTGTATTTTAGTAATTAGGCAATGATCCAATGATATTTTGAAACCAATGCCTGAAGACAAGTTTTAGAACTCGGTATGATATTTCCAACGAGATATTAAACGCTTTGAACGGCACAAAAAAGACCAAGATATGATCGCATCAAATTCTACACGAGTTCATAGTGAAATCAAAAACATTTGTTAATATCTGGTTAATCTGTAACATTTAATTAATGCATTGTAAATGAAGTTGGAACAATAGCTTTAGAGCTCCGATCTATCTTTCCAACGAGATATAATTCGCTCCAAACGGGTAAACACACACCAAGATATGAGTGTCACAAATCCTTAACCGTATCCCTATGATTTAGCGTTTTCAGCGAAAATAGAGCACCTTTAGCGTAAATACAGTGTATTTTAGTAATTAGGCAATCATCCCTGATATTTTGAAACCAGCGCCTGAAAACAAGTTTTAAAACTCGGTAAGATATTTCAAACGAGATATTAAACAATTTCAACGACACAAATAGAGCAAGATATGATCGCATCAAATTCTACACGAGTTCAGAGTGAAATCAGAAACATTTGTGATAATAATAATAATAATAATAATAATAATAATAATAATAATAATAATAAAATAACAATAATAATAATACCCCTAATAATAATAATAGTAATAATGATAATAATAATAATAATAGCAATAATAATAATAATAGTAATAATAATAGTAATAATAATAATAGTAATAATAATAATAGTAATAATAATAGTAATAATAATAACAATAATAATAATAGTAATAATAATAATAATAATAGTAATAATAATAATATGAATAATAATAATAATAATAATAATAATATTAATAATAAAAATAATTATAATAATAATAATAATAATAATAATAATAATAAATAATAATAATAATAATGATGATGATGATGATAATATTAATAATGATAATAATAATAATGATAATAATAATAATAATGATAATAATAATGATGATAATAATAATGATAATAATAATGATAATAATAATAATGATAATAATAATAACGATAATAATAACAATGATAATAATAACAATGATAATAATAACAATGATAATAATAACAATGATAATAATAACAATGATAATAATAACAATGATAATAATAACAATGATAATAATAACAATGATAATAATAACAATAATGATAATAATAATAATAATAATAATAATAATAATAATAATAATTAGGCAATTATCCCTTGATATTTTGAAACCAGCGCCTGACGACAAGTTTTAGAACTCAGTAAGATCTTTCCAACGAGATACTAAACGCTTTCAACGGTACAAAATAGAGCAAGATATGACCGCATCAAATTGTACACGAGTTTAGAGTGAAATCAAAAACATTTGTGAATATATGGTTAATCTATAAATTTTAATTAATGCATTGTAAATGAAGTTGGAACAATAGTTTTAGAGCTCCGATCTATCTTTCCAACGAGATATATTACGCTCCAAACGTATAAACACATAACAAGATATGAGTGTCACAAATACTTAGCCTTATCTCTATGATTTAGCGTTTTCAGCGAAAATAGAGCACTTTTAGCGTAAATAAAGTGCATTTTAGTAATTAGGCAATCATCCCTTGATATTTTGAAACGGGCGACTGAAGATAAGTTTTAGAACTCGGTAAGATCTTTCCAACGAGATATTAAACGCTTTCAACGGCACAAAATAGAGCAAGATATGATCGCATCAAATTCTACACGAGTTCGGAGTGAAATCAGAAACATTTGTGAATATATGGTTAATCTGTAACTTTTAATTAATGCATTGTAAATGAAGTTGGAACAATAGCTCTAGGGCGTCCGATCTATCTTTCCAACTAGATATAATACGATCCAAACGGATAAACACATAGCAAGATATGAGTGTCACAAATACTTAGCCTTATCTCTATGACTTAGCATTTTCAGCAAAAATAGCGCACTTTTAGAGTAAATACAGTGTATTTTAGTAATTAGGCAATCATCCATTGATATTTTGAAACCAGCGCCTGAAGACAAGTTTTAGAACTTGGTATGATATGTCCAACGTGATATTAAACGCTTTCAACGGCACAAAATAGAGCAAGATATGAACGCATCAAATTCTACACGAGTTCGGAGTGAAATCAGAAACATTTGTGAATATGTGGTTAATTTGTAACTTTTAATTAATGCATTGTAAATGAAGTTGGAACAATAGCTTTAGGGCGTCCGAACTATCTTTCCAACTAGATATAATACGATCCAAACGGATAAACACATAGCAAGATATGAGTGTCACAAATACTTAGCCTTATCTCTATGATTTAGAATTTTCAGCGAAAATAGCGCACTTTTAGCGTAAATACAGTGTATTTTACTAATTAGGCAATCATCCCTTGATATTTTGAAACCTGCGCCTGAAGACAAGTTTTAGAACTCGCTAAGATCTTTCTAACGAGATATTAAACGCTTTCAACAGCACAAAATAGAGCAAGATATGATCACATCAAATTCTACACGAGTTCGGAGTGAAATCATAAACATTTGTGAATGTATGGTTAATCTGTAACTTTTAATTAATTCATTGTAAATGAAGTTGGAACAATAGCTTTAGAGCTCCGATCTATCATTCTAACGAGATATAATACGCTCCAAATGGATAAACACACAGCAAGATATGAGTGTTACAAATACTTAGTCTCATCTCTATGAATTAGCGTTTTCAGCGAAAATAGAGCACTTTTAGCGTAAATACAGTGTATTTTAGTAATTAGGCAATCATCCATTGATATTTTGAAACCAGCGCCTGAAGACAAGATTTAGAACTCAGTATGATATTTCCAACGTGATATTAAACGCTTTCAACGGCACAAAATAGAGCAAGATATTAACGCATCAAATTCTACACGAGTTCGGAGTGAAATCAGAAACATTTGTGAATATATCGTTAATCTGTAACTTTTAATTAATGCATTGTAAATGAATTAGGAACAATAGCTTTAAAGCTCCGATCAATCTTTCCAACGAGATATAATACGCTCCAAACGGATAAACACATAGCAGGATATGAGTGTCACAAATACTTAGCCTTTTCTCTAGGATTTAGCGTTTTCAGCGAAAATAGAGCACTTTTAGCGTAAATACAGTGTATTTTAGTAATTAGGCAATCATCCCTTGATATTTTGAAACCAGCGCCTGACGACAAGTTTTAGAAATCGGTAAGATCTTTCAAATGAGATATTAAACGCTTTCAACGGCACAAAATAGAGCAAGATATGATCGCATCAAATTCTACACGAGTTCGGAGTGAAATCAGAAACATTTGTGAATATATGGTTAATCTGTAACTTTTAATTAATGCATTATAAATTAAATTGGAACAATAGATTTAGAGCTCCGATCTACCTTTCCAACGAGATATAATACGCTCGAAACGGATAAACACACAGCAAGATATGAGTGTCACAAATACTTAGCCTTATCTCTATGATTTTGCGTTTTCAGCGAAAATAGAGTACTTTTAGCGTAAATACAGTGTATTTTAGTAATTCGGCAATCCTCCCTAGATATTTTGTAACCCGCACCTGAAGACAATTTTTAGAACTCGGTAAGATCTTTCCAACGAGATATTAAACGCTTTCAACGGTACAAAATGGAGCAAGATATGATCGAATCAAATTCTACGAGTTCGGAGTGAAATCAGAAACATTTGGGAATATATGGTTAATCTGTAACTTTTATTTAATCCATTGTAAATGAAGTTGGAAAATAGCTTTAGAGCCCCGATCTATCTTTCCAACGAGATATAATACGCTCCAAACGGATAAACACACAGCAATATATGAGTGTCACAAATACTTAGGCTTATCTCTATGATTTAGCGTTTTCAGCGAAAATAGAGCACTTTTAGCGTAAATACAGTGCAATTTAGTAATTAGGCAATTATCCCTTGATATTTTGAAACCAGTGCCAAAAGACAAGTTTTAGAACTCGGTAAGATCGTTCCAACGAGATATTAAACGCTTTCAACGGGACAAAATAGAGCAAGATATGATTGCATCAAATTCTACACGAGTTCGGAGTGAAATCAGAAACATTTGTGAATATCTGGTTAATCTGTAACTTTTAATTAATGCATTGTAAATGAAGTTAGAACAATAGCTTTAGAGCTACGATCTATATTTCCAACGAGATATAATACGCTCGAAACGGATAAACACACAGCAAGATAAGAGTGTCACAAATACTTAGCCTTATCTCTATGATTTAGCGTTACGGCGAAAATAGAGCACTTTTAGCGTAAATACAGTGTATTTTAGTAATTAGGCAATCCTCCCTTGATATTTTGAAACCAGCGCCACAAGACAAGTTTTAGAACTCGGTAAGATCTTTCCAACGAGATATTAAACGCTTTCAACGGCACAAAATAGAGCAAGATATGATCGCATCAAATTCTACACGAGTTCAGAGTGAAATCAGAAACATTTGTGAATATATGGTTAATCTGTAACTTTTAATTTATGCATTGTAAATTCAGTTGGAAAAATATCTTTAGAGCTCCGATCTATCTTTCCAAATAGATATAAAAAGCTCCAAACGGATAAACCCACAGCAAGATTTGAGTGTCACAAATACTTAACCTTATCTCTATGATTTAGCGTTTTCAGCGAAAATAGAGCACTTTTAGCGTAAATACAGTGTATTTTAATAATTAGGTAATCATCCCTTGATATTCTGAAACCAGAGCCTGAAGACAAGTTTTAGAACTCGGTCAGATCTTTCAACGAGATATTAAACGCTTTCAACAGCACAAAATAGAGCAATTTTAGCGTGGATACAGTGTATTTTAGTAATTAGGCAATCATCCCTTGATATTTTGAAACCCGCGCCTGAAGACAAGTTTTAGAACTCGGTATGATATTTCCAACAAGATATTAAACGCTTTGAACGGCACCAAATAGAGCAAGATATGATCGCATCAAATTCTACACGAGTTCAGAGTGAAATCAGAAACATTTGTGATAATAATAATAATAATAATAATAATAATAATAATAAAATAACAATAGTAATAATACCCCTAATAATAATAATAGTAATAATGATAATAATAATAGCAATAATAATAATAGTAATAATAATAGTAATAATAATAATAGTAATAATAATAATAGTAATAATAATAGTAATAATAATAACAATAATAATAATAGTAATAATAATAATAATATTAGTAATAATAATAATATGAATAATAATAATAATAATATTAATAATAAAAATAATAATAATAATAATAATAATAATAATAATAATAATAATAATAATAAATAATAATAATGATGATGATGATGATAATAATAATAATGATAATAATAATAATGATAATAATAATAATGATAATAATAATGATGATAATAATAATAATGATAATAATAATGATAATAATAGTAATGATAATAATAATAACGATAATAATAACAATGATAATAATAACCAGCGCCAAAAGAAAAGTTTTAGAACTCGGTAAGATCTTTCCAACGAGATATTAAACGCTTTCAACGGCACAAAATAGAGCAAGATATGATCGCATCAAATTCTACACGAGTTCGGAGTGAAATCAGAAACATTTGTGAATATATGGTTAATCTGTAACTTTTAATTTATGCATTGTAAATTACGTTGGAAAAATATCTTTAGAGCTCCGATCTATCTTTCCAAAGAGATATAATACGCTCCAAACGGATAAACCCACAGCAAGATTTGAGTGTCACAAATACTTAACCTTATCTCTATGATTTGGCGTTTTCAGCGAAAATAGAGCACTTTTAGCGTAAATACAGTGTATTTTAATAATTAGGTAATCATCCCTTGATATTCTGAAACCAGAGCCTGAAGACAAGTTTTAGAACTCGGTCAGATCTTTCAACGAGATATTAAACGCTTTCAACAGCACAAAATAGAGCAATTTTAGCGTGAATACAGTGTATTTTAGTAATTAGGCAATCATCCCTTGATATTTTGAAACCCGCGCCTGAAGACAAGTTTTAGAACTCGGTATGATATTTCCAACGAGATATTAAACGCTTTGAACGGCACAAAATAGAGCAAGATATGATCGCATCAAATTCTACACGAGTTCGGAGTGAAATCAGAAACATTTGTGAATATATCGTTAATCTGTAACTTTTAATTAATGCATTGTAAATGAAGTTGGAACAATAGTTTTAGAGCTCCGATCTATCTTTCCAACGAGATATATTACGCTCCAAACGGATAAACACACAACAAAATATGAGTGTCACAAATACTTAGCCTTATCTCTATGATTTAGCGTTTTCAGCGAAAATAGAGCACTTTAAGCGTAAATAAAGTGTATTTTAGTAATTAGGCAATCATCCCTTGATATTTTGAAACCAGCGCCTGAAGAAAAGGTTTAGAACTCGATAAGATCTTTCCAACGAGATATTAAACGCTTTCAACGGCACAAAATAGAGCCAGATATGATCGCATCAAATTCTACACGAGTTCATAGTGAAATCAAAAACATTTGTGAATATATGGTTAATCTGTAACTTTTAAATAATGCATTGTAAATGAAGTTGGAACAATAACTTTCGAGCCCCGATCTATATTTCCAACGAGATATAATACGCTCCAAATGGATAAACACACAGCAAGATATGAGTGTCACAAATACTTAGCCTTATCTCCATGATTTAGCGTTTTCAGTGAAAATAGAGCACTTTTAGCGTAAATACAGTGTATTTTAGTAATTAGGCAATGATCCATTGATATTTTGAAACCAATGCCTGAAGACAAGTTTTAGAACTCGGTATGATATTTCCAACGAGATATTAAACGCTTTGAACGGCACAAAATAGAGCAAGATATGATCGCATCAAATTCTACACGAGTTCATAGTGAAATCAAAAACATTTGTTAATATCTGGTTAATCTGTAACATTTAATTAATGCATTGTAAATGAAGTTGGAACAATAGCTTTAGAGCTCCGATCTATCTTTCCAATGAGATATAATTCGCTCCAAACGGGTAAACACACACCAAGATATGAGTGTCACAAATCCTTAACCGTATCCCTATGATTTAGCGTTTTCAGCGAAAATAGAGCACCTTTAGCGTAAATACAGTGTATTTTAGTAATTAGGCAATCATCCCTGATATTTTGAAACCAGCGCCTGAAAACAAGTTTTAAAACTCGGTAAGATATTTCAAACGAGATATTAAACAATTTCAACGACACAAATAGAGCAAGATATGATCGCATCAAATTCTACACGAGTTCAGAGTGAAATCAGAAACATTTGTGATAATAATAATAATAATAATAATAATAATAATAATAATAAAATAACAATAATAATAATACCCCTAATAATAATAATAGTAATAATGATAATAATAATAATAATAATAGCAATAATAATAATAATAGTAATAATAATAGTAATAATAATAATAGTAATAATAATAATAGTAATAATAATAGTAATAATAATAACAATAATAATAATAGTAATAATAATAATAATAATAATAATAGTAATAATAATAATATGAATAATAATAATAATAATAATATTAATAATAAAAATAATTATAATAATAATAATAATAATAATAATAATAATAATAAATAATAATAATAATAATGATGATGATGATGATAATATTAATAATGATAATAATAATAATGATAATAATAATAATAATGATAATAATAATGATGATAATAATAATGATAATAATAATGATAATAATAATAATGATAATAATAATAACGATAATAATAACAATGATAATAATAACAATGATAATAATAACAATGATAATAATAACAATGATAATAATAACAATGATAATAATAACAATGATAATAATAACAATGATAATAATAACAATGATAATAATAACAATAATGATAATAATAATAATAATAATAATAATAATAATTAGGCAATTATCCCTTGATATTTTGAAACCAGCGCCTGACGACAAGTTTTAGAACTCAGTAAGATCTTTCCAACGAGATACTAAACGCTTTCAACGGTACAAAATAGAGCAAGATATGACCGCATCAAATTGTACACGAGTTTAGAGTGAAATCAAAAACATTTGTGAATATATGGTTAATCTATAAATTTTAATTAATGCATTGTAAATGAAGTTGGAACAATAGTTTTAGAGCTCCGATCTATCTTTCCAACGAGATATATTACGCTCCAAACGTATAAACACATAACAAGATATGAGTGTCACAAATACTTAGCCTTATCTCTATGATTTAGCGTTTTCAGCGAAAATAGAGCACTTTTAGCGTAAATAAAGTGTATTTTAGTAATTAGGCAATCATCCCTTGATATTTTGAAACGGGCGACTGAAGATAAGTTTTAGAACTCGGTAAGATCTTTCCAACGAGATATTAAACGCTTTCAACGGCACAAAATAGAGCAAGATATGATCGCATCAAATTCTACACGAGTTCGGAGTGAAATCAGAAACATTTGTGAATATATGGTTAATCTGTAACTTTTAATTAATGCATTGTAAATGAAGTTGGAACAATAGCTCTAGGGCGTCCGATCTATCTTTCCAACTAGATATAATACGATCCAAACGGATAAACACATAGCAAGATATGAGTGTCACAAATACTTAGCCTTATCTCTATGACTTAGCATTTTCAGCGAAAATAGCGCACTTTTAGAGTAAATACAGTGTATTTTAGTAATTAGGCAATCATCCATTGATATTTTGAAACCAGCGCCTGAAGACAAGTTTTAGAACTTGGTATGATATTTCCAACGTGATATTAAACGCTTTCAACGGCACAAAATAGAGCAAGATATGAACGCATCAAATTCTACACGAGTTCGGAGTGAAATCAGAAACATTTGTGAATATGTGGTTAATTTGTAACTTTTAATTAATGCATTGTAAATGAAGTTGGAACAATAGCTTTAGGGCGTCCGAACTATCTTTCCAACTAGATATAATACGATCCAAACGGATAAACACATAGCAAGATATGAGTGTCACAAATACTTAGCCTTATCTCTATGATTTAGAATTTTCAGCGAAAATAGCGCACTTTTAGCGTAAATACAGTGTATTTTACTAATTAGGCAATCATCCCTTGATAATTTGAAACCAGCGCCTGAAGACAAGTTTTAGAACTCGCTAAGATCTTTCTAACGAGATATTAAACGCTTTCAACAGCACAAAATAGAGCAAGATATGATCACATCAAATTCTACACGAGTTCGGAGTGAAATCAGAAACATTTGTGAATGTATGGTTAATCTGTAACTTTTAATTAATTCATTGTAAATGAAGTTGGAACAATAGCTTTAGAGCTCCGATCTATCATTCTAACGAGATATAATACGCTCCAAATGGATAAACACACAGCAAGATATGAGTGTTACAAATACTTAGTCTCATCTCTATGAATTAGCGTTTTCAGCGAAAATAGAGCACTTTTAGCGTAAATACAGTGTATTTTAGTAATTAGGCAATCATCCATTGATATTTTGAAACCAGCGCCTGAAGACAAGATTTAGAACTCAGTATGATATTTCCAACGTGATATTAAACGCTTTCAACGGCACAAAATAGAGCAAGATATTAACGCATCAAATTCTACACGAGTTCGGAGTGAAATCAGAAACATTTGTGAATATATCGTTAATCTGTAACTTTTAATTAATGCATTGTAAATGAATTAGGAACAATAGCTTTAAAGCTCCGATCAATCTTTCCAACGAGATATAATACGCTCCAAACGGATAAACACATAGCAGGATATGAGTGTCACAAATACTTAGCCTTTTCTCTAGGATTTAGCGTTTTCAGCGAAAATAGAGCACTTTTAGCGTAAATACAGTGTATTTTAGTAATTAGGCAATCATCCCTTGATATTTTGAAACCAGCGCCTGACGACAAGTTTTAGAAATCGGTAAGATCTTTCAAATGAGATATTAAACGCTTTCAACGGCACAAAATAGAGCAAGATATGATCGCATCAAATTCTACACGAGTTCGGAGTGAAATCAGAAACATTTGTGAATATATGGTTAATCTGTAACTTTTAATTAATGCATTATAAATTAAATTGGAACAATAGATTTAGAGCTCCGATCTACCTTTCCAACGAGATATAATACGCTCGAAACGGATAAACACACAGCAAGATATGAGTGTCACAAATACTTAGCCTTATCTCTATGATTTTGCGTTTTCAGCGAAAATAGAGTACTTTTAGCGTAAATACAGTGTATTTTAGTAATTCGGCAATCCTCCCTAGATATTTTGTAACCAGCACCTGAAGACAATTTTTAGAACTCGGTAAGATCTTTCCAACGAGATATTAAACGCTTTCAACGGTACAAAATGGAGCAAGATATGATCGAATCAAATTCTACGAGTTCGGAGTGAAATCAGAAACATTTGGGAATATATGGTTAATCTGTAACTTTTATTTAATCCATTGTAAATGAAGTTGGAAAATAGCTTTAGAGCCCCGATCTATCTTTCCAACGAGATATAATACGCTCCAAACGGATAAACACACAGCAATATATGAGTGTCACAAATACTTAGGCTTATCTCTATGATTTAGCGTTTTCAGCGAAAATAGAGCACTTTTAGCGTAAATACAGTGCAATTTAGTAATTAGGCAATTATCCCTTGATATTTTGAAACCAGTGCCAAAAGAAAAGTTTTAGAACTCGGTAAGATCGTTCCAACGAGATATTAAACGCTTTCAACTGGACAAAATAGAGCAAGATATGATTGCATCAAATTCTACACGAGTTCGGAGTGAAATCAGAAACATTTGTGAATATCTGGTTAATCTGTAACTTTTAATTAATGCATTGTAAATGAAGTTAGAACAATAGCTTTAGAGCTACGATCTATATTTCCAACGAGATATAATACGCTCGAAACGGATAAACACACAGCAAGATAAGAGTGTCACAAATACTTAGCCTTATCTCTATGATTTAGCGTTACGGCGAAAATAGAGCACTTTTAGCGTAAATACAGTGTATTTTAGTAATTAGGCAATCCTCCCTTGATATTTTGAAACCAGCGCCACAAGACAAGTTTTAGAACTCGGTAAGATCTTTCCACCGAGATATTAAACGCTTTCAACGGCACAAAATAGAGCAAGATATGATCGCATCAAATTCTACACGAGTTCAGAGTGAAATCAGAAACATTTGTGAATATATGGTTAATCTGTAACTTTTAATTTATGCATTGTAAATTCAGTTGGAAAAATATCTTTAGAGCTCCAATCTATCTTTCCAAATAGATATAAAAAGCTCCAAACGGATAAACCCACAGCAAGATTTGAGTGTCACAAATACTTAACCTTATCTCTATGATTTAGCGTTTTCAGCGAAAATAGAGCACTTTTAGCGTAAATACAGTGTATTTTAATAATTAGGTAATCATCCCTTGATATTCTGAAACCAGAGCCTGAAGACAAGTTTTAGAACTCGGTCAGATCTTTCAACGAGATATTAAACGCTTTTAACAGCACAAAATAGAGCAATTTTAGCGTGAATACAGTGTATTTTAGTAATTAGGCAATCATCCCTTGATATTTTGAAACCCGCGCCTGAAGACAAGTTTTAGAACTCGGTATGATATTTCCAACGAGATATTAAACGCTTTGAACGGCACAAAATAGAGCAAGATATGATCGCATCAAATTCTACACGAGTTCGGAGTGAAATCAGAAACATTTGTGAATATATCGTTAATCTGTAACTTTTAATTAATGCATTGTAAATGAAGTTGGAACAATAGTTTTAGAGCTCCGATCTATCTTTCCAACGAGATATATGACGCTCCAAACGGATAAACACACAACAAAATATGAGTGTCACAAATACTTAGCCTTATCTCTATGATTTAGCGTTTTCAGAGAAAATAGAGCACTTTAAGCGTAAATAAAGTGTATTTTAGTAATTAGGCAATCATCCCTTGATATTTTGAAACCAGCGCCTGAAGACAAGGTTTAGAACTCGATAAGATCTTTCCAACGAGATATTAAACGCTTTCAACGGCACAAAATAGAGCCAGATATGATCGCATCAAATTCTACACGAGTTCATAGTGAAATCAAAAACATTTGTGAATATATGGTTAATCTGTAACTTTTAAATAATGCATTGTAAATGAAGTTGGAACAATAACTTTCGAGCCCCGATCTATATTTCCAACGAGATATAATACGCTCCAAATGGATAAACACACAGCAAGATATGAGTGTCACAAATACTTAGCCTTATCTCCATGATTTAGCGTTTTCAGTGAAATAGAGCACTTTTAGCGTAAATACAGTGTATTTTAGTAATTAGGCAATGATCCATTGATATTTTGAAACCAATGCCTGAAGACAAGTTGTAGAACTCGGTATGATATTTCCAACGAGATATTAAACGCTTTGAACGGCACAAAATAGAGCAAGATATGATTGCATCAAATTCTACACGAGTTCAGAGTGAAATCAGAAACATTTGTGAATATATCGTTAATCTGTAACATTTAATTAATGCATTGTAAATGAAGTTGGAACAATAGCTTTAGAGCTCCGATCTATCTTTCCAACGAGATATAATTCGCTCCAAACGGGTAAACACACACCAAGATATGAGTGTCACAAATCCTTAGCCGTATCCCTATGATTTAGCGTTTTCAGCGAAAATAGAGCACCTTTAGCGTAAATACAGTGTATTTTAGTAATTAGGCAATCATCCCTGATATTTTGAAACCAGCGCCTGAAAACAAGTTTTAAAACTCGGTAAGATATTTCAAACGAGATATTAAACAATTTCAACGACACAAATAGAGCAAGATATGATCGCATCAAATTCTACACGAGTTCAGAGTGAAATCAGAAACATTTGTGATAATAATAATAATAATAATAATAATAATAATAATAATAAAATAACAATAGTAATAATACCCCTAATAATAATAATAGTAATAATGATAATAATAATAGCAATAATAATAATAGTAATAATAATAGTAATAATAATAATAGTAATAATAATAATAGTAATAATAATAGTAATAATAATAACAATAATAATAATAGTAATAATAATAATAATATTAGTAATAATAATAATATGAATAATAATAATAATAATAATAATATTAATAATAAAAATAATAATAATAATAATAATAATAATAATAATAAATAATAATGATTATAATGATGATGATGATGATAATAATAATAATGATAATAATAATAATGATAATAATAATAATGATAATAATAATGATGATAATAATAATAATGATAATAATAATGATAATAATAGTAATGATAATAATAATAACGATAATAATAACAATGATAATAATAACAATGATAATAATAACAATGATAATAATAACAATGATAATAATAACAATGATAATAATAACAATGATAATAATAACAATGATAATAATAACAATGATAATAATAACAATAATGATAATAATAATAATAATAATAATAATAATAATAATAATAATAATAATTAGGCAATTATCCCTTGATATTTTGAAACCAGCGCCTGACGACAAGATATGACCGCATCAAATTCTACACGAGTTTAGAGTGAAATCAGAAACATTTGTGAATATATGGTTAATCTGTAAATTTTAATTAATGCATTGTAAATGAAGTTGGAACAATAGTTTTAGAGCTCCGATCTATCTTTCCAACGAGATATATTACGCTCCAAACGTATAAACACATAACAAGATATGAGTGTCACAAATACTTAGCCTTATCTCTATGATTTAGCGTTTTCAGCGAAAATAGAGCACTTTTAGCGTAAATAAAGTGTATTTTAGTAATTAGGCAATCATCCCTTGATATTTTGAAACCGGCGACTGAAGATAAGTTTTAGAACTCGGTAAGATCTTTCCAACGAGATATTAAACGCTTTCAACGGCACAAAATAGAGCAAGATATGATCGCATCAAATTCTACACGAGTTCGGAGTGAAATCAGAAACATTTGTGAATATCTGGTTAATCTGTAACTTTTAATTAATGCATTGTAAATGAAGTTGGAACAATAGCTCTAGGGCGTCCGATCTATCTTTCCAACTAGATATAATACGATCCAAACGGATAAACACATAGCAAGATATGAGTGTCACAAATACTTAGCCTTATCTCTATGACTTAGCATTTTTAGAGTAAATACAGTGTATTTTAGTAATTAGGCAATCATCCATTGATATTTTGAAACCAGCGCCTGAAGACAAGTTTTAGAACTCGGTATGATATTTCCAACGTGATATTAAACGCTTTCAACGGCACAAAATAGAGCAAGATATGAACGCATCAAATTCTACACGAGTTCGGAGTGAAATCAGAAACATTTGTGAATATATCGTTAATCTGTAACTTTTAATTAATGCATTGTAAATGAATCTGGAACACAAGCTTTAAATCTCCGATCAATCTTTCCAACGAGATAAAATACGCTCCAAACGGATAAACACACAGCAGGATATGAGTGTCACAAATACTTAGCCTTTTCTCTAGGATTTAGCGTTTTCAGCGAAAATAGAGCACTTTTAGCGTCAATACAGTGTATTTTAGTAATTAGGCAATCATCCCTAGATAATTTGAAACCAGCACAAAATCGGTAAGATCTTTCAAACGAGATATTAAACGCTTTCAACGGCACAAAATAGAGCAAGATATGATCGCATTAAATTCTACACGAGTTCGGAGTGAAAACAGAAACATTTGTGAATATATGGTTAATCTGTAACTCTTAATTAATGCATTGTAAATTAAGTTGGAACAATAGCTTTAGAGCTCCGATCTATCTTTCCAACGAGATATATTACGCTCCAAACGTATAAACACATAACAAGATATGAGTGTCACAAATACTTAGCCTTATCTCTATGATTTAGCATTTTCAGCGAAAATAGCGCACTTTTAGCGTAAATACAGTGTATTTTAGTAATTTGGCAATCATCCCTTGATATTTTGAAACCAGCGCCTGAAGAAACGTTTTAGAACTCGGAAAGATGTTTCCAACGAGATATAAAAAGCTTTCAACGGCACAAAATAGAGCAAGATATGATCGCATCAAATTCTACACGAGTTCGGAGTAAAATCAGAAACATTTGTGAATATATGGTTAATCTGTAACTTTTAATTAATGCATTGTAAATGAAGTTGGAACATTAGCTTTAGAGCTCCGATCTATCTTTCCAACGAGATATAATACTCTCCAAACGGATAAACACACAGCAAGATATGAGTGTCACAAATACTTAACCTTATCTCTATGATTAGGCGTTTTCAGCGAAAATAGAGCACTTTTAGCGTAAATACAGTGTATTTTAGTAATTAGGCAATCATCCCTTGATATTCTGAAACCAGAGACTAAATACAAGTTTTATAACTCGGTAAGATCTTTCCAACTAGATATTAAACGCTTTCAACGGCACAAAATAGAGCAAGATATGATCGCATCACATTCTACACGAGTTTGAAATGAAATCAGAAACATTTGGGAATATATGGTTAATCTGTAACTTTTAATTAATGCATTGTAAATGAAGATGGAACAATAGCTTTAGAGCTCCGATCTATCTTTCCAACGAGATATAATACGCTCCCAAAGGATAAACACACAGCAAGATATGAGTGTCACAAATACTTAGCCTTATCTCTATGATTCAGCGTTTTCAGCGAAAATAGAGCACTTTTAGCGTAAATACAGTGTATTTTAGTAATTAGGCAATCATCCCTTGATATTTTGAAACCAGCGCCTGAAGACAAGTTTTAGAACTCGGTAACATCTCTCCAACGAGATAATAAACGCTTACAACGGCACAAAATAGAGCAAGATATGATCGCATCATATTCTACACCAGTTCGGAGTGAAATCAGAAACATTTGGGAATATATGGTTAATCTGTAACTTTTATTTAATCCATTGTAAATGAAGTTGGAAAATAGCTTTAGAGCCCGGATCTATCTTTCCAACGAGATATAATACGCTCCAAACGGATAAACACACAGCAAGATATGAGTGTCACAAATACTTAGGCTTATCTCTATGATTTAGCGTTTTCAGCGAAAATAGAGCACTTTTAGCGTAAATACAGTGCATTTTAGTTATTAGGCAATAATCCCTTTATATTTTGAAACCAGTGCCAAAAGACAAGTTTTAGAACTCGGTACGATCGTTCTAACGAGATATTAAACGCTTTTAACGGCACAAAATAGAGCAAGATATGATCGCATCAAATTCTACACGAGTTCGGAGTGAAATCAGAAACATTTGTGAATATATGGTTAATCTGTATCTTTTAATTAATGCATTGTAAATGAAGTTGGAACAATAGCTTTAGAGCTCCGATCTATCTTTCCAACGAGATGTAATACGCTCCAAACGAATAAACACACAGCAAGATATGAGTGTCATAAATACTTAGCCTTATCTCTATGATTTAGCGTTTTAAGCGAAAATAGAGCACTTTTAGAGTAAATACAGTGTATTTTAGTAATTAGGCAATCATCCCTTGATATTTTGAAACCAGTGCCTGAAGACATGTTTTAGAAATCGGTAAGAGCTTTCCAACGAGATATGAAACGCTTTCAACGGCACAAAATAGAGCAAGATATGATCGCATCATATTCTACACGAGTTCGGAGTGAAATCAGAAACATTTGTGAATATATGATTAATCTGTAACTTTTAATTAATGCATTGTAAATTAAGTTGGAACAATAGCTTTAGAGCTCCGATCTATCTTTCCAACGAGATATAATACGCTCCAAATGGATCAACACACAGCAAGATCTGAGTGTCACACATACTTAGCCTTATCTCTATGATTTAGAGTTTTCAGCGAAAAATAGAGCACTTTTAGCGTAAATACAGTGTATTTTAGTAATTAGGCAATCATACCTTGATATTTTGAAACCAGCGCCAAACGACAAGTTTTAGAACTCGGTAAGATCGTTCCAACGAGATATTAAACGCTTTCCACGGCACAAAATAGAGCAAGATATGATC